>OZ030006.1:115903357-116433357 GCA_964023405.1 Apodemus agrarius | reverse complement strand
CCTGAGACTCCAAGGCTCTCAAGGAGCAAAGGGGAGCTCTGTCACACTGCCCCTCTCGGGCGCACATTTCTTAAGCAAGAGACGCATGGAGGGTCAATTTCTGTGCAATTGCCAAAGAGAACCTCACTGCAGAAAGTCACAAAAGCTTCTCCACTGCGTGCAAAAAGAGATGGTACAAAAGTGTTCAGCTCACTGATGCTATGAAAGTGAAAAGAAATGGAAAGCAGCCAGTGTGAAGAATGAAGACATCCCCCTCCTGTCTGACACGAGCTTCTGCAGCACAGAGAAGATGCAGGCATGACAGATGATGTGGCCAGTTACATAAGGACATAAGTGTGGCCATAAGTGAAGCGATCAAGGACCCTGGTCTGAGTGTACAAGCTTGGAGGAAAGTCTGGAAGCAGGTCGCTGCGGGAGTGGGCAGTGCCCCATCTGACTGCGGCTGGGGGATGGTATGCAGGAAGGGGGAGGGGAGGGGACAGTGCCCCTGTTTGAGCACCCGAGGAGGTGCTTGTCTTCCATTTCCTTCAGTGAACACGGTGCTTTGATGATGCTCTATTTTAAAATTCTGTCCTGTGTACCCTCACGAGAGACAATTTTGCATAGCATCTCTGGGTGACACTGGCCCATCTCTCTTTAACCTTGTAGGAGATGGGCTGCAGCTCTCTTAGGATCATCTCTGAACCTGGAGAGCGTGAGAAATGGATTATGAAGTTCGGCCACGGAAGCGCCTTTTAAGACAGTTGAACATTTTCTGTCTTAACGACGTTACTTTTTTTGTTGAATTTACACCCAAAATACCAGTAGTTAACATGCAAAAAAAATGCGTGTAAGCTTTTACTGCTTGTGTGCATGTGTGGGTGCATGTGTGTACAGCGTGTGTACATGTGTGTGATGCATGCATGTGTGTGCGCGTGCATGTGTGTGTGTGTGTGTGTGTGTGTGTGTGTGTGTGTGTGTTGGAAAGGCAGAGTGGAGGAGAAGGGAGTACCAGTCTGGTTAAGACACCTTTTGAATCACGAGCCTCAGAAAGAAGTACCCGCTGGCACTTACACAGCCTACCAGAAATGCCCTGGGGCACTGTTTTCTGTTACTTTCTGAAACACATTCTGGTTTTTCAATCTTATTATGGCTTCATTTCTTTGAAAAAAAAAAAAAAAGAAAGAAAGAAAGAAAGAAAGTTGGCGATGTCCCAGTGGCTGATTTCCCAATCTCTGCCTGCATTCTGCAGGGCGAGCGTCATTGTTTTCAAAGCCATCAGCTGGACTGGGTAAGGGAAGTCATGCGGCAGGAGACAAGTCAGACATCATGGCTGGTGGAGGCTCTGCAGCAGCAGACAGAGCAGGATGCGTGTCCCCCCAAAAAAGACAAAGGAGGGGGGTGCTTGGCAGCGGTGTCAGGATCTGAACTAGTGTTTGAAGAAGTTGAAGTGGAAGCCAGAGTCAAGGTGCAGGAGGGAGGCTTGGCTGTGGCCACAAGAGTTGATAAAGGCCTGGGCCAAAATGGGGCTCCAGCTTGTCAGGGTGGAGGAGGAGGAGAGAAGGGGAGAAAAGAGGGCGTGGGAGAATCTGGGAGAGAGTACAGGGCAGCGAGGGAGCTGGAGGCTAATTTTGGGTTCACCTATTGTATCTGAAGCTACCGCGTTTATCTGTACCCACCCAGGACTCAAGAGGGTCACTGGCTTCAGTGAGTTAAGGCAGGTAGGGTGAGGAAGAGTGGGACTGACCATTCTGTAATCTCTGTCTTAGCTACTTTAGCCTCCCGGGTGAGCGGTCACTGGCGGTGGATCCCGCCGCATGCTTGCTGTGTTTCCTTTTCATTATACTCTGGTTGCTTGTAGAGCAAATGTGTTTCCAAGGCATTTAACCACGGGGTTAGAGACTCTTCTCTCGGGAACAAAAAAGAATGTGCTTTTGTTCAGAGAACAACTGGGTACAATTTCTCATTCTGCTTTTGCCTGTCTTTGTGTAACATATCAGGCCCTCAGAAGTGACTGGACTGTCACCTAAGAGCAGCACCAGCCTGCTCGTACAGAGTCCCTCACAGAGTGTGACGTCAAATGTGCCTTGACTTTTTACCATATTTCAAATACTGGAGACAGAAAATCAAAAATAAGTCAGGGGCCTGGGAACGCTCTCCGCAGTATCATCTGCAGGGGCTCCCAGTGCCAGCCTGAGGCTTTCCTCCCGGGGAGACGTGAACCCTTACTCAAACCTGCTTCAGTAGATCCTGGGCTCTCATTGGATCCCAAGTGTATCAAGTGAATCTTCCAATAGACAATTCTGTAATGCGGTCTCCAGGCAGGATGCCTGGGAGGCTATTTTAAGTTCAGATCATGAAGAGAAAATTATGCTTGCAGAGTGGAGACATAAAATCCCCAGAGGAGACCCTTCACTGGTCTCCATTCCACTCAAACCCACCATGTCTGAGGGAACAGGCGTCTTTTGGTACTTTTTATATCTGGGTTTAGAAGGAAGTTCTTGTTTCTCCCTTGCAGTTTGGATAGCTAAGGCTAGGTTAAACCAGCATGGCTAGGTTTTAGCTACTAACCTTTAAACAGACAAAGGAGACAGGGGATATGTCATATGATTAAAAACACACGGCTGGGTGGAGGGAAGCTGAACTTGAATACACGCTGCCGTTTTCCCAGGCAGCACCTAGCGTCTCCTGGTTGGGATCAGGAATCTGCTTGAGCACTAAGTGACCTCAAAGCCCAGACCCACAGTGACATGCTTTCTCCGACAAGGCCACACCTACTCCAACAAGGCCACAACTCCTAATAGTGCCATTCCCCATGGGGCAATCGTCCCAACACAGGAGTCTATGGAGGCCAAACCTATTCAAATCACCACAATAACACAGAAGTGGGTACATAGCTGGAGAAAGAAACCAACATCCCATGGTCCTTTCTAAAGCTCTGACTTCAGTGACTAGATCTGGTGACAGGATCCCCTTCTCTCACAGTGCCTATCTGAGTACAGCCTTTAGCCCCCAGGCCTGGGGGGACAGCCCAGGCACTGAGCATAGCAGTAACTCTTTCCTGCTTTTGTGTGCAGTGTGTAGCTGTGACCCCCAGGACACCTTGTTACTGGTATGCAGTCTTTAAGTAGAGATCTGTGGTATACTCTATTGTTTTCATTTAAGTGGGAGGAACGGGACATTTCTGGGTATGAAACGGAAAAATAAATTCCTTTCAAAGAGATAGAACTAGATTTCCTACTGAAACTGGAATTTTTAGTTAAGAGAACTGGCTGCTCTTTCAGAGGGCCAGAGTTCAGTTCTTAGCACTCGCACGACGGCTCACAACTCCAGCTTCAGCAGATCTGTCCTCCTCTCCTGGCTTCCATGGACACAACATGCACGTGGTACATTTATGCACATGCAGGCAAATGCTCATTCCCTTAAAATAAAACAAAGAATTCTATTAAAAGAAGAATATTGTATCAAGAGGGAGCTGGAGAAATGTCTCAGCTCCATGGTCTAGAGGACCCAGGGTCAGCTCCCGGCACCCACTTCAGTCCATTCACAACCTCCTGCAAGTTCAGCTCAGTTCCAGGGGATTGGATGCCATCTTTTGGTGTCAGGTTGCACTGTATGCATGTGTATGCACCACACATGTGCACATACACACACAGATACTCACATAACACAGATGATAGATAGATAGATAGATAGATAGATAGATAGATAGACAGATACATAGACAGACAGATACATAGATACATAGATACAGATACACAGATACATAGATAGGTAGATACATACATACACACTCATATATATACATACAAACATACATACATGAATGGGTGGGTGGATGGATGGATGGACGGATGGATGAACAGACAGATGGACAGACAGAACCAGACACCAGTGGAAAGTGTTTGCAATACAAAGTGTCAGAGCAGAAAACAAATGGCGGGCAGACCGGGCCCTGCTGGGCAGATCTGTGTGTGAAGGGGGAAAGGCGTCACAGGGCCCCTTTGAGCAGACAAAGGCTGAGACAGTCCCACTGGGAGAGACTGAGGGGGAGCACTGTAGAGAAAACAGGCCAAATCAATGTGACAGAAACGAGACTGTAAAACAATCTCAGATGTAGGAGAGTTAGAAATCAACTTTCCAAGTCTACACTCACACAGTTGCATACTCCCAGGGAACTGATGTCTCACTCCAGTAAGTGCATTCCCTTTTAATATGGTGAAGAGTTGAGACATTTTCTTCTTTTATTCATTGTGCTCAATAACCACATTATACGTTTTCCTGCTGTTTAACTCTCAGAGACTTCTTAAAACAAACTTCACCAATTGGTTGATCATTATTTAGGAAGCCTGCTGGATTCTTTCCCCCAATAATTTATTCTAAAATTCTACCAGTATCTGTATTTTTAAATGAAATGAGACTTGGAGTGGCATTTGTTTTGTTAGTGTCTTGGGGTTTCTATTACCATGAACAGGCATGATCATGGCAATTCTTAATAAGGAAGACATTGAATTGGGGCTGGCTTACAGTTCAGAGGTTCAGTCCATTATCATCATAGTGGGAGGCATGGCAGCATCCAGGCAGACATGGTGCTGGAGAAGAGGTTGAGAGTTCTACATCCGGGTCCAAAGGCAGCAGGAAGAGACTGTGATGCCGGGCCTGGCTTGAGCATCTGAAACCCCAAAGCCCACCCTCAGTGACACACTTCCTGCAGCATGCCACACCTAGTCCTGCAAGGTCACACCTCCTAACGGTGGTACACCCTATGAACCCATGCATGGTGGTTTCAAGACCACCTTGGTCAGTTTGCTGACTGTACTGAATGGAATTGGAACAGAGCCTCTTCATCGAGGAGCACAGAAGTAACCATGTCATCACAATCTGGACACAGCCTGTGAATCTGTTTGAGCCCTGCAGTTTTTATTGTCTGCTTGCTTTACTGTCAGAGTTTGGTGCGGTGGGAGGTGTGGGAGAGAATGGGAGATGAAATTGGAGGAATTCCTCAAATTTTCTAAGTCTTAGAGATAATTTCCCAATTGACATCAGTTTCAGGTGATGGATAAACACGGTTAGTAGATTGCTTCTATTCAGAGACTGTAGACGGAAAGGAAACGCAGCACGAGGTGCTGATGGACTGTCTCTCTGTCCTGTAGGTCAGGAAGCGTGCTGCACCACTGGAATGAAATCTACTACTTCGTGGAGCAGCTGGCTCATAGATTCATCAGGTGAGTGCGCTCCACGGTCTCTTTTCTCATGGCTGACAGTGCATCCAGCCCACCTGCTGTTCAGATAACCCCCAGACGCTGTAGGAGTGCACACTGGGTGGACCTGTGCATAGGGACGTCACAAGGTGCGGGGTGACCATGGTGCACAGTAAGCCTTCTGGTTGTAATATGAACACACCACAGCCCTGAGCAAGTCATGACTGGTCACATGACCCCTGTACCCTCTCTGTGGGCCTCACCTCACTGTCCCAGACAGGCTGGACCATAGTCACTGTGAACTGTGGAGGTGCTACTTAGGGTCACCCACTAGTAAAGGAGGTGACATTACCCTCCTTTCACACAGCTTTCAGGGGCGTAACTGAAACATGTTGTCAAGGTCTTTAGTGCAGCTGCTGTGAGTATTGTGAGCTCTCGTGCAGACCCCTCCAGTGGTAGGCGGTCTCTATGGAGACTAACGTGAGTGAGCACAAAACTCTTCAGTCCATTTCTGTAGCACAGAAGATCCTCTCAAGAGCTCAGGGTAATGGCAGACAGTCCCCTCCCATGCTTGGTTATCAAGCAACATGCCATTGCCTCCCTAAGAGGAAAGGGTGGCCGGTGTCCTTGAATCCACAGCAGGGATCGCCCAGGATCCCTGGACTTAGGAAAGCAGGTGCTGAGAGGGACACATGGAGGAAAAGTACAGTCAAGGGGAGAGAGTGTATGTGTGGTGTTAAAAATATTTGCCCAAATCTCTGAACTTCGGGTGGAGAGGAGGGACTTCCCAATCTAGCCTGAGAGACATTCCGGAGCCACATGTTGAAAAGCGTTGGTGAGAAACTCCCCCTTTTGGACCATTTCAGTTTAAAGTCCTTTTTGCTATGGAGCCAAAAACCCTCCCGTGTCCTCCCACCCACAGACCCTCGTGGGTGACATAAAGCCAAGTCCATGCAGTTCCTGCATTCCACTTGCTGTCCTTTCTCCCTCGGAGGAAAGGACCCAGTTCAGCGAGACGGGTGTGAGTCCAAGCCCCCTGTGCAGCCCCAGTGGGCTTAACCTTGGCCCAACCCAAGGTTCTGGAAAAGGATTGCACAAAGATAACATGTGTGTGCCTCTGATTGCCCAGCCCCCTCCTGGAAGTGGGTCTCCAGGACTGCCTCCCAGCCCGTCAGCCGTTCCACATTCTTCACTATCTGAGAATCGGGAGAGTAGGGTAGAACTGCTGAGAGAGCTACTGAGAGAACAGTGACCCCAGCCCCTTGATTTACAGATGAAGGAAGAACAAACCAGGGACATCTTCGTGGCTTGCTCTAGACCTCAGTGTACTTTCCTCGGGCCTCTCCCTCTGATTCCCCAGCCATAGACGGTGTGTCCGCCATACTTCTTGCCCCGTGACAGACCCCTTGGCAAACAACCTAGAGGAAAGTTAATGTTGGCACATGGTTGCAGAGGTTTGATGCCATGCCAACACCACTGTCTCCAGGCTATGATGAGGTAGAGCATCCTAGTCCAATGGTGTGCTGCACCAATGGTGATTGCCTGGGGCCGGGCAGGAAGCATCTTCAGGCAGGGACTGGAGACCTGGTAGAACTTCAAGGGAACACCCACTTTCTCACCTCTGTTCCACTTTCCACAGTTCTGCTACCTCTGAGCATACTGTTCAGATGTGGAATCCATCAATGGATTGAGCCATTAATGAAGGCAGAGCCTCATGGTAGAATCAATTCTCCAAAGCCCCGCCTCTGAACATTGCTTGTATCAACCTCAAAACATTATGCTACCAGGGAGACGCTTCATATCCAGACGATATCAGATCCCTCAGTGTGTAGGGGCTAAAACTGTCATTGAGTTTCATTTCTGCAACAGTCCAAGGGCTGTTAGCAGTGCCGGGTACTGGGTAACACTCTTGAATAGGTGGAGGGAAAAATAGTATAATCAACAAACAAAACCGGGAAAGCTGTCTATCTACATGTTGAAAATGAAACTAGATCCATATCTCTCACTCTGAACAAAAATAAATTCCAAATGGATCAAGGACCTCAACTAGAGACTTAAAATTCTGAAACCACAACAAGATAGGCAAGGACTTCTTTCACAAGACTCTAGTTACTCCGGAGGTAAGGCAAATAACTAACAAATTTTGAAATTAAGATGCTTTTGACAGCAAAGGAAGCTGTCAATCAAGTGAAGAAGCAACCAATAGAATCAGATATAGGTCTGAAGGAGGATTAACATCTTAAGGATTCAAATAACACAAAAATTAGTCATCAAGAAAGCAACCTAAGCAATGGGCTAAGGAATCAAATAGAGAGTTCTCAAAAGAAAAGATGCAAATATTTTAAACAGTGTTCAACATCTTTAGCCATCAGAGAAATAGAAATTGAAAATGCTCTGAGACTCCATCCCATCCTAGTCAGAGTGGCCATTACCAAGAA
This sequence comes from Apodemus agrarius, assembly GCA_964023405.1. NCBI lineage: Eukaryota > Metazoa > Chordata > Mammalia > Rodentia > Muridae > Apodemus > Apodemus agrarius. The sequence continues at coordinate 116,425,739 of OZ030006.1, read as the reverse complement.
GGAATGCTGGTGAGGATGGGTGGAAGGGAGAAGCCACTGTTACTGGGGTGTAAACTGATGTAGATACTATGGAAATCAGTGCGGGAGTCTCTCAAAAAGCTGAGTGGATGATTTTACTTATCCTTTAAGTAGTATATTGTGCGGTAAAGGGAACCCATGTGTGCAAGGATCAGAATCAGATCAGCTCCAGGAGGCAAATGCCTTGTGAAGGCACAGGTTGCCACTATACTGGTTGACCAGTTGGCCTCCTGACAAGGGCCCCACAGGATGGCAGGCAGTTGCCAAGCCCTGTGCAGATTTCCAGTGCTTCTTGCCAGTCCTCACATGAGAGTGCTCTGTTACCCAGAGAGTAAATTTTATGCTGAAAACTTTTGAGTACTGTGTGTAATGGTGATGTTGACTTATTTATTAAGAATGAATCATGTTGTCACTGAGCAGAAGAGACCCTTCGTGGCCCAGCAGTCCCTCTTTCCCTTGGAGGCAGGCAAGATAGAACTAAGTGAATGGTGATCCTTCTGAGATACTACCTTCTTTGAAGATGCTGTCAGAATTTTCTGAGAGGATTCACCATTTCATAGACACCTTGTAGACCAGTCCCCTTTGGGGAAGTCCTGAGTTGGGATAGAGTTCATCTTTCTTACTGTGATATATCCACTGTGTGATGATATCCTTTCAGAAGAGAAACACAGCAGGTACCTTTGGTTTGAAGCTTCAAATTGGCCACTAGCTAAACTCTTGCTTGCCACATCCTTTGGGACTCCCATTTAGGTGCTAGTTCCTCTTCCCTGGTAACCATGATATAAAGATAAAACAGGAAAGAAGCCAGAAAGGGGCTGACATGCCTAGGCATTCTGACTTAACAGAGTTTCTCTCCTTTCCAGCCCACAGCTGAGGATGTCCTTCATTGTCTTCTCTACTCGAGGGACAACCTTAATGAAACTAACTGAGGACAGGTAAGGAGATTTCACACCTGCATCATTTCTAAGTCTGTCTCTTCCTCAGTAGCCCTGAGACTTGTGCTGCCTGGTGGCTCAACAGTCAGTCACCCTAACCTAACAGCTCTCTCTTAGCTCGATCCTTGACCTCTGCATCCAGGCCCTTCCACTGGCTCACTGTGCAGTGACTTCTGATGATATTTCCTGATGTTGGTGAAATGTTTTAAATGACTAGACCATGTCCAGATGAACCTCCTCGCCCTTGAATGTTAACTCCATCTGCTGAGTTGGAGCAAAATGTTGGCAAATTAGGTTCTTTGGGGATTGTCTTTTCTCCCATTTGAAATGGATTTATTTTGTAAACTGGATTTCAGAAATTTGGTAAAGCTATACTAGAGAGGCAAGAGCCTGAACTGCGTCCCTGCGTGATTATCAAGGATGGGAACGTAAAGGAAAGTTGCAACACCAAATTAATAGAAAGATATTGTAATGGAGTGTGGGAAAATGTCAGTTGACAATCGTTCTCTGGGGTATAGCCTATTTCATGTCACAGATGAAGGCCATGGTGACAGACACATGTCATGATCATAGTCATCATGGTATAGGAGGATGCCGGGGGAAAATCTGCTCAAATTAGTGTCACCACATACATTTTAGAAAAATGTGGCATGGTCCACAGTGAGGGAAACACTGTGAGGGCTTGGGATTCCTGGCTGACAAATATAGGCATGCTGGGAAAAGAGATGGAGGAAGGGGAGAGCAAGTATAAGTCCATTTTCTGTTGCCATGACAAAATACCACAGGCTTGGTCCTTTATAAAGAGAAGAGGTTTGTTTATTTAGCTCACATTTCTGGAGGCTCAAGAGTATATGCCAGTGTCTATACATCAAACATGATACATGGCTTCACTGTATGACAGACCGAAAGTGAGATGGAGCCCTAGGGCTCCATCAGGGGCTAGGCCTACTCTCGATACAGTTAATTTGGAAAAGAGTCTGGGTCCTGCAAGGGCTACTTTAATCTCTTCAAGATCCATCCCCCAGTGACACAGCTACCTCCCCTAGGTCCTGCCTCCTAGTTACTGCCTCTCGGTGGCACCACACTGAGAACCAAGTACCCAGCCCACAGCCCTCAAGCCAAACTGTAGCAGCAAATGTGAAGAAGGGATAGAAGGCCTCACTGATAAAAATCCTCTTCTGGAAATGATAACAGAATTAACACTTCTATTATCCTTCTGGCTTAGACCAGCAAGTCCAAACCAGTGCTCATGTCTCTCCATGCCTGTTTCCCATCTAAAACTCAACTTCAAATCCTCTTCCTCCGTCTATGCATGTGTGTTGTTGAGATGCCCAGAAACTCCATTTTAAAAGTGGGTGTCATATGCTCTTCACAGAAGAAGGAACTAAGACCATGTCTCCTTCCCATGGACACCAAGCAGAACCCACAGTAGGCCCAGGCTCCATTTTCTCCCCTTCTCCTTGCACATTCTCTCTGAAGAGAGAACCCTGAAGTCCTAGAAGCCTCCTTCAGAGTTGACCAAACACTTTGAGATTCTCTGGGGAGAGACCTGGCCTTGTGCAAGTCATGATCCTGCTCCATCTTTACCTGCCATCCTTCCGCAGGCCTGGCTTCTGACCACAGATGGGGAATTAAACAGTCAGCCTAGCTGACCCTCCTGCCACATCCTTGTCTTCAGCACCAGGTCAGGTGACCGGAGTGCACACAGCTAAGACAGTGAGCTGTGAGTGGCTCATAGAGTCAACCATGTTTTCTTGGCCACTGACTCTTCTACACAGATAAGAAGGACCTAGAGCTAACCCATGCCTGTGGGTGCTAAGCATGCCTGTGGGAGTGTCTGTATCCTCAGTCCCAAACCAGAACCGGATCTCACCTGTACTTCACACCCTGCTGGGACTGTGGCATCCTGGGGTCACTTTATGACAATCACCTTTTTGGGTGTGCCAGTGTGACCGGGAGATGAAATGCGTGCACCTTCTATGGATGCCGGGAGCCACTTCCATGGCCTCTGGGCAGCCGTCTGGGGCAGGTGAGACAGATAAATCAGAACGCCGGGCTGACAGCTTGGTCCTTTTGGCCTATTTGGAATCTAATTGTTTGTGCCTTGACTTCATTATTACTAGTTTTTTGTGCCAAAGTAGTGGCAGAGGTGGACCCCCCCCCTTCGCTGCAGTCAGCCTTTAATGCGCGTTCCATGAGTCTCCTGCGGCGAGGGCATGGCCTGCCAAGCATGCCCCCAACACACAGCCAGTCGTGCCAAGAGGGCACACATGCTCACTCTGACTCCCTAGACAGACTGGCTGCAAGGGTCGGGTTTTTATGCTGTCTCTCGGTGATTTGTCGGGCACAAGAATCTCCATCTTTTTCTCCTGAGAGCATATGCTCTTTGCATATCCCTCTGAGACAGTAAAAGGCGTGTTGTTATACCCTATGAGGATTTGTGGGAGTTTATAAAGTTTTAAAAGAAACTTGTTAAAATAAAAGGGCACCAGGCTAGGGAGATGTAAGATGCTTGGTTTGCAAGTGTTCGGACATGATCCTGGAGCTCCGAATCCATGTTAACAAGTCCATCTGGCTGCACATGCCTTTTATCCCAGCCATGGTGGGATGGGAGGCAGGAGCAGGCAGATTTGGAAGTTCAACACCAAGCTAGCCAGTGGGCAAAGTTATAGGCCAATGAGATCCCCGTATCACGTAGGACAACACCCAAGGTTATCAATTGACCTTACAGTGTGTGTGCACATGTCTTTGCCTACCCCTGACTCCCACACACTCCCACACAGTGTACATGTACACACTCACCTACCCCTGAACTCACATCCACACCTAACTCACACACAACACAACAGGGCATCAGTCAGGAAAGATTCTCATCTTAACAAAAGCAAAAGAGTGTGTTAATCAGAAGACATAATATAGAAGATGCATTAGCAATGTAGTCCGGTATGCTCCTGGGATCCTAATGTGCCTAGGAATACTATGGGGAGACTGAAGAAATAAAATGGGAAATGCCATGAGCTGCGGCACAGTGAAGAAACCACGGGGAGAAAGACAGCATATCCCTCTCCAGTCTCTAAGGGCAACTTCACCATCTGAGCTCTTGGTCTGTGTGCAGTTAGGGCACACTAACCACGTTTCAGGTTTCTTTAGTTCTCAGCAGTTTGGTTATGATGTATTGGCGGGTTGTGCAGACCTCATTGAATCTGTGAGTTCTTGTCTTTCACTAAATTTGACAAGTTAACAACCACTGCTATTTAAATTATTGTTGTTGTTGTTGTTGTTGTTTTATTTTTCTGTAGCATCTACTCTCCTCTTTCTGTGACTCCCACAGTACAGGTGATGACTTCTCCATGTTATTCCATATGGCCCTGCAGTGGTCACATCCTTTCCAGTCATCTCTCTGTTCCTCGGTGGGTGGCCGCTGCCGGTCCATCTCCCAGTGCAGTGGGTCCCTTCCTCTGCCATCGTCCCTTGGCCCCTGAGCATATTCTTTATTACAGATAGTTACTTTCTCGGTTCTAAAATCCCCATTTGGTTTCTCTTGAAACGTTTGGGTTTCATTCAAGTATTTTTTTCAGATTCATCTTCATCCAAATGCCCATGGTGACCTCACGGGGTGGTGATTAGACCACTCTCAGGCCTATCACCGCTCCAGCCTCTCGGGATTGGCATCCCAATCACCTTTTCCCATGAGAGGTGACTACACACTTTAGGAAGCAGTTATTTGTTGAGTAATTTTAGAGTGTAGCTTTATTTTCATGTTGCTTTAACTTGGGTTTTTTGTTTGTTTCCTTTCTTTGCTTTAGTTAGCCATAACCTGGGTTCAAGCCATTTTTTTTAACCTCTAGTGTGGACAGAGGTTTCACAGTTACTAAACACTTAACCAGGCTGTTTTGGATCTACCACCGAGCAGCATAGGAGTGACCTGGGACCTCCAGCTTCAACGACAGAATTGGGAGCCTCCTTCTGCATCCTGTCCAGTGTCACTCCAAGAATCTAGCCAAAAGGGGGTGTCTCTTGCTATTTTGGTCAGATAGACTAGTGGGGGGAAAGTCTTCTTCTGAGGCAAAGCCAGAGTAGAAGGGGGCTGTTTCCCCAGGATTCCCAGAAATGGGGATTTTCTCAGCCTTTTACCAGTCACTTCAGGTACCACCACACCATGAAACTGGTCCTCAGGTTAAGACCAGGAGAGACTCTGGAACTCACTTATTGGGCCACCTTTGGGGGTTCAGCTCCCCTCCCCACAGCTTTGTTTACGTTCTAGGCCTTCCTGTGGCTGTTCTGTGGCAGGCTGTGGCAGGCTGTGGCAGGCCGTGGCAGACTGAGGCAGGCTGAGGCAGGTTGAGGCAGGCTGAGGCAGGCTGTGGCAGGCTGTGGCAGGCTGAGGCAGGCCGTGGCAGACTGAGGCAGGCTGAGGCAGGTTGAGGCAGGCTGAGGCAGGCTGTGGCAGGCTGAGGCAGGCTGAGGCAGGCTGAGGCAGGCTGAGGCAGGCTGTGTGTTTTCCTTCCCTTTTACAATGAGGACACCTGGTTCCTGAGAAGTTCACTGAGGCCCAGTATCAGGCAAATGGCAGAACTCGTTTCTAATCTCTGCATTTGAAACTTGGTTGAGTCAGAGTCTGTGTCAGATCATGTCCCCTTCCAAGGTTTCTCAGCCTCCTTGTTTACACAGCCCGAGATCTGTGGGCCACTTCATTAGCATAGTAGAGTGTATGATGCTGACTGAAGTATTATTGTAGCACAGCAATTTGGTGTGAACTACTACAGATGATTCTCTGAAAACTCTGAGTCTTAATCGTGAAATAACCTGAATCTCTTCTAATGTCTTATCATCTGGAAATTAGATCATGTCTGTGGAGCTCAGCTAGCAATTTAGCAGAATTTGAGAGAGGAGATGGATTAACCAAGCACTGTGTGTTGTCTGTTAAAGTGGTCATACCTACTTCCTTTGTTTTTACATACCAGGGGGATGCAATCCATTACAAATATCTTGAAATATTGGCTGGTTCTCATATTTCTAGTTGTGTTTGGTTATTGTGTATTCTTTTCGTGTGAGAGGGAATTCTGCTTCCTGTCTATTCTTCAGAAATTTAATATTCTTATTCATAATTTATTCCTGTTACTACTACTTTTGCTGATGACAATATGCATTTTTAATGTAAGTTTTGCCACAATTTATTTCCGTGTAAGATACGGGGCCAACACTTGACGCTTCTCCTGCACTGGGTTTTCCAGTGCTGTTGTGGAACAAGCTTTTAACCAGCCACGTAAGAAGCCGCCGGGGTGGACTTGGGGCTGCTCGGTTTCTGCTCCGTGATGGTTCCGCTTGCCTGCTGCAGTTCCACATTCACAGCACATTGTTTTAATTAGTTTCAACATCTGGACGACCGGTCTTTCCTCATTTCTAATATTGAGCAAAAATCTCCCTGGTTTTAAGTGGATTTTTCCAACCATTTGCTTTTAGATTTTTTTTTCTTAGTGCTCCAAATATCCTTGGGTTTTCCATCTGAGTCGTCTGAAAGCTTAGTAAGTCCTGGCGCTGCTGGCTTCTTGCTAAGCAGCACTCGCTCTTACTTAATTAAGCATGCTTATCATGTCTGTTCCCTGTCCTCGGGGAAGGTTTTGTTCTTTTCCTAGGTTGCATTCAGTGTTGGCTAACTCCGCTCCCGCTGGGAGTGGAGCAGTGCCGGTCCATCCCCTCGATTGCTCGTGCTCACAGGCATGGTGGACTTGGTGTTTGGAGCCTGGGAGCTTCCGTTAAACAGCACGGAATGCTTGTGGGGACGTCGGTGGGATGTCTACATGGATAATCAGTAGTTCAGCCTGTGACTCCAGAACTAGCTTAAGAAATAGGTTTGGGGGAGAAAATACTGGTTTTATAGAATTTTTTCCTTCTCTCTCTCTACCCCTACCCCTCTCCCTCTCCCTAATCCTCTCTTCCCTCTCCTTCTCCCGTATGTGTGTATGTGTCTTCCGCCCCTCCCTATCTCTCCCCCTCCCTCTGTCTCTATCTCTGTCTCTCTCTCTCTCTTCTCACTCTCTCTCCTTCCCTCCCTCTCTCCCTGTTCCCCCCACCTCTGTCTCCCTCTCTCCCTCCCTCCCTCCCTCTCTCCCTCCCCATGCCCTCTCTCGCCTTCTCTTGGGTATTAGGGCTGGGACCCAGGGCTCGGACAAGCTAGCTGAGTACTCTCACTTAGCCGCATCCCCAGCCCTGTGGAGTTGGCCCCCACCACCATCATTTTAATTATTTTATTAGTTCTAACTTTTCCAGTTACCTAATGGTTATTTCTTAAGTTTATCAACACTTCTGTTTTCTAGGTTTTTACATTTTATTTTTATTCTTTAACCCATTATTTTATACCGCCGTTAGAGCCTCATTCCTTCTGTGCTGTGCTGTGCAGTCGCGCCCTTTCCCATCAGCTTGAGATGGAGGGAGGGTTGTTTGTATCCCATCTTCTCTGAATCGGGAAAGCTGCCGCTGAGCCTCAGGTCTGTCGGAGCTGGAGCTCCTTCTCTGCCGTGTCTTTTTTCTTAGAGCTAACTTCTGATTCGTCTGTGTGAATAATTTACTCTTGCTATACTATTAAGACAGTGTCTCCCACATGATTTTTATCCCCCCCTCTATTTTCAGAATTATTCTTTTCAAAGAATATGATTTGGAATTTGATTTTTGCGTGTTAGTTTCTAAGCTTTCTTAGTTTTGTTGATGATCTGTGACCAGGTGATCTGTGTGCTCAACACCCAACCCCACACCCTTGACCTTCTCTCTTCTGGAAGCCTTTGGGATTTTTTTTTATCTCAAATTTTTTAAAAATTGATGTAGTGTGTGTGTGTGTATGTGTGTGTGTGTGTGTGTGTGTGTGTGTGTGTGTGCAAGTCATCTCACTGATTCTGTGGCTGCATATAGTATCTAAGCTATCTTATCTGATACTTGAACCTAAGACCTTTTTATTCTTTGATTTTCTTCTTAGCATTCTGACCTGCTCATGATAGCTTTTATAGTCTAAGTATATATTTAATCTGCCTCTTTTCCTCCATTGTGTGTTTTGTGTTTGTGCACATGAATGTAAGGGTGGGAAGGGACACTGGATGGCTTCCTCCCTTGCTCTCCAACAACTATTTATTTATTTATTTATTTATTTAGAGATTCTTTTTATTTTTATGTGTATGGGTTTGAGCCAGGCCCTCTCACTGAATCTGGAGCTGACTAATTCAGCTAGTCTGACCAGCCAAAGAGCCCAGGCAATCCCGCCTCTGCCTTCACAGCCCTGGGATTGCAGGTGCATGTCTCCGTGCCCGGCTCTTTGGTTTTGTTTTTTTAACCTGTGCTGGGGTTTGAACTCGGGCTCTCATGTTCACATGGCAAACACTTCACTGCCTGCGCCATCGCTCCGATGCCAGGCTATGGTTTTTATTGGAGCTCTCGGAGCGCGTTGCAGACTGGTCTGTAATTGCCGACTCAGTGTTTTCTTTTTACTGCTCTTTGCAGCACTCGGCTGTTTTCACTGTCAGCATTCTCAACTGGCAAATATGTTCATCTCTGTGAGCGGTTTCCTGTGCCTACAAACGTGTGTGTGCCCGTGTGTGGCCTCCCATGTGTGTGTGCATACATGTATGTATGTGTGTGTACCTCTGTGTATGCCCTCGAATGTTTGTGTGTGTGTACGTGTGTGTGTGTGTGTGTGTGTGTGTGTGTGTGTGTGTTACCTGCTACTTTGGAGACACTGGAATCTTTCATATGTGTATCTCCTGTCAGTTTATCTCAAAGGGGGCTATTTTCTTGGATCTCTAAACTTGGCACTCATCTTCCTGGCTGCTGCAACCCACGAGCCCACTGGGGGAGAGAGGGAATTGGTATCAATTGGGTTTTCCTGATTGACAATGTTAAGACCTCAAAATAAAGAAAAGTGTGAAGTATAGAAGTAACGTTTTAAACTCACACACCCTCTCCCTTGAGTAGAGCCCCTGAAGTCATTCCAGAGGAAGGGAGAAGCAGACGCCTGATGCAGAGGGTCTGGGGCAGGTGCCAGGTCACACTGAATCAGGTTTCTCTTCCACACACTACTGGGGGGCTGACTTAGGATCCTGTCTCCTGACTCATCACTGGGTTAGGACCCTTCTCCTGGTCCCACCACTGGGTGACTGGGTTGAATCTCTCCTGCGGCCCACCACTGAGCAATTGGGTTAGGACCCCTCCCCTGGCGCTCACTGGGTGGCAGGTTTAAGATCATTCCCCTGCGGAAGCTCAAACTGTTCTCCTTGGGACCTGGAATGTCAGGATATGTCTTCTCCGTGTCAGCAGCTCTGCAGAGATCCTAAGATCTGAGCATGACACCCTGTCTCACTTACTTTCGGGCAGTGAAAGCGTCTGCTCTGTCCTGACAGGTTAGCCACATCTGTGATGTTTGGGAGGGGCAGTCTGAGTTAGATGCGCACCCTCAAAGGACTGTTTTTGTCTGGAAATTTCACTTTTCTTCCAAACTTTCCAAGAGTCACACACAAAGCCTAGGAAAACAGCCGTGGGTCAAAGGTTATCGTATCTTTTTAGCCTACTAGCCTCGTTTACTAATAAGGGAAAGGCCTTTTGGAAGGACCGGACTGTGCGTGCTGATCCAGCCCTGGGCTCAGCACTAGATTTTACTCACAGATTTAAGGTTTTTAACTCAGTTATTTTTCCGTACCGCACTCAGCCTTCATGGTCTACCTGCCTCTCCTGGGTTCTTCCCTCTGGTCTGTTGCATGTGAGATGCTCACACGGAGTCACAGATGTGTATACATATAAATATATGGGCGTTGCCTACATATATTCTTTACTAAGGGTTTATTGAGTAGCAGTAAATAGATTACTTTCTTCACTTATTGTAAGGGACAGTAGTGATCATCTGTGCGGCTCTCATTAGAACTGCATTCTATAATATCACACCATATTATAGACAGGGATAACACGGCAAGAAGACTCGTGGCTACCCTGCTGTGTAACTGTGGGAACCGGGATTGGAGTCCAGGAAGCCCAGCCCTTGTGTCCCTGTGCTTGATGAATATACTCGAGCATTTCCCACAATTTAATATTAGGTTTTAAGTTTGAGCAAAGGGGGTTACTCAGGTCACCACCCCGGCTCCCTGACTGCTTCAGGGAGACAGTGTCCCACAAGCCAGTGCTCACACATTTTCTCATGGCCCCGTGAGCTCAGTGGTCCTCAGAGAGGGAAGAGCTGAGTCACTGAGGCACGGGGAGGTGTAAGGGTGGCCTGGAGGTCTTGCTGTTGCTTCGGCAAGCAGAAGGTACTCCAAGAAAGTCCAGCTTGCTCTGAAAATGGAAATCGAGACCTCTCCCGTGCCCCCGGGGCACTTCGGCTTGCAGAAGCACCAAATCTTGCCGTGCCCTGGGGCATCTCTTGGTTTTGAAGTGCAGTGATTCCAAGTTGCTATTCTTGAGAGGATTCTAAACCCCTTTATACATTTTAAAATGAAAGACGTTTGGAAGAACTCGAATACGCCTCTCTGTCTGTCTGTTAAATGCTGGGAGGGTTCACGGTGCAAACACATCTTCAGTGCTCAAGGAACAGTGTTAGATATTGTGTTGTGCTAGGAGTAAGGGCCACCCTGAACCCTCCCCTGCAAACTCCCTCACATCATCAAGCGTGTCGAACTGCACATTCACAGAGAGTTCTGGGACTCTTGGCTCATCCTTTTGTGAAGCATTGGACATCGGCGTGTTTACCCCTGCATAGAGGAGTACAGGCAGAAAATGCTTCTTCAGCATAAAGCAAGCTAAGGGCCATTGCCTCCCTACCTGATGGGTTTAGCAAGAGTTCTTCCCAAGGAGAAGACACAGGCCCTGTCTTCCCAGCATGCTTGGCTACAGTCTCCCAGCCTGGGTCGCAGTAATGCTGACTGGACACAGTCTACCTTGAAGCCATGAGTCCAATCCAGAGACACGCCTTTGCCAGTGCTGGAACCAGCATTTCCCCGCTCTCCCTCTGGTATCCTTCTGTGAACTGGAGAAAGTAAAGTCACCCTTCTCAAACCACGAGCTGTTATTGATACAGTGACACATTGTCAAAAATCAAGACATCTCTTCCAAAATATTTTTAAATCTAAAAATGTAATATGCCAATGCTTACATTCATATAAAAGATATGGGGGGGAGGTTTCAAAAATTTGAAAACCATACTTTGGGAGTAAAAGTAATATATCCCCCATGTCTTTGGCTTCAGTGTTCTGATAAGCACCCAGTTTGGCTACTGCAGATGAAATCAGGAGAATGCCTGCCCAGAGCCCCGTCGACAGGCTCTAGTGTGGACTTCCCAGTGTCTGACTTCTATTGTGCTCACCACAGGGCACAGCTATGAAGCTGCAATGGATTAATTATGGAAAATGCCTATCAAAGCGTCTGATACATTACAGGTACTCAGGACATGCCCCTTGCCCCTCAGGTAGTAAATACACAAAGGACAAAAGCGGACAGGAACATTTCTGATATCTGGCTGGAGACAGGAAGACATCATCAGCATAGTCAGAGGAACCTGAGAATGGCTGCCTCCCAAATCTTCCATAGTCAGATGTGTGATCCACTGTGCCAATGGCCCCAGCAGTGGCTACATACTCATACCGGGGAGGGACGGAAGCTGAGCTAAGGAATCTCTCTGCCCCCACCACCCCACTCCCCAAACAATCCTGATGTCACCGAGCAGTGGCACTTGGTGTTGTCTCTCTTGCTACCCTGAGGGGACCCGATGAAGCTTGCCTTCAGGCTGTCTCCCTCAGACCCTGGCTCCTCCCACATACACGCCCCAGGCTCCCCTTCTGCTGCTCATTCCAGCGTCTAAACTGTTGCACAGAGAAAAGGATCACGAACACGTGACCGCCAATTCTGCACCACCAGGCTTGCGGAATGAAGTGTCACAGGGGATGCTTCCTGAAGACATGGACTCTCTGTCTCCTTCCCCAGAAAGAACTGTTGCCTTCACTGTGGAGTTTGTCATCTCCATGGACGTGTGTACTTCTCTACCCCCAGAAACAGGACGCTTTCATTTTGAACTACTTATCTCATAGCAAGAAAATGTGTGTATTTAGCCGGGCGGTGGTGGCACACGCCTGTAATTCCAGCACTTGGGAGGCAGAGGCAGGCGGATTTCTGAGTTCGAGGCCAGCCTGGTCTACAGAGTGAGTTCCAGGACAGCCAGGGCTACACAGAGAAACCTTATCTCGAAAAACCAAAAAAAAAAAAAAAAAAAAGTGTGTATTTATGTGCAGGTGTGTGTTTGTTGGGGTGGCAAGCTGGATACACATGTGTATGTAGGTACACACACATTCATGTGTGTGCACATGTATGTGGAGGCCAGTGGCCAACCTTGAGGAGCCTCTCACCGGTATCTGGAACTCTAGCTAAGCCCCAGGGACCCATCTGTCCCCAATTCCCCAACATTTGGATTACAAGCACACGCTACCATGCCCAGACTTTTATTTTCATCCTCGGGATCTCAAATTCGGGGTCTCGTTTACTTGTGTGGCAAGCCCTTATTTAGTTCATTAATCCATCTCTGCAGCCCCGAGCTAAACATTATAGAGTACGAGCAGAGCGTACATATTTTGAGACATTTTCCACCTAGATCCGGGTGACATGCTTGGTCGGAGGTCATCTCGTGCTTCTCCTGCACCTGCTCTGGTGTGGCCTCTTCCTTGCGGACAGCCTGCTTCTGTCTTTCCCTCTGGTGAACAAAGCTGCGGGGAGCACTTGAGTGCTTTTCACAGGCGAGGGCTGTGCTGGGCAGAAGGGGCTTTCCATGCTCTGTGGTGGGGCAGGGCAGTGTGTAGGCTGCTCGGTCAGACTGCATGAATGGCATTTCTAGTTGATCTTCAAAGGCGGAGTGTGAGTTTAAGTCCCACTGTGATCTGAGTTCTCAGTGCCCCCCATCCCTTTGACATCTTAGCACTGTCCTCTAAGTCTGTCTTTGCAAATCCTTCCTGCCCACATGTGCCTTTCATGCTGGATTATCCAGTATAGATCTAGCATACTTCTACCCACTGCCCTCAGCTCAGCCTTGCTTCAGAACGTGGGCAGAAAGGAATAGTGTCTGGTAGAGAACTACAACATTCACTGCTGAGTTGAAAATCCTGGAAATAATTTGTAGGTTTTAAATTGTGTTCATTTCTCAGTGCTGTGATGAAGTCTGACATCAGCCCTCCGTCTTGCCCCTAAGGGTCATTGTTTACAAGTGTGTCTGCACTGTATGGCTTTACCCATCCATTGGCCGCTTAGCTAGTGGCTGTCTCCATCGTGAGATGGCTGTGTTGAGACCATCTTGCTTTTGTTAAACTAGTTCTTGTTTTATTTACGGTGGCCCCAATGGACAGGAAAGATGTATTGGCTATCTGAATACTCCAAAGAGAAGATCTAAGACAGAATAAGTTTATCAGTGAATCATGAAGACAAAAAAAATGATGCCAATGTTCTTGTCACACTTTAGACCATGTATGGTCCTACTCACAGCACACTAACATGGAGAGGATGGTGAATTTGAGAGTGGCCAATAGAAAAGACGTTCCAAGCAATACGGATGTACTATGCCCAAAAGCTCCAAATCTCTATGTTGACTTCAGCAAGAGATCTCCTGGGGTCAGGGCCACCCACAGCTCACTAAAAGTAAGGGGTGGAGTCACAGAGTCATGAGTGGGACTGAACTGAAACTATAAACACCACTAGATGGGCTTGGCCTGCATGCATAGGAAACAGCAGTGTACAGAAGGCTAGCAGCTGCCTGAGGTTACAGGAATCTCTAGGGAGGGATGCCTGATCCATCCCAACAGATGCATATTGAAATGCAATGGTCAGATGCAAAAACAAACAAGTGAAAGGGAGATGACAGAGGAGGAAGAGATGCCGGCAACAGATGGCTGTCTGTAAAGGTGAATGGTGCGGGTGGGATACCAGGAGGGTCTCTGTCAAACAGAAGAGTGTAGAAGAAGAGAAGCAGCAGACTGGCCATCGCAGAGAGATGACCAGAAGTGGACTTCATCCCAGCTGTGTCGACAGCTACGTTCAATAGAAAGTGGCCAACATCTTTCAACAACAAGACTGAGAAAACCCCCACCAGAGAAAGAAGCAAGAGCCACCATGTCATTAAACATGCCGATTTTCCTGGACTAATCTCGCAACTGCTGTCTAGAGGACCAACTGAGGAATGGCCTCAGTTACAAAAGGTGTTACATCTGTCTTAGTTAGGGTTTTATTGCTGTGAAGAGACGCCATGACCAAGGCAACGCTTATAAGGACAACATTTATTTGGAGCTGGTTTACAGGTTCAGAGGTCCAGTCGGTTATCATCAAGGTGGGAGCACGGCGGCATCCAGGCAGGCAGGGTGCAGGAGGAGCTGAGAGTTCCACCTCTTGTTCCAAAATCAAACAGAAGACTAGCTTCCACGTAGCTAGGAAAAGGATCTCAAAGCCCTCACCCACAGTGACACACCTACTCCAGCAAGGCCACGCCTCAGTATAGTGCTTATTATTCCCTGGACCAAACCTATCCAAACCACTACAACACCGCTGTCTTAGTTCTATTGCTGTGACAAAACATCATGACCAAAAGCAACTTGGGGAGGAGAGGATTTGTGTCATCTTCCTACACACTGGAGCATTACATCACTGTGGGAGTCACAGCAGGGACTCAAGGAGGTGAGTTAGAGGCAGACACAGGAGCAGAGACCTATGGGAGAAAGCTTCTTACGGTTGTTCCACAGCTTGCTCTGACTGCTTCCTTAGACCCTGAGAACCACAAGCCCCAGGGGTGGCACCACCCACAGTGGGCTGGGCCTTCTGACGTCAATTATTCATCAAGAAAATGCCCTACAGACTTGCCTCCAGGCAGTCTGGAAAAAGGCTTTTTTCAACTGAGGCACTGGAGGCTACCCTTCCCAAATAACTCTAGGTAGGAAAACAGACAAAGAAACACAATACACAGCCAGGATCTGGGACACTCTTAGAAGCCTGGGAGACCGCATGCTGTCCCCCAAGGCTGCAACACTTCAAGATGGCAAACCCAGAGTACAGAGCCTTGAGTATTGTGTTCGCTGGTGTCTTCCAAGCTAAAGCAAGTCACAGAGCCAAGCGCAAATCAGCTTGCAAAGGGACAAGAGAGCAGGGGGAGCGGGAGGTGGGGACATCGTCAGAGCCGCCTTCCACACACAACTCCGTATGACTCACAAGAGATTCATGAGATAGACCATAGCGATAGGCTAAGGAAGGAAGAGAAAATATGCATTGTGCAAGCACTAATCACAAAAACTGAGATGGCTGTATAAATGTTACACAGTGCAGACTCTCAAATAAAAACTGTTTATTAGGCAAAGTCCAAAGATGATGTGGAAGGTGAGCTCCAGATAAAGAAGACAGCAGAAGGAAGTTAGGGTTGCCAACTGACCCACAATGAAAACCCAAGAATCGGCTGTGGGACACAGCTAGGGCCACTGCGTGGAGGGAGCCAGGGCGAGGGCCTGGGAGGAGCTAGGAAACAGCAATGGCACCTCTGAGGAAGAGACGTGTAAAGGACTTAACAGCAGTAACTAAACTTTCTACGTTATGAAGCTAAAAAGGAAGCGCCCGCCAAACGCAAAGTAAGTAGGGAAAAAACCAAGAGCCAACTCTGAGTTGAGGACTTCAGAAGAATGAGCTGGTAAACCTTCGGAAAGATTGGTTTGTGAAAGTGAAGAGACAACACAAGTTACAGGTATGGTCAGGAATGAAAAGGGGATCTTGCTGGAGAGGTGAGAGCAGACAGAGGAGCAGTGACTTTCCTAGAAATCGACTCAGTACGAGACTGGAGAAACCTTTCTCAAGCAAGCGCCTCCTCTTTCATCATCTCTGCCAAGCCCAGACAGAAACCTGGAGAAGCCACGATCTTGTGGGCTATGAGCAAACTGACGCCACCCATTTTAGAACGCGGCGGTGCTAAAGTAGCAGCAGACCTGTGTGGGTCCGTTTGTCCGGCTGCAGCCACGGGCCACCCGGAAGTGCTGAGAGCATTGCTGGGTGACGCACAATCGAGTGTGGTTACTGCAGAAGTCGAGGCCCCAGAGCCAACAGCTAGAAGGCATCTGAGAAAAGCCTGAATCCACAGCCGCCCCCTTCACAGGGGGCTGGGCATTGACAGTGCAGATGTCATATTGGATTATCTCTAGGTGGTGGAGGTCATTTTTACAGAATAGCAAAAGTAAACGGACGTTGTGCAACCCCGAAGGGTATTTCCCAGTGGCCTCGTGTGATGGGCATCTTAACGTGCTCACCTGTGCCATTCCTTCAGGGCTTTCATCAGCAGACATCATCAGAGTGCCACAGCATGACTACGACCCCATCCTCGAGTCCACAGGGCACCATGGCTGATCCTCCCACCCCATAGATCCCCACTCTGCTGCTGGGAGGATTTGCTAGAGAATAATGTAGCAGCGTATGAACAAGTAACTCATGGAAGCTGGGTTCATTCATCTAACAGCTTCCTATGCTACACCCGTTAAGTGTCATGTGTTGCAAAAGGAACACAACATGTGTGGCCTGAAAACCCCCAGTTCCCAAGAAGGAACGCTGGCAGACAGAGAAACCACCGAAGAAAATGGGACATTTTAATAACAGCCTCTTGGGTAGGATTCCCGGCCTCTCGTTTTCCCAGGAAGTTAATGTTGCACTCACAATTGAATGTCCAGAGAGGTTATCACCCTATAAAAGGCCCTACTCTCCACTCCTCAGGTTTCTGAGACAACATAAGGACTCACCCTTGAGCAATTGGTGACCCAGTGTCAGAACAGACCCACAATTCCCAGGCCACTGTTTCTTTTCAGATGTCTAGAGATTGTGGGGACGTAGAAAAGGGCAGAGAGTGTTGAGACGGGCAACAAAACATGTGACCAGTTAAGAAACTGGTGGATCAGGGAAGAGTCTAGAGACAGAGAGAGGAGGGAGGGAGGGAGGGAGGGAGGGAGGGAGGAAGGGAGGGAAGGAGGGAGAAAGGGAGGGAAGGAGGGAGGAAGGGAGGGAATACTGAGAACACTGGCTCAAGAAAACCTTTGTAAAGGAAAAGAAATAGGCTTAAAAGAAAAATATCCCCGTTCCCATACTTTATTTGGCAGAAGGAAATCCTGCCAAGGAACCATTTCCATATCCCCAACATGCTATTTTTTTTTTAAGCTTTCTTTTTTAAGCTCGGTGTTAACATAATATTCTGGGTTTGGTGCTACCCAGAATATTCCAGACTTCACTATTCTGAACCAAAGAAAGAGACCGTGTTTACTTCTCCATTAGTGAGCAATAAGTTTCAAAGAACGAAGTCCATCTTGACCTTTTCTCACTTGCCTGTAGCACATCTTAGCCTTACGTTCCCTCTGGTGTGCTTTCTGACTCTCCCACTCCCCCCTTCCCCCTCCCACAGCCCTAAGGGCCCCCTTGTACTTTAGTGTTCTGTCTTCTCCTTCCGCACAGGGGCGGACACACGCCATCTTTATCTTTCTCAGCCTGGCTTATCTCATTTATATCACCATCTCTCTTTCTATCCATTTTCTTGATCGCGACATCTGTTCTTTATGTGTTTGCACACATGTGCCACATCTTCTCTGTACACCCATCTCAGGGCAGGCATCTGGACTGCTTCTCTGTCCTGGAGGTCATGAACAGTACAGCCATAATCTTGGCTGAGCCCTCATCCCCGTGGCACCATGACCGGACTCAATCAGGTGTTACCTGGGAGTGGAATAGCTTTTGAGTTGGGTGAGAAACTTTGTACCAATTTCTACAGTGGCTTTACTGTCTGTCTAAAGTCCCATGGCAGTGGGACTTTATTTTAATTATATGCATGGGGGGGGGTGCACATGAATGCAGGTGTCCTCAGAGGCCAGGAGAGGGCATTAGATTCTTATGAGCTGAAGTTACAGGTGATTACAAGCTACGTGATATCAGTGTTAAGAACCAAACTCTAAACTCTTAACCCATGAGACATTTCTCCAGCCCTTCAATATATCTTGTTGTTTTTTTTTTTTTTTAATACAGTCAAGAATCGGGTGGTTGTAGCAGTGAAGATTTATTTCTGAATTTTCTATTGTAGTCTACAGGTCCACTTGTCTGTGTTAGTCACTATGGCTCTGTAGGATAGTTTGAAGTCAAGTACTGTAGTGCCCCAATCTTCTCCCCACACCTCAGGTTTGTTTTAGATTCCTAGCACATTTTCTGTTTGTGTATTTTAGGACTGTAAACATCCAATCTAAGTTTCAGAAAACAGTCTTTCCCCCCGTGGCTGCGCCTCCTCCCGCTGTCTGAAGGATCCTGAGGATGCTATCTCCGTGTGTCTCTGTGTGCTCAGGAGCACTCTTGATTTCCCGCCTCTGCTGCTGGGAACTCATGAGCTGCCAATCCTCAGGACAGAGCTCTGCCAGGCGGCCATGGTACCGGCCCCATCCCGTTACAGAGCACTGTTCTCATCTCTGCCTCCTTTGCTAAGGCATGGGTTTTTTCTTTCTCCCCAAATAACCAAATGACACAGTTGAAATTTCACCCTTTGTTGGGATGCTGAAATATTGGAGGTGGTGGAATTACAGCCCAGAGAATGGCTTCCACCCACCACAAGGCCCACATCTGTCCTAGGGAGGGTGGGTTGGCCAGGCCCACTGCAGCCTGACCTTCCCCTACATGGCCCGAGTGAAGCTCCTCTCTTCCAGAGATCACTGACGGGGTGATAGCCTGTTCCTTCCCCAACCATTCACAAGACTTTATTGGATGCCTGTTATGTTCCAGTCACAAGACCTACAAGACATAGCAGGGACCCAGACAGGCCTGGACCAGGAAAAGGTCAGGCTGTACCGGTTGCTGGTGCAGACGGTCTGTCAAAGCCAGGAGCCCAAGAAGACCAGTGACACTGAGGCGGGGGCAGTGGAGACAGGCAGGTGAAAGGTGAAGTTGGACAGGAAGGGCACTGGGTGGGGGAGGGTCCCTCAGGTACAATGACTTGTTGTGGGAGGGTCTTGAGCAGAGGCAAGAATGATTTGTTCTCAAAATGAAGAGTCATTTTGAGACTCTGGCAGCCTCACGCAGAGTGACTGGAAGTGGAGGCGAAGGGGCGGGTGTCATCCCAGTGGTCTCTGCAAGGTCAGATGGTGGTGTAGCCCTCCTCACCCCAGTGCTGCCTGCCGGGGTGGGTGTGAGTCCATTTCTAGATATTTTTGGAGTGAGGCCGTGACCCAGGTAGGCTGTCGGGCTTTGAGGCCGCCTTGGGCAGCTGGGCTCTGATGAGAGCATCAGATAATAGTCTGTGCCTTTCCCAAAGTCTGAGTGGCGACCCCACCCCCACCCCGGAGAACAGAGGGCGCCTGGCTCAGCGGGCCTCTGTCCAACAGCCTGGTCGTCTACCTTCCTCAGCCCCAGCAGGGCCTCCTGCCTCATCAACTTTCATGCAGGATTAATGTTTTTCATTAGAATTTCTACCCAAACAATTACAGGGATGAACAGGTGGTGTTTCATTCATTGGATCATCCACTCAAGAAAAAGCTTATCAGTGCAGCTAATAGTAGGACTTTTAGGGTCAAATCCCACCCTTTACACGGGCTAGTTGTAAGGCCTTGGACAGGTTCCCGGGGCTTTTTGTGATTTGGTGTCCTTAGGAGTGGAACCAAAGCACCGCCAGAAGGCTGTAGTGCTCCTGTTCTCAGCCAAGCCTAGCCTCTGTGTATGTGTGTGCATGCGTGAGTGTGTGTGTGTGTGTGTGTGTGCGTGTGTGTGCGTGAGTGTGAATCACCTTTGACTTCCAGTCTCTGAGGGCAGAAACTCGCACTCTTTCAACCCAAGCTGTATCTCTCTGACACAGAAACTCCAGCACCCGCTGAGGGCTTATGGGGAGGTGGAGTCAGCACCTTTAAGCGGAGCTTGGTGTGTTATGTTCCCTAGGAAGAACGTTAGCGTCTCCACAGACTCAAAGGCCCTTTCTTCCTAGTTTAAACTGTACGTTTCCACCTCTGCCACGAAACTGAAGCAGGAGGAAGGCCATCCTGACCCCTCTCACAGGCTTGTGGTTTACACACGCCGTTAGGGCTCTCAGGGGTTCCAGCACCGTCCAGTGCTGCCGCAGAGGCAGGACCGTGAATGCGGGCCTCTTACCCGCAGAGACAGTAGTTTGCAAGATTCCGTGCGGCTCCAGTGCCACTCCAGACCTCTCCCATCCTCTGTGCCACTTCCTCTCCCTGCCCCCGCCTCGGGCAAACAGAGGAAGAGCACGCAGGTGTCAGCCAGCTGTGGCCACCCCTGTCCCTATGGGAAGTATGGAGTCCACCCACCCGCTCTTTTGACTTTCGAAGCTGACTGACTGCACACTTTCCTTTGGCGCCTCCAGGGCGTCCTCCAGGTGCCTCTCTCTGGCTTCTCCTGGTCTCTTGGTGCTCATCACTCTCCGGTTCACATAAGCCCTTCGTGTCTTCACCCATGTGGCTGTGTGTCCCATTAGGAGCGGGAACATCTTTTTTGTTTTGTTTTGTTTTTCGAAACAGGGTTTCTCTGTGTAGTCCTGACTGTCCTGGAACTCACGCTGTAGACCAGGCTGGCCTCGAGCTCAGAAATCCACCTGCCTCTGCCTCCCAAGTGCTGGGATTAAAGGCGTGCGCCACCACCGCCTGGCTAGGAGTGGGAACATCTTAAGGTTCACTTCCAGTGTAGAAAGAAAGCTTGGTCTGTGATACCAGAGAAGAAAATCGTAAAAGCAAATGAAAGTTCCTGTGAAAGGTTCCTCTCTTTTGAAATCTAAGTCACCCCACTCCGGCTATGGCTGGACCTGGTGGGTAACACCACAGGAAGACATGTCCCTCCGGTGGCTCTGGGGAGCTATCGGAGCAATACAGCATATTCGAGGAAAGCAAGCTGGTGCATATGGCTGTCACCAGCAAGGAGAAAAAAAAAAAAACCCAGGAGGCTAACAAGATACTTTTGGGTTTCAGGGAACAGATCCGACAAGGCCTCGAAGAGCTCCAGAAGGTTCTGCCAGGAGGAGACACTTACATGCATGAAGGATTTGAGAGGGTAATTTTGAGACCGTTTTAAACTCTCGAGTATAAAACATCATGCTGGGCTATCCATGGAGAGCTAGCTGATGATAGAACACATGCGTTAGAAGAGGGCACGGTTTCCCCCATACGCTCACAGACAACCACGTTCCAAAGAACTAAGGGAACGGCTGTTTCTCCTTAGCGGAGACTCGCGAGGAGTCCATTAGCCAGTGAGTAGATGTCACTCACAAATGGTGCCACACACAAGTCCCCTCAGTTCCCAAAGTAATCTTCATGGCTGGCAGCCTCAATGGCTGAGGTGGAATTTCAGTACCGTTGACTTTAAGGAAAATCTTTCCAAGACTGAAAAAAAGATCTCTACCATGTCAGCAATTAGCTGACTTAGCTGTGAGAGTCACTTTACCTGATATCAGCACCGGCGTGTGGGGTAAGACCTGGGCAAGTCACATTAAAGACATAGTATTTATCAGAATTTGCAAGCTGACCAGAAGTGTTAGAGCGTCTGAACACCGGCTCCTCGGCCGACGTGCGTGCTCCTGGGCTGGCTGGCGAGCAGTGCTGGGTAGCTTGTGCTCTAATGGCATCTTCGTGTCTTTTTCAGGCCAGTGAGCAGATTTACTATGAGAACAGTCAAGGTAAGACTGTGCAATAAAGCTACATTGTGAAGTGTCTCGTATCATATTGTTTGCTTCTGAAAGAGAATGTGTACATCTCGAAGTACATGTGTGACACGGTCCATAAATCCTGCACAGTCATTTGCCACGAAGGAGGAGTATGGAGGAATGCCTGGAAAGATGACTTACATCAAGTCAAACTCTACCAAGCTGTGCCAGGAACATTACATAAAAACAATTAAGATTTCAATATGGCTGCAGCCTGCAATCCTGAGGAATAGTTTTGCATGGTGAATTCATTAAGTTATAAGTACTTGGATGGGTTAGTAAGGACTTGGATTTTTGCGTCAGATTTAATTATCTTCTCTCTCTCTCTCTCTCTCTCTCTCTCTCAGCTCCCATGGCTGGATCTGATATTTAGATCATTTGGCTTAAAGTTCCCTTCACTTAAATATAAATGCATGAAGTATGCTTGATAAAGCCTTAGAATGAGAAATTTAATAGTCACCATCATTTTGGGTTTCATTCGTCTCCCTCATGGAGAGCATCCTAATATGTCCCGCTAGTCTCTTTGATGAGATTCCGAATAACCGTGGGGACTTTCCCCCTAATACCACTTCCTGCCTGATCGTAATTAAACTGCAACAAATAGGAGAACCCCAAACTTGCTGATCGAAATCAATTTTAAGTACTGTTACTGGAAGTCTAAATAATATTGGAAGTAGTCCAGTAGATTTTTCCAACAGCTGTAATACTTCTGGTCAGCTTGCAAATTCTGATAAATATTATGTCTTGGCATATTGTTGTCCAAGTGTGGTACATGTGGTCAGCCGTGGTATTCGAGAAGGACCAGTACAGACCAAGTGTGGAATGTGCCCCAGGCCTGCTGACTGTCACCGGAGCTGGTTGCAGTGACGGGCTGGTTCGGCAGCCATATCATCAGGCTGTCAGGATGAGGCTGGGAAGCCCAGAATTCAGAGCTTTCTTCCTGCTGGAGTTGTTTCCACTCCCAAAAGCGAGACTGTGATTGTCGCCATGTTTGTTTTCAGTGACTGGGCTCAGGAGGAGATAGATCTCAGGAGTGAGTAGGGTATTCCTGGCGGTTGGTTCAGGATGAGTGACAGGGTCTTTGCTGTTTTGAGCAGGATACAGGACGGCGAGTGTCATCATCGCGCTGACGGATGGGGAGCTGCACGAGGACCTCTTCTTCTACTCAGAGAGGGAGGTGAGTAGCAGCCGGCGGGTCTCAGAGAGGAAACGGGACCCAGCGTGCAGCTCAGAGCTAGAGTGTGTCCTGTGTGCCTGGCGTGTGTGAGAAGACCAGGGCCTTTCTCTGACAGGACCCCCGCTCTGTGTTCAGGCAAAACGATAGTCCCTCTTGGTAAAAACATGAATGAAAGTGTTTCATATGTAAAAATAATAATAATAATAATTCACTTTTAAAGTCAATTTTTGTGTCTTACACATGGAAACCAGTTTCCTCCTTTAAAAAAAAAAAAAAAAAAAAAAAAAAAAACCTCTACTATGCCCTTATCGAAGGCGCTGTATTACTTTAACAGGTTAAAAATGTCATATATGCATTTTAAACAATAAATGCTGGTACCAATTCTCTTCACTTTTCCCTCATATTTTCTACTAAAGCAATAAAGGAGAGAGCTTTTCGTGATGCATGAGAACCAGTCAGCCAGGGTAACATTTAGATTCCAGTCCAGGAAGCCGAGCAGAGCGGACACTGGGCGGAGCACTCTCAAGCCCTCTGTACTGCTCCTTCCCTTTCCTTTGCTAAGATTTTGTCACTGTATTTTTAAAATATTTCACAAAAGTATTTATTTTCTGTGTACTAGTATCTTGCCCATGAGTCTTGCACCGTGGTGCCTGTAGCTGTTCAAAGAGGGTGCCAGATCCTCCGAATTAGAGTTGTGGGTGGTCATGAGCCAGCCTGGGTGACGGCTCCCTCAAAAGCCAATGGCGTTGAATCCCCTCGGAGCTGGAGTTGTGGTTGGCTGTTAGTCATGTGATGTGGGTGCTGGGAATCAGCCCGGGGTCTCTGAGAGAGCACTGCACACTCTTAACTGCAGAGCCCTCTCTCCGGCTCGTGTCACCTTTTCTTTATGCTCGAAAACATTACGTCCGAAGAGGAGGGCCTCCCAAGGCCTCAGCCCCTCGCTGAGGAGCTACTGGCAGTGGGTGGCTGTTTGGATAGAGAGAGGGTCATTTCTTTTCAGAGGTGTAGTCACTGGTGAATGACCTATACATCCCAGTGAATGAGACCACGGATATATTGGAGTCTCATTACAAGCATGGGCTAGCTCAGACCCAGGTAGAAATTCACACAGAAGGAAAATGATATGGAGTGGGGGTGGGGGGTGCTTGAAGATATTAATGGCAGCATTACAATTCCTGGGGGGGGGGGTTGAACTCCATCCAACAAGTGTGAATTAGTGTGTTTGCTTGTTCTGAGCTTGTACTGGCCACACTGTAGAGACACGTAAGAGAACAAGGCACGGTTGCTGGGCTCTGCCGTCAGATGCTTTCCTTGTTTCCCTCTCCCATGAGCACATGCCTGGCATGGGAAACACAAACTAACATGACAGATGCCCTAAGCATCTGAGAAGCACTACATTTCTGTACTCTAAACGTAAAACTATGCGGTGGAATGCGGAGCGGCTTATTTAGGCTCCAAATAACTGTCAGATCAAGTAAAAAAGCCCTAATAAGGAAAGAACTGAAATCAAACAAATGACGAGCTGAAAGCAGACGTTAGCCGGGAGCGATTTTAGGTATATGGCACGTACAGACTTGGAAAGAGCTTGGCGGGCTGATGCCAGCAGAGGAAAGGTTCCCAGAGAAGACAGAAAGAGCAGAGCAGAGAAGTCCCTTCTCTGTGACGCCCCACAAAGCTCGGCTAGAGGAGAGGAGTCCCGAGCTGATGTAGATGAGGTTGGCTGGACTGTGTCTCAGGGTTCATTTCATTCTGATGCAGCACAAAGACGAAAAGGATGTGCTCTGTGCCTTCTAGAAGTCGGTGTGAGAAACAGAGGGGTTGGGCTTCTCACAAAGGGAGAAATTATAATCCAAAGCAGTATGTTATATTGGGCATTGGATGCTTATGTTCATTATCTATTGAACTCTGGCTCCATGTGTTCCTGTGTTCTATTCTGAACACAGGAAATCTGGAAAACAAATGCCAAAGTGAATCAAAGTGCCTTTAATAAATCAAAGATGACACTAAGCCAAAACCTGGATATATTTCAGGATGTTGCCAAGTCAGTGATTAATATCAAGACGATCCTGGCTACTACTCAGATATGAACTTACCGTCTAACCACTTCACTGTGTGGCTGTGAGAAAGGGCTGGTTCATAAACGATGTTCACTTTAGAAATATCACAATATCAGGGGCTCTGTGCAGATGACCACAGTTGATTCCCCGGGCACTTTACAGAGTGAAGCCTAACATCCGCACAGGGCCATCTGGTGCCAACAGCCACCTTCATTTGTAATACTGTGTTGCCGTCCCAAGCAGGAAAAACAAATGTATGCCAGTAAAACCTACTGCAGCCTGGACATGTGGTGTGATTTACTGCCCCAGTCACTCCCCTGCCTCTCATATCTTCTAGAACTGTCCCCCTAGCCAGCTTTGGCAGGGGACACCCTAAAGTGACCACTACCCTCTGGTCCACATGCTTACGCAAGCCCTTGATGGAGTGGGTACAGGCGCTTTGGCATCTAACTACTCCTTTTCTGTGTCAGCTGCCACACAGTAGGTGCTCAGGAAACACCCCAGGGTTGGTGGCAGTCTTAAAATCAAGAGGACATCTACTCTGTGGTTCTTTTTAATATCCTTTATCTCCTCGACACAGGCTAACAGATCCCGAGACCTCGGTGCGATCGTTTACTGCGTTGGCGTGAAGGATTTCAATGAAACTCAGGTATGGACCTGGGTCTCCTTCTGTCTGGAAATGGGCTGCTTGGGAGAAAGGAACACAGAGCACTCAGCTGCAGCGGGGCGCCTGCGGAACACACAGCCCTTACGAGGGACGGTTCTCTAGGAAGAAATTCCCAGCTGTGTGAAGAATTCAGCATCATCTTCTGAGGTTTCTGGGGTCTTAACACAGACCACCCAGGGCATACTTCTCTTGTTTAACTTTCTAGGTAACATTAAGTCACCAAGGTGTTAATGCAGCTCTCGATTAACTTAGAACACTCTTTGAATAGTTTGACAAGTGCAACTTTCTTTTTCAAGTGACAGATTTTCTTTGCTCATTAAAAATGTAATGCCTTTTCAATACAAAAACATAAGACCAGTTGGAGGTGTGTGCCCAGATATAGAAAGCTGCTGACATCCTGGACAAAAGCTCTTCCAGGGACAAAAGCTCTTCCAGGGACAAAAGCTCTTCCAGGGACAAAAGCTGGCAAAAGTGTGGCACGTCCAGGAGCCCAGTATCCTCAGTGAGGTAGTAAGAGAATAACAGGGTTGCAAGGCAAGGAGAATACTGCCCACTTTTAGAAAACACGAACATACGCGTTTGCATTTAAAAAGTCTATACTCATCCAACTGTCAATAAGGATTAATTACAAATACATAAGTAGAGATCAGTTATGAACAGTCCTTGTTTCTCTTTCATTTTAACTCCATAGTTCTCTGCTTTTTTTAAAGAATCAGTGTGGGTTGGTTCCCCCTCCCCCTTCAGTAAAAACAACAAAAAATAAATTTGAAATGGTCCCAGAGCCATGAATGTTGGGGGCCCCTGGTCAGCTGTTCCTTATCCTCTGTCTCCAGCTTCATGAACTGGACAAAACAATGGGCCTGCCCCCTGTGGCTGTGGGTGTGAGAGGCGGGGCTGGATGGGTGTGGGGGGTGTGGGGGGTCCTTTCATCAGCCTGGTTCTGAAGTTGCTCTGAGAGGTCTGGAGTCTGTTTGATTCGGGTAAATTTACCTGCAGATATTGGGGTGAGAAACGAGTCACTAGTCCCCAAATCTACAAATGGTACCACCCCAAGTTCGTCCAGTGAGGCAGTCTTACCTCTGCTCCTAAGAAAGAAAAGATTCAAACAAGTGCAGGAGCTGGGAGCTCCCTCAGGCTGCCCAGGGGTCCCTGGTGAGCTCCTCACGCTGCAGGCAGGCTGCTGAACCTGAGAGGGCTCCAGGTTCCTCTGGGTTCAGAACATTGGTGTCCCCACCCCATGTGGCACATAGAAACTTTCCTGAGTCTTCCAAGTCCATGCTAACACGTCTCCGCACGTGTTTGTCTGTCCTCAGCTGGCTCGGATTGCAGACAGTAAGGACCACGTGTTTCCCGTGAATGACGGCTTCCAGGCTCTTCAAGGCATTATCCACTCAGTGAGTACAGGCTTCTTCCGAAAGGCTGGTCGGCACTTAAGAACAACCTCTCTCCCTCCCTCCGATCATTCCCAACCTCCCACCCCTGACCCCGCACTCTGCTGTTTTTCTGCTTGAGAGAACATCTCTACACATCTCTTTATGTCTACTATGTCCTATGTCTGCTTTCAGCCTTTCAATCACATTTCTTTTCTCCCTCCTGTGC
Source organism: Apodemus agrarius (assembly GCA_964023405.1). Lineage (NCBI taxonomy): Eukaryota > Metazoa > Chordata > Mammalia > Rodentia > Muridae > Apodemus > Apodemus agrarius. The sequence continues at coordinate 116,398,597 of OZ030006.1, read as the reverse complement.
CAACTCTATCTGGCAAGTTGAAGAGGAACCCAACCTGCCAGCAAGCCAAACCCCAGGCAGCCTTTGTTCTCAGAGTCTGCACTTGACCGACTCCTAGCCTACTCAGCCACGACTAAACATGGCTGCCCACAAGCCAAGACAGCACCTAATATGTTACAAGTTAAATGATTAGCACAGGAGTTACACTTGCCGTACAAGTCAGTCCTGAGATCATTTCTATTGCCGTACAAGTCAGTCCTGAGATCATTTCTAAGACACTCCACTGCTGTCAGCCAAGGTGGATCCTGAAATGGGAGACCTGGGGTACCTTAGAACACTGATGTTTGTAGGCAGAAGTTTTCAGAATTTTGAAAGCCAGGCTTACTTCATACTGGGAGTGCCTGTCTTAAATATGTTCACACTTAACTTCACTGAAGAGTGGAAGGAACTGGGAAAATAGAGGAATAGGGGTCCCAGTTATTAGTCCACACGGGGGAACTTCCTACATTAAAGACTGTTTGGATGGGCCAGCAGTCTGGCTCAGTAGGCGAAAGTGGTTGCTGCTACCCAGGACCTGCGTTCAGTCCCCAGGGAGCCCTGCGTGGTGGAAGCAGAACCCGTCCCCTCTAACTGTCCTCCCAACTCTGCGAGCATGTACAAAGCTTCCTGGGCCAATGTGGCATCCTTGATAATGTAAGAACCAGAACCCAAGCACTGTGTGAAGCAGCCACCTCCTCCTGAGAATTTCAGCAGGATTCGGAGCTGTGCTTAGATCCAGTGGAAGCTGTGTAGGGAGGGGGCACTCCGTGAGAAGCTGAACAGACCCGATCCCTGAAAGACCCTGAAGGGGGCGGGTGGCACAGGGGAGGGGGAGCCTGATTTCCACCTCCTCCCCAGAGGCTGGAGAACAGCAGAGTTTATCCAGGTGGCGATGGTAGTGCTGGCTGTGTGCGGCTTCGGAGGCAATGGAGGATAAGCCAGCACGTGGGCCTGGAGCAAATTGGCACAAGCATCGAAGGGCTCTAACTGTACCTGCAGGCAGCGGGTGGCACCCTGAAGCGCTTGATTTAATCTTACTTCACATTAACATGTTGTAATTGTACATTTCTGGTGTCTAATGTAATATGGCAAGCTCTATTTTCAGAGTTCTAACCAAGCCCAATCCTGCTTAGCTTCTGAGATCACAGGAGATCAGGCAAACTCGATGTGGGATAGCTGTAAACATGTGATGTCAGTACATACACACAGCTGTAGACAGTGTGAAGTCTCAGTGCATACACACAGCTGTGGACATGTGGTGTCTAAGTGCATACACACAGCTGTGGACATGTGATATCTCAGTACATACACACAGCTGTAGACATGTGATATCTCAGTACATACACACAGCTGTGGACATGTGGTGTCTCAGTGCATACACACAGCTGTAGACATGTGATATCTCAGTACATACACACAGCTGTAGACATGTGATATCTCAGTTCATACACACAGCTGTGGACATGTGATATCTCAGTACATACACACAGCTGTAGACATGTGATATCTCAGTTCATACACACAGCTGTAGACATGTGATATCTCAGTACATACACACAGCTGTAGACATGTGATATCTCAGTTCATACACACAGCTGTGGACATGTGGTGTCTCAGTGCATACACACAGCTGTAGACATGTGATAACTCAGTTCATACACACAACTGTGGACATGTGGTGTCTCAGTGCATACACACAGCTGTAGACATGTGATAACTCAGTTCATACACACAACTGTGGACATGTGGTGTCTCAGTGCATACACACAGCTGTAGGTAGTTTGATGTCTCAGAGCATACACACAGCTGTGGACATGGAGTGTCTCAGTATATACATACAGCTGTAGACAGTGTTATGTATGTATGTATATATATATATATATATATATATATATAACTGAAGACAATGTGATTTCTCAGTACATATACAGTTATAGACAGTGTGATGTCTCAGTGCAAACACACAATGGTAGACCGTGTGATATCACAATGTATTTACAGAGTGTACACTGATCAAACCAGGGTGATTAGCATCCCTATTGCCATATCAATTTTTTGTGTTTCGAGTCTTGAGCTCTTCTAAGCCATGTACACAGGAGTGTAGAGATACCAGAGGTGACCCAATCACAGCCACACCCCAGGACAGCTTCTGAACAGGGCCAGATCCTTTTCTCTGTTGAAGCCCCCATGAGCCGCATGCCCAGGGTCCTTCAGGAGTCAGCTCCTACACAGTCGGCATTTCTATCTCTGTGATTCTGTCCTGGAATATTTCAGCATTAGCAATTCGCCAAGCTCAATGTGAACAAGAATGTTTGTAAAACTACCCCCACCCCCAAACTAAAATAACTCCAAGGATGTGTTATACATTCTAGCAGGACAGCATCCCCGAAAAGGAAGAAAAAGAATTTGCAGACTTTGGTCTCCAAACTTGAACTGAATGGTGGCATTCTTGTGAGCTTTTATCTGGGAGTTACATCGGGTTCAATCCTCCCAGGACTGGAACCCGTGGTTATGGTGGTTGTTAACTGGTTTGCTTGGACAGAGATGAGCACAGTAGGGTTCAGCCTCCTCCAGTCAGACAGAGATAATTATGGCCTAAGAGCTGGCTGGCTACTTTGAAGAGGTGAGTTCTGTTTCCTTTCCAGTATCAGAAGCAAAGGCCACCATCCCCACCCCCCAAGGCGCCCCCCCAGGCGCTTACTCCTGCCCATCCTCATCCTGCCCTGTTGCTGGTTATCGTCTTGTAATAAACTAGGGCTGGACTTAATTATCTAAACTGCAGATTCTGATGACTCAAACAGGTCACAGAGGTTTCTGCATTTTTGAGCCTCAAATAAAAGTGCAAGGGTTAATACTGAATCACTGAGTAAATGGTCACTGGGAGGCTGGAGAGGGGGCTCACAGTCACTTGTCCTGCATTTGTGAGGCCCTGGGTTCTGTCCCCAGCATTACCCACCACCAAAAAAAGAAAGAAAGAAAAAAAAAGAAAAAAGAAAAAGAAAAAAGAAAAAAAAGAAAAAAGAAAAAGAAAAAGAAAAAAAAGAAAGAAAGAAAGAAAGAAAAAAGAAAGAGAAAGAGAAAAGAAAAAGAAAAAAAGAAAATGTTGATGGATGCCTCTGGTTGTAGACACTGATCATTCAGTTATAAGTGAGGCAGGAAGTGACCCATCCTAGTAAACAGAAAGTCTATGGGAGAGACCCGTACAAAGCAAAGAATGTATGAAGTTAAGCTGTACAAATGGTATAAAGGAATAGCATATTCCTCAGGTGAATACTGAAAGGCACACAGGCAGTGAGTGAGGCAGGCTTCTTTTAGAAGGTGCCCTGGAAGACCTGAAGTGGAGGCTTGGCACTGCAGAGCATGTGGTCCTGAGACAGTGCCTGGTAAAATGAACGGACCACGTGTAAGGCGGAATTTGGCAAGTGAGAAGCAGGCTGCATCGAAGGCCTTGATGTTTGCTCTAAGACAGCCATGTGCATAGCCTGGAAATAAAGCAGCCATCCCTGAGGGAAGGAAGCCATGGTAGCTGCATCTTACCCCCAAGCCCCTGGAAGATGAATGACTACTCAGAACCAGTAGTGACAAGGTCTGTGCCTATACAAGGAAGAAGAGGCGTTGGCTGCTAAGCTTCCTGGGCGAGGGACCCGCTTTACAGCTGCTCTCTGAAGAAGCATTTTTATTCCGGGTTACAGACCAGGATAAGGAACTGCAGGCAGGCTAGATAAACTGCCATGACTGACGCCCGTGAGGGCGGGCCGGGGAACTGGAGGTCAGCCATGTTGGTAGAAGTCCACCTTTTCCATCTGGAGAAGCTGTGCTCAGGAGCTCTCTCCCAGGGGACAGTCATCCCGGGTCCTCTGCTGCCTCTCTCTGTCTTTCGTCTCTCCCTCTCTCTCTCTCCCTCTCCCTCCTTCTCCCTCTCTCCATCTCTTAAGCCTCCCAATACTTACAGGAAGTATTTGCCTGCCAGAGTTACAGAAACTATTGTGTTCATCTGTGGGACAAAGAGGTCAGAGAGAAGCCAGAAGTTGGAGTCAACTTTCTTTAACAAATTGTCCCTTGGCCCTGTTTAATATTGACTCCATTTTAAAACCCCATCGCTGCCACCCAGTATGTATTTTGTTGCCATTTGCAGGTGAGGAAGCTGATGCCCAGGTAACATTCCCATGGGTACAGAGCTCTGGGACAGGGGAGCCCACAGGCCTTCCTCTCTCTGTGTCTTTGAGGAGATAAGACTAACATGGCAGCAAGTGAAATTCGGGAGACATTGCCGTGTCTACAGGAGAATGGTCCCGAGCTCTGCTGAGGACTGTACGTCAGACACAGCTCCATTTCAGAGAGGGGGACTCTGAGGACCAAACGCAGGGGACATCCCTACCCCATTCCCATGGCTACCACAAAGGCAACAGAATCCAGTGTCCGGTCTTGGAGCGCCCTGGCTGGGCGGGAGTCCTTTTTCTTTCATTGCTGGGTTAGAAGCGCTTCAGTGGCTCATGAGAAGGGGACCATTTGTCAATTAGACTCAGACTTCATGGTCCTCTGGGCAGACACATTCCTCCTAAGCTATTATTTCTTCCATCCGAGTTTTAGCCAGCCAAGGCTCTGCGGAGCTTCTGAGGTCAGGCATAGCTGGATAGTACGGCTGAAGATGGAAGTATCTTCTATCGCTTCTTTTCCATGTGTTTACAAGTCTCAAGGCAACAAAACCCTCACATCCTGAACAGCAGAGGAGACCATCGGGTAGAGAGGAAAGCCCCGCCCTCTCAGGGCCCCGCAGTATTCCCACTTGCTACTTCAGAATATGGGAATACATTTTAAAGAAAGTGCCCACTCCCTTGTCTTCTCTCGCTGTGGTTCATTGGGAACTCCCACTGACCGCCACTAGAACTTACCACCGACTGTCCAGGGAAACCTCCACACAACGGTCTGGCCATGCTTCCTTTGCCTTTTCAAAAGCGCTCCGGGCAGTGGCGCCAGAAAACCCATGAAAGCTGGATCCAGATAACCAAAATGGGTTGACGGCTTTGATTCTTGACCCTTGTCCCCAACTGTCCCTATTTACTGCAGTTGAGGTCAGTGTCTGGAACCAGAAACAGGTTATGGGAAGGGGAGCCCAGCTCCTGGCTCCTTGCCATCCGCTCCTCAAAGGGTTCCTCCACAGTAGATGTTTAAGAGGATGCCTGGCTTCCTGTTAATTGGAGCCATGAGTCAGTACGGACAGCCTCTGTGTGTCTGATCAACAATAAATGAGTGTTGAGAAACGCTGGCAGGAACCTCCTCTTAGGAAATCTGTAGGATCAGCAAATCGGGGACAGATCTGCCCCATAAATACATTTGAATTCATCTTTTTCCCTTTGCTGATTTCTCCCTTCTGTTCCTAGGAAGGCAAAAGAGATGTAACCCCCAAATCTGGCCAGGACCCTAGCAAACTAAAACAAAAAGCAGTGTCTGTCGTCCAGGCTTGCCTCTTACCCACTCCTGCGAGCCCCCAGACAGGAACTGCTACAGGTCTCTCTGGGTCAGAGCCCACGGCACAGCCCTGGTTTACAGAGCTCAGAACCTCCGCCCAGCACGCGAGCGAGCAGCTCGGCAGCAGTAGCTCTTTCCGTACGCCAGCTCATTTCTCATCTTCAGAGCCGCGTCCCTTCTGGGGCCCCACCCAGCTCCTACAGCATGAGCTCTCCCCACCCAGAACCCCAGGGGCCGCCATTCTGGGAACCTCTCCTGGATGTCTTCCTTACCATAGCCAACTCTCTCCCTCCACAGATGCTAAGTTGTGCAACCCCAGAGGCTGCGCATCTGTCCCGTTTCTGGCACTGGGTCTTAACATATTTACCCATTACAAAGTGCCCAGTTGACTGGGCAGCATTCATGACCCATGGAAGGCCCACACTGAACAACAGATGGGCATCCTGTGGCCTAGCAGAGTACTCTCAGTTCTTCCCCTACCCTCTCTTCCAATCTCTGTTCATACTGGCAGGCTGGAAGACGAAATAAAAATAGAATCAGACTGTAGTCGCTGGAGTAGAGCAGAGGAGAGTCTTCCCTAAAAGAAATCATTTGCCTCCACTGTCATTAAGGACACTGAGGCTTTGCAGACTTACAGCCCAGGCATTTCTCCTGCTATTGTTCTCACTCTGCTTTCAAAAGCCCCAGGTCATGCAGATGTCCACAGCTGCAGAGGCTGCAGGAGCCACCTCAGTGAGTTACAGCCCCCGCCCTGGCCTCCGCAGCTCTCTCCTCTCTCTAGGCAGCCGAGATTTCATAGAAAAATGGCTTCTGAGAAGTAAGCTTAGTGTACTAGTGGGCTGCTCCCTCCGTGGGGAAGGGGGCAGTCAAACAGGTTCCCCCTGCCATGAACACTGAGATCCAGTGGCCACAGCTATCTGAGCTTTCCTCCTAAAAACACAGTGGGAACATGGTTTATTGGGAAAGCAAAGTGTCCTCAGACTCCTGTTGGGCGTGTAGGTTACGAAGAGTGACAAACAGGCTGGGGATGCGGGCTCCAAACTTCCACACGTCCTCGGCTTATGCTTTCTTTATTTGGTAGACAGTATCAGAGCGCATAAAACCACTGAGCCCCCCAGGAAGATACATGCGAAATACTCAGCATCTAGTTTAAAGCCTGACCTGGACCTGGACCGTGGCTCTTTTCTGCCGCTGACAGATGTGTGAACATTAGTTTATAGTGTGCAGTAGGATTTAATTGGGAGTGGTGTCTGGCTTTGTTAATATTTAGCTAATAAATTACAGATTAAATCATTGGAGCTCATAGGATGTTCTTAGAAATATTAATGCGCCAGTTTCATGGCCCAGGTTATCTGGTTGTGTATTCAGAAGGCCCAGGAATTATACAGATGATGGAAAAGGAGCCCATGAGGAGGTGGCTGGATTAAGGGAACACAGAAAGTGTTCCTTGAATCCTTTCTTTCTTTTATTTTTTTAATCTAGTAAATGTTTAGTGCCTACTGTGTGCCGGGTTAGTCTTCATGAATATGAAAGAGGCTAAGAACAGACCCAGTCTTCACCCATGAAGTGTTTATAACCTGAAGGCAACAGAATATTAAAAACAAGCATACCTATATAGTGTGTCCATGACAGCGGCTGATCTGAGCTGTGGGTGGGCACAGATTTCTTCCCTGCTCTGGTCACCTGGGCTCAATGGCAGGGATTGGTCTAGAGAGCAGCAGGGAAGACAAGGGGAAAGAAAACTGACAAGTTTCTCTAGAAGAGGGAGACTCAGACAGCCAACGGGCACTTCTCCTCCTGCGGATCCATCCGCCTCAAGCCCCACATGGCTCAAAAGTCAGATTGTTCCCCCTTACAACAAATAAGATGCCAAGGAGCAAGCTCTGGAGGACTTCCGGGGAGTGTGTGAACACAGAAGGCCTCTGGGCTGGGCTGGGCTGGAAAGGACAGGCCTGTTATCGGCATACAAAGCACTGCGACAGAAATAAGTATGGGTTGATGGTTTATTGGCAAGAGAACAATTTAAAAAGAATGAAAACAATTTTACCACAACTAGGAAGGGTAAACGACTGCAAATGGAGCTTTGTTTGAAAAGATTCTTGAGAAGTCTCTACATAAACTGAGAAGTTTACAATAAATGGCATTAGATTTTTTAGAATTAAAAACACTTCGTGTGTAGCCTGGCAGAGCCCCAGTGGGCCCCAGTGTGGATGTAGGAAACCACCTCTTGGAATTGCGAAGCTATTTTTCACCCGCCATTTGCCCCGCTCCCTCAGTAATCCAAGGTTCTCCAGAGTGACCATCCCAGCACAATGCACTGCCCCTGTTTTGTTTAATTGGTCTTTTAAATTTTATTTTATGTGTTTGACAGTTCTGCTTGTAGGTGTGTTATGTGTACCACATGCATGCAGTGCCTGCAGAGACCACAAGAGGGCATAGTCTTCTCCTGGAACTGGAGTTACTTACAGAGAGTTGTGTGCTGCCATGTGGGTGCTGGTAACTGAACCCAGGTCCTCCAGAAGGGCAGGCAGTGTTCTTCACTGCCGAGCCATCTCTCCAGCCCCACATTACATCTGTGTATACTTTTATGGATTCACTTATTTTTTCAATTTGAAATATGTCTGCGCATTGGCAAGAACATTGTATTAATTTCAGTTAAGAAAATGTTAAATGTGAGGTCTGTGGCAGGTGGAGGGCCAGAAAGAAGCATGTGTGCTTGGCCGCCGCCACTCCCTGGGGACGGCAGCACGGCAGAAACTCGCCTAGCATTGGCAGCATCGCTAAAGCACGTTTCTTCTTGGTGTATCTCCATGAATCACTCTTGCTGCCTGGTTGGCTGGGGAGTTCATTGACCGTGGGTTAACATCTGTCTGGTTCTGCCTACAAGACAAAGTCCTTGTAGTTTTCCTTGATCCCACTCTGCCTTCCTTCTCTTAAATTATCAGAAGGCAGCTGTAGAGAGACAGAAGAAAGAGACACTTGGTCTGACCTTAGCCGGGACCCTGTTTGTTCAAAGTGAGAGGGCAATTTTGTCACTCTTTGTGTGTGACAGACAAAATGCCTACAGGGGAAGATGGGCTGCGGACCCAGAGAGGGGTGGGACCAACTTTGTAGTCCACAAAGGAAGCTGGGAAGCGTAGTCTTTCAGCAGGAAGTGGTCAGTTTCCAATCTAATATAAATTTTATCACCAAGTCTAATTGATTTTACAAATTTAATCTCTCTGTGTCTGGTATTTCATTTGACTCCCTACAGCCCTCCCAGTCAATGTTCTCCCTACAGAATTATACAATAGAGAAAGCAGAGAAGCTGAGGTTTGCGAGAATCTGCCCAGGTTCTCGGGGTGGGGGTGGGGTGGCCAGGAAGAGGTGGGGCTTAGAGCTCAGCCAGAAGCATTGCAGAAAGAATCCACCTATATGCAGCTCTGCTGGTCGAGGCTGCCTAAGGCTGGTGCTCTGCCTGCCTGAGGAGACTCAATCCTCTCAACCACGAGATTATGCAGCTTGTCCAGGGCCACACTGGTGGCCACATTAACCCCAGCAGTTTCTTTCTTTCTTTCTTTCTTTCTTTCTTTCTTCCTTCCTTCCTTCCTTCCTTCCTTCCTTCCTTCCTTCCTTTCTTTCTTTCTTTCTTTCTTTCTTTCTTTGGTTTTTTGAGATAGGGTTTCTCTGTGCAGCCCTGGCTGTCCTGGAACTCACTCTGTAGACCAGGCTGGCCTCGAACTCAGAAATCCGCCTGTCTCTGCCTCCCAAGTTCTGGGATTACAGGCGTGCACCACCACTGCCCGGCTTACCCCAGCAGTTTCTAGAGTCCTCACTATTGGTATGTTTTATAAAACTAGATACGATGGAGAGGGCACTTTAGTGGATGTGCCCATGCTGAGGCATCCCCATGAGGTATTAACCATATGACAGGCCTAGTATTAAAGACTTTTTATCTATCTGCCAACAATCTTTGGGTGTTCAGCCTGAGCTGAGCCCAAACTGCCATAGTTAGTGGCACTGCTGCTTTGGGGGAATTTGGACCTAACAGTATATCCATCTCTCCTCCGTAGCTACTGCTGTGTCTGCGCAGAGAGGGACCCTCTAGCTCCCGCCTGGAGACTCTCCAGTCTCTAAACTGATCTGCTCTTGGCTGCCATTCAGGCAGACTGATGACAATATAGTCTGGGCTGCTGATAACCGAGGGGTCACCCCCCCAAGACCACCCATACATTAACCTCCCCCCACCTTTCGAAACCAGACATTTCAATCTAGCAGGAGCTATAGTCCCAGACAAACCCTGCCTATGCCCCCACTGATGAGTTTTACTCTACAGGAAGTTATGGTCTCTGCCAGATGTTTTAAATTAAGGTTGGGTAAGCTGTGTTTTTACTTGATTGAATCACAGCACTTGGCTGACATTTTCTGGCCCTTTATACGCTCTTTACAGTTGTCAGCTAATTGCAGACACTTCGAGAAAATAATATAGGATGTGTTTATTATGACAGACGCTGTTAGTGTGTCTATAGCCAAAACGTCACTGAAATTTCTTTTTACCAAATCCTAGCTACACGTCAGGACTGGTTCAGAAATGTCAATAGGAGCTCAGGAACTTACACGAGCAGACGTGTCATGTACTTGTTTTAGGAAATGGAAAAAAGACAAACCCAATAGCTCAGCTTAATTCTTGTGCTGTTTTGAAATCTTCAGTTGTAGATGATTAAGAGATCTAGGAGACTTTCTGGAGGAAATCTGGGGAGTTTTTCCAAAACATCAAAACACAGCTCTGTGTCGTCCGGATGCCGCTGCCTGCTGAGGCACCCCTCTGAACTAGTTCCATCTCTTTAAATGTGGTCTGCTTGGAGACTCGTCCCTAAGAACACGCAAAGTGACCCATGAGGCCCGAGAGCTGACAAGAAGTTTATGTTGGGGGAGGGTAGTCACCCTGCCCGTGGAGGCAGATGCCACCTGAGGAAGACAGTGTCTCCTCCTAGGATGCTACCGAAGCTAAGTAGATGGTCCCTGGATGAGGAGGCATGGGGAAGCCACGCGCCTCTTCCTCAGATGGATCTTCAGGGTTGTCCCCCGCTGTCAAGTCAGACCGATGACACAAGGGATTAGGAGCTCAGGGGCAGGTATGTGGAGATTTCTGACTCCAATAAAGATGAGAGAGAGAGAGAGACAGAGAGAGAGAGAGAGAGACAGAGAGAGAGAGAGAGAGACAGAGAGAGAGAGACAGCGAGAGAGAGACAGAGAGAGAGAGAGAGAGAGAGAGAGAGAGAGAGAGACAGAGAGAGAGATATGACATCTAGAACATTCCACAGTCGCTACCGTTGGTGAGACACTGAGGCCACACCTGTGTGGGGTGAGGGAGGGATCAGACTACGCTAAAGTTGGGGGACCATCCCCCAGGCACAGAATCAAGATGATGCTGGAAACAAGCAGGGCCATGGGAACACAGATGACAGAGATTCCATAAAGCTGGACTACAGGAAGAGCCACCAAACAAACTGAGGGTCAGGAAATGGCTCAGTTGGAAAAGTGCGTGCCTCCCAAGCCTGAAGACCGGAGTTCTAGCCCAAGAACACAAGTTTTTTGTTTTGTTTTTTAAAAAGGGTAAATAATCTCAGCCCTAAGGAAAAAGACAAGGAGAATGTGGGGCAGGATGGGGGGTGGGGTGGGGGGGAGGGGGGTGGGGCGGGTGGGAGGTGGGGGGGGGTGGCTAATCAGTCATTCTAGACAAGAAACTTGAAAACTAGATAGATGCAACAGTAATACCCAGTGTGGTCCTTTGTCCTTCACAACTCACATGCGTGCACATATGCGCATGCACACACACACACACACACACACACACACACACACACAGAGAGAGAGAGAGAGAGAGAGAGAGAGAGAGAGAGGGAATCAGCGATTGCAATGAAAACAATGCTGCTTTTCCTTAGCATCCCTAAAGCTCTTGCCTACTGACAAGCCTGAGAGGCTTTGACCGTCTCGTCTGCTCTCCAGATAAAGATTTTCTTACACTTGTTTGTTCATTTCCTTTTACGCTGCTGCTCTCTGAGGACGCCTAGATTCTCCCTGGAATGGGTAAATATTGTCTCTTCTGAGAAATTGGTGTGTTTTCATTCCACGGATTAAGACGTTCTCTCTTATGTCTTCTGCACTTACTGCCGGGAGGCGTGGAGCCAGGGAGGCCTGGCGCCAACTCCACTGCTCACCAGAGAGGAGCCCCTCCCCCACGCCCCTGCGCACTCCTCTGCAGAATGCATCCTCTGAACTGTAATTTATGGCCTTTCCCATTTGATCATGTATTGTGGTGGGTGGATTGAGTGGGTGTGAGCTGGAACAAGCAGTTTGCCTACGTAAGCATCCATGCAGATAAATGTGCATTTCCAGGTCTAAGACACACCCCTCCTTCACAGACAGAATTTTATTGATCACATCACTTTAACAAATACCCTTTCATGCATTCAGAAATGGTACCTTTCAACCTCTCTGAGCCATCTCAAATTTCATAGGAAGTGAGCCCTAACCATATTTGTTTAGCAGATCAATTCAACAACCCCTATTTGTTTAAACTACTTGGTTGAAATGTTAGAGTCAGTACCCAACAAGGGATAGAGAGAAGCTTACAGGACCCTGATGGAGCCTTCATAGTCCTGAGGCTTTCCTCCTCCTCTTCCTCCTCCTCCTCCTCCTTCTCTTCCTCTTCCCCCTCTTCCTCTCCCTCTTCCTCCTCCTCCTCTTCTTCCTCCTCCTCCTCCTCTTTTTCCTCCTCCTCCTCCTCTTCATCCTCCTCCTCCTCCTCTTCCTCCTCCTCCAGTCTGGAAGACACATTCCAATTTGAATGAGGGCAGGGTCCTCCTGAAGAGTAAGACAAGCATAAAACCTGCCAAGATCACCAAGTCCTCCCCAGACCCTCTCTATGAAAGGAAGTCTGAGCAGTGTGACTGCCATGCCAGTGGGAGGGGCATTTCCACTGTCTCTCCCGCCACATCTATGCTCGCTGCTCCTCTCTGCTCACTCCCTTTGTGTCCTTCATGTCCACTGTGCTCCCTACTTTCCCCAACTGCACCCCAGCTGAACCCACTGCTCTCCTTCAAGTCCCACTCACAGCCGTCCTTTCTAGGGAACCCTTAAGACAGTATTCCCACACGGTCTTCCCATAAGCCCTCGGCTTTGTCCCCTGCCATCTACCCCTTTAGCTTTGCTCCTACCTGGCACAGGCAAGCTCAGCTCTGCCTCCTCTGAGAATTCATCGTGGTGGGTCCTGTGGCTGGTTGACATATTCACATCTCCCCTCGGGGAGAAACTTTATAGATAACATTGGTAATGCCATATTGAATCTCTTGGTTCAAAACAGGGCTCCTGTTATTATAAGTTCAATAAAAACCGATAATAAATACTGAAGGACCGAGTGAGTGAATGTGTCTTCCAGCTGTGTGGGCACTCAGAACACCTGGCACGCCTGGCCCACTAATTTGTGTCACTAACTGACAGTGATGTGTTAGCCACTGTTTCCCCTGCACTCCGATGTCCTTCAGTTCTTCTTTCTTGAACCCGAGAGCACTGTCTTAATTCTGTCTTTCAGTAAAACAAACTGCTCATTGACTGTTTTATTTCCTCTCCACCCAGATTTTAAAGAAATCCTGCATCGAAATTCTAGCAGCCGAGCCATCTACCATCTGCGCAGGAGGTACGTTGAGATTAAGTGCTAATGGTATTGATGGTATTTTGAGTTCAAATCTATGTTTGCTTCATGGGGAAGAGAATAAAAGTGTGACAAGAGGCAAGTGTGTTGGGGAAAAAAATCAGGCACTTTTGATTAAATCTGCCGTGGGGAAAGGATGAGAAAGGAGAAAATGTCAGTTGCGGGAAAGCCTGAACTCCATTGTCACATCCCCTTCTCCCGTGGGACATGAGTGCAGGGCCAGCACAGAAATGCTGGATTCCCACTCAGTGCAAGGCTGACCACCCACCACCCTGCCTGTGAGTGGAGGTGTTCCTCATCATGACAGCCCTACGGATCACACAGAGGGTCACGGCGAGCCCTCAGCCTCCCCTGAAATGCTGTTTTAGAGTATTCTGTGTATTTGATATATTTGTCTTAATTGTTCAATCTACCAGGTCTTACATAATGATGATACAGAATTTCAGGCATCACCATAAGGCCCATTACAATTTATTATCAATGGAGAAAGCCTCTAGAGAGCAGTCTTTTAATGTTCTTTTTAAAAAAGATGTATTTATTTTATGCATTTGAGTGCTCTGTCTGCATATAGAGCTGGCCTGCCAGAAGAGGGCATCGGATCCCTTTACAGATGGTTGTGAGCCACCATGTGGGTGCTGGGAATTGAACTCAGGACCTTGAGGAGCCATCTGTGCAGCCCCACGAGCAGCCTTTTCTTTGAGTCACAATATCTCCAAGTGATAGAAACTAAGGCTTCGCCCTGCTTTGACCTCTAAGGCGTCAAGCATGAGCTCCTCTCATACACAGGCTTCTCCAGTCTCATTTTATTCCTTTAATAATCTTAACCTGCTGCAGGCCAGGCATATTGCTGGGTGACGGAGACACAAGGCTGGACTCTGTGGTCCTGACCTTTGCCATTCACTATTGTGAATTCTCCATTGCTAGTCTCTGGACACCAAATGCTGGTCATTAATTAGGAAATATGTCACCCCACCCAGATGAGACAGTAGACTCTGAAGGAAGAGCTTGCTTATTTACTGCTGTAATTAAGGGAGCTGCTTGTGGATTTCCTTCTCAATTATCGATTGCATTTTAGAGCAGTTGAAACTAGCCAAGGACGGAGACACTAAGTCAATGTCAACATCACATAGAATACATACATACATGCATGCATGCATGTATACATACATACATACATACATGTTAGCAAGACTCAGTGCCTAACTCCATACTTACATTAATGCATATGTGCACACATGAATACACACACACACACACACACACACACACACACAAGTATACATACATGTGTATAAGGTTGTTAGCAAAATACATGGTGACTACTCAGAAATATGTGTTAATTTCCCAAAGAAGAGCAATTTTTAAAAATCCCCTTCATATGTTCAATTAAATTGTTTGGAAACACAGATGTCAGAGAAATGGGTTCACTGCAGGGGTCACCCCAGAAGAATGCCTTCAAAGAAAGTCTAGTGAGGTGAGGTGTATGTACAATACCATCGCTTGTGAGGCTGAGGCAGGAGGATGGAGCGTTCAGAGCCAGCCTGAGCTATACAGTGTAAGAAAGAAGTGGGCGGGCAGGAGAGACAGCTCAGGCATTAGGAGCTCTCACGGTTCTTGGAAAGGACCCAGGCTCCCAGCACCTACGTGGTGGTTCACAATCATTTGTAACTCCAGTTCCAGCGGGTCTCAAACACTCTTCTGATGAAACTCCAAGGACATCAAGCATGCACGGGGTACACACATATACACGCAGGCAAAACACATGCACATAAAATGAATAAATCAAAAAAAAAACCACAGGGGAGGGAAATTTGTCAAAAGATATGATCACATAAAGTCATGCCAGGGCCTTGTAATGGGCCTGCACAGGGTGGAACCTAAACGGGATTAGACTCTATTGACTTCAAAGTCAGCGACCCCTGAGTTCCTCTGAAGGGAGTGGGTCGTTCAGAGTTCTTGAACTTCGTGTATTGTGTGAATACAATATGGTTTTTTATAATTCTGAACTTCAAAGTAATTACAAGACAAGGGAGTCCCTTGATTGTGCAATTATCTCACACATGAAGAAGCCCCAGGCTTTAGCTTTGCAATCTTGGATGTGTAGCAACCTTGTGAGACATCAGAAAGCCTGCGGGGGATGAACAGTTTCTAATTCTCAAGAATCATTATCTCCTTCCCCTAAGCACCTTATTTCTCTCCAGGCCCCAGTGCCTAGCAGAGTACTCACGTGTCTTAGTCAGGGTTTCTATTCCTGCACAAACATCATGACCAAGAAGCAAGTTGGGGAGGAAAGGGTTTATTCAGCTTACACTTCCACACTGCTGTTCATCACCAAAGGAAGACAGGACTGGAACTCTAGCAGGTCAGGAAGCAGGAGCTAATGGAGGCCATGGAGGGATGTTTCTTACTGACTTGCTTCACCTGGCTTGCACAGCCTGCTCTCTTATAGAACCCAAGACCACCAGCCCAGAGTTGGTGCCACCCACAAGGGGCTCTCCCCTCTTGATCACTAATTGAGAAAATGCCCCACAGCTGGATCTCATGGAGGCTCTTCCCCAACTGAAGCTCCTTTCTCTGTGATAACTCCAGCCTGTGTCAACTTGACTGTTTAGCATGAAACACAATTAAAAAGCAATAGCCATGTTAGACAACAAAAAAAAGCCCTCCTTGATAATTCTAGATTCAACAAATTACTCAAAGTCTCCCTTACATGCCATTAAGGTATTCAAGACAATTTTAAAACTTATTTAATAAACTTAATGCTGGGCCCAGAAGTACTGGGCCCATGAGGTCTGCCAGATCCTGTGGATATGTGGTTCTGTGTCAGGTATTAGGCAGCAGATATGGAGAGGGATAATATTCTTCCAGGATTGCTCTAAAGGGTAGAGCTTTGCAGGACTAGGGGAAACCACTAGACACAGTAGCTATGTAGAGAGTATAGCAGAATGCCTCCAGGCTCGGAGGCTGCAAGCTGGCAGCCTGCAAGCTTTAAGTGACTCACACATGTGTTCACTGCAGTTTTTAAAAATAGTCGTTGTTGACATGCTAAGACACCAATGCACTTAAAGATTTGATTTTCATACTGTCTAGGAAAGTCAGGTCTAGTGACAATGCGGCTGTGTCGCTCCAGGGATAACCATGGTTGGAAACAAGCAACTTCCTTAAGAGATGCAGCACTTATTCTTTCTATTCAACAGCCCCTTTCCATTCCATGCTGTCAGCCCCGACTCAGACCAATATACGGTGGCCCTTCACCATGCTGCTTTTTCTTAATCTCTGTTCCAAAGCACATAGCGTCACCTGCTGTGTGGTAGCTTTGATGCCTTCACTTAAACAACTGTGCTCTCTCCCAACATGGATGCCCTTCAAAGTTCTTATTCAACATTCTTGCATGCCAGGCTCTGTGGCGTTAGGAAAGACTGCCCATCGAAAGGCTGACTCCGCCTAACTGAACTCCTGCCTAGCAACACACCCTGTGCTGAGCTCAGTGGGCCTCAGGCTCAGAGTTCACCCCTCACTCTCATGAGCAAGGACTGCAGGAAAGAACTGATTGGACTCCGCACTTGGAGTTCTTACCAGCACTTCCAGAAAGGACGTCACACGCAGCCTCTCACAGGGCTACATCAGAGGCAGTTGTAGCACCCACTGTTCCCCACAACTTCTCACGAGGCAGGGAAGGTTACCCCAAAGCAAAGCATTTGCGGTTGGAATTTAGAGGTGTGAAATAGACTCATTTGGGCAAAGTCAACTTAAGGTTTCATTTCTTGACCTTCTCAGTGTTTCACAGAGCACTCCTGCCTGACACTAGACTCTTCTGAATGAATGTTTCATTACCTTCTAGACAGACACGCCCACACCCTTCCAATCAATATTTCTAATTGGAAGAGCTCTCATACGCTGTCAATGAGAATGCAAAGTGGGAAGCCACAGTGGAAAACAATTTTTAAAAGACTCATTTATTTATTTAATGTATATGAGTATTGCATGTATACCTGCATGCCAGCAAAGGGGACCAGATCACATTATAGATGGTTGCAGGCCACCATCTGGTTTCTGGGAACTGAACTCAGGTCCTCTGGAAGAACAGCCAGTGCTCTTAACTGCTGAGCCATCTCTCCAGCCCTGGAAATAATTTCTTAAAATAATTAAACAAATGACTAAATGGGCCAGCCTTGCCAGCCCTAGACATTTGCCCAAGATATAAAGGAAAATGAAATCTATGACCAGACAAAAGTGAACAGACAGTTAACTGCTCGTACTAGCTGTTTTTAATAGACTCAAAGCTGTAAACCACTCACATATTCACAAGCAAGTGAATAGACAGAAACGATTTAATTTTTCTGTATGTTGGAATAATGCTTAGCCCTGAAACAAACCCTGTGTAAACCTCAGGCGAGTCTTAACCATTCTCCCAAAGAAGCTGAGTAAAACAGCCTGTTTGAGTGATTCCATTCTCATGAACTTCTAGAAAATGCAAACTGATATAGGAGTCATCTTATAGGGCCTTAGCCCCACTCTAGCCTATGTAGCACCCAAATAAAAGATGCAGAAACATTTTATTTTGTTAACTAGCTGTGGTGCTCTGCTGGTCAGGTTCTGAGCTAGTCTAACCTACCTCCCAGCAGTGTCATTTACCAACTGAATCTTGCTCTGTTTGCTCTGTTCCACGTGTGTCCTCAGGGCGACTTTCTCTTGGCCACACATGGTCCATCCTCATGGTCCATCGTGCCTCGTGGCGACCTCCTCCTCCTTTTCCCTATCTATTCCTTCCCTTCGTGGTCCTTACCCGAGACCCCCCATTCCATCTCAAGTCCCGCCTTCCTCTCTCTCCTGCCCAGTCACAGGCTCTAGCCTTTTATTATCCAATCAGAGATTATCAGCACATTGGTCAATGTCACAATGCCCATGTCCACACTGCAACCCAATCTTGGGGCACAGAACTCAGCCTCTGACTAGAGTGCAGAACTCTGAATGCACAGTGCACAAGACCAACCCCAACCAGAGGATGCTTCCTTAGAAAGTAGACCAGTGGTTCCTGGGAGAGAAGGGGGAACAGGAACAGCAGTTAAAGGCGACAGAGGGAAACAGTGATGGTTAGAAAGAGGTCACCATCCTGTCTGCTGTCAAGTGTGTGTCTCATGTCAAATCCTCCCCTTCCCGTGCATGCTTGCATATGCCAATTATGTCCCACAGAAGTGTTTACAAAACTAAAGTGTTCTAATATATGTTACAAGGTGCACTAAGCTTCTTTTAGGAAAGAAAACCCAAACTGACCTAAAGAACGACGTAGCCCTGACCGCAGTCAGATACAGAAGTATGGTGTGAGCAGAGCAAGAAGAAAATACACAAATGTTCAGAGAGTGAGAGGAAGCCATCTCAAAACTATGCATTTAAAGTTTTTTTTTTTAAAGGAAAAAAATTGAAGAAAGGAAAGAGTAGAGAATATTTGCCGGACCTTTTAGTTTTTGCTCTTTTTTAATTCACAAACTATGAAATTTTCCCTTTTAAAGCATACAATTTATTTAGTGTTTTTAATATATCAGTCCTGTGTGGCCACAGCAGTCACCTATTCCAGAATGCTTTCATCATCCAGAAAGAAACTGTGTACCTAGTGAGCACTCCCCACCCCCCCTCACCCCACCCCCACGGCCACCACTGCAGCCACTAACCTGCTCCCTGTCTCTGACCTGGCTAAGGTGGGCATGTCACATGGATAGAATTCTGTATCTGATTTCTCTCATTTAGCATAGTGTCCCTAAGGCTCCCGTGTCACTGCATGCATAGAACCTGGTCTCTTTTTGTGGTTAGGTAATATTCTGTTATGTAGAGAAACCTATTCATCAGTTAATGGGCATCCATTGTGCCTGCTGTGGGCTCTTTGAAAATGCTATTGTGAGTTCTTTTTTTTATATATAATTAGTTTTTTTAATTTTTAAAAATTTTCTATATTCTTTGTTTACATTCCAAAGGCTTTCCCCTTTCCCAGTTCCCCCCTCACCATATGTCCCATAAGTCCTCTTCCCCCCTCCTCCCCCCATTCCCCAATCACTTCCCCCACCACCACCATTTCTCTGTTCTGATACTCTCCTACAAAACTGCATCCAGTCTTTTCAGGACCAGGGTTCTTTCCTTCCTTTTTCTTGGGAATCTTTTGATTTGCTAATTGTGCCTTGAGCATTCAGAGCTTCTGGGCTCATTAATATCCACTTATCAGTGATTGCAATTCATGTGTATTTTTTTGTGATTGAGTTAATTCACTTAGGATGATACTTTCCAGATCCAACCATTTGCCTACAAATTGCATGAATTCATTATTTTTAATTGCTGAGTAGTATTCCATTGTATAAATATACCACATTTTCTGTATCCATTCCTCCTTTGAGGGACATCTGGGCTCCTTCCAGCTTCTGGCTATTATAAATAAGGCTGCTATGAACATAGTGGAACATGTATTTTTATTCTATTGTGAGTTCTTGTACACATTTTTATTTGCGTTTCTGTAATGACTAATGATGGTAAATGTATTTTCATTTCTTAACCTCAGAAAAATATGCAGATTAGTCCAAGCTGGGACCTGAACACATGAGCACCTTGCTTTTCCCCCTCTTGCTCTTTCTCTCATTCAGTGAGCTCACGTGAAGACAAACCCACCCCAGGTCAGACACAGACAAGCATCCAGAAGAATCAGAGATGCTAGCTTCTGCCACTAAGAACCTTACATTACCATTAGGGAAAAAAAATTACAAAAAAAAATCCTTATGAATGTATATGTCTTGGGGATACATTCCTTAAAGGATAAATGTCACCAAAGATTAAATTAAAGATCACTGCACATAGACAATTCTAACCTGAAGGCACAATCCACTGCCGCACTTCCTGAAGGAGCTAGGACCCTACAGAAGGTCCTGCGTGCACATTTCCTATAAGCACTAAACCGTGAAGGGCTTGGGTAGGGTTCTGAGGATGAGGAACATTAGAGTGGGGTGTCCTGGGTGAGGTGTGTCCTGGTTCCTCCTTGCTACAGATTCCTCACACAGAGTTGGATTATATAATGTCTTTGTACAAGGATCTGGCATTCCTGTGAGGCTGCTGGTCTGGCAACCAAACGTGTGCGCTGACATAGAAACTGTGCCAGGCGGGGTAAGCACCCGCCTCTCGCTCCAGCTCCTCCCCAGGCCTCAGCGGTTGCTCGGTTTGGTTCCCATCTTGGGTCCCCGCTGTCTTCCTTCCTCAGCTCCCTGAGGCTGGGCCAACCAGACATGTGGGGACCTTCTTTTATAGAGGCCTCAGCAGCTGAACCGGCAGTGCTGAACATGGCGTTAGGGAAGAGGGCTTGGCGTGCAGCCTCTTTCCAGCCTCTCCTCTCCCTTTGCTGATCTGTAAGGAAACAAGAGGGAGGCCGAGGGCACAGCGGAAAACATGCAGAATCAGCAGAAGTGCCAACCAGATGTCTATACGTCTGGCATTCAAACTGGAAACACCAGATAGCCTTCTCCGAGCTGCCTTGAGGAAATAAGACGCAGTGAGAGTCTGCCACCCACTGAACCAGATGACGGTCAGCAATGCACCGGGGTGCGGGGCATCTAAAGTTTTAAATCCACTTTTCTAAACTTAGCAATTGTGTGCAAATATCAGCATGCATATATAAATCCTTACTACTCATGATTGCTGTCCTGAAAAACCCTATCGATTAATAAAGTTCCCATCCAAGGCTCTGACCCTGAGGATATGAGTCCAACTTTGCTGGTTCTGGGCAAATCATCAAAAGGCCAGAACCTTAATCCCCTTGCCCTCCTGGTCTCCATTCCTCTGAGTCCTCCCTTCCCCTCTTACATGCAATATCAACCCTCCATGACTCTGGCCTCCTCACAATTAGTCCCTGGCTCAAATGAGCCCACCTGTCCAAAATTAGGATTACCAGATGGTCTTAAGAGGATAGCGGATGAGGGCTGAGCAAGTGGTCCCTGGTGCCTGGCTGCCCTGGATTCCAGATCAGGTCTGAGGGGTTTTTAATACGTGTGCTCCTGGGTGATTGAGTCTATGAGATCATGTTCTCAGCTGCACCCCCTGGCCTGCGGGGGGGGGGGGGGATGGGCCTGTGGATGATGGAGATCAGATCCATACAACGTTCATCCCTGGGCTGGCACGGCGAGGCCAGGGACCGTTAGCTGTCAGTTACTGCTTTGGCAAATGAGATCTCTGAGTTCCACGGGAATGAATGTGACATAAGGTCATGACATGTATTTAACTTTGAAAGAGTCACATATGCTAGCTCCTAAACACACACACTCTCCACCCACAGTCTCTGCTTGGGTAGCAGCTTACTTCAGAAACACTTCTACCACCGAGGCAGTTTCCCTTCGGACTCTATGCTGCCTCTGTCTATTGCTAAAGCATTATTCCAAACCCCGATTTTCATTTATACACAGGTAATCAAGATAAAGATGAGTGAGTTCTGGGAAGAGGCTCAGTTAGTAAAGTCCTTGGTGCCTGGATCTGAGTTCAACCCCCAGAACACATGTTCCAGAAAAGAGAACTCTTAAAGCCATCCTGGTGGCGCATATGTGTGCCTTTAGCACTGGGAAGACAAAGGCAGCTGGGGCTCACTGGCCCTCCAGCCCAGCTTGCCTGGCTATCGGAAAGTCAGGGAGACCCTCCCTCCAAACCCAAGGAGGACAGCTCCTGCGGAGCAACAGCTAAGGTTGTCCTCTGGCCTCTAGAAGCAGGTGCACAGACAGAAATAAATAAGTAAATAAATGAATACACAGAATCTATCGCTTGACATCTAGTATAAACAGGAATTGTTAAGCATGTGACTAACTCACTAGCTGGCTGTTTTCCTTGGTAGGACAATATTATAAAGAGATTTTTTAACCTGTAACAATGTCAATCATACATGTGAATAATTGGACTCACACTCTACCAGTGTGAAATTGATATGGGAGCCCATGAGGTCTCTTCTAGTCATAGAGAAATGGCCCTGCACTGAAGATCCAATGAAGAACCTTCAAGCAGGTTCATGCTTGGACCTCCACAGAGTGTATGTAGTGACTCCTACACAAGACATCTGTGTCCCCAGGGGAGAGGGGAGCTTCTGAGATATCACACAACTGCTGACCTCAAGGGATGCTTTTCTGGTTGGGGGGAGAAAGAGACTAAAGGATATGACGAGACATTACACAACTGTGTGCCCAGCAAAGGTTTAAGCACAGGCTCTGATGGGCCAGGGACCTTAGTGTCTAAAGCTGACGAGACACCTGGGGTCTGAAGAAAGTCTCTCAAGAGATTCCAAAATGTGAATTGGACTAAAGGGGGGGGGCTGTTGGAAGGAAGGGAAGGGCCCTTCCTCCGTCCCCTCTGGTTGTTTTAGAATGGTCTAGACTTGAACAGTGGGTAAGCTTGAATAGAGAGGAGGAGAGAGGAGGGAGGGGGCCATACAGGCCGGAGCTAAAGTAGGGATGGAGCCTCCGAGCAGGGAGCTCTGTGTCTTCGTTGAGAACATGGGGAGAAGGGGTCGGTGAGCAGAACGAAGCCTTCCTGTTGCTCTTGTTCACCGATCTGACCTGATCCCTGGGACTCTGAAGCTTCTGGAAATCGCAGCCCGGGGCTCTGTGGTGGGCAGAAACCAAGTTTACAGGCGATGGCCATGTAATGTGTGCTGTTGTTCCTCTTTTCAGAGTCCTTTCAAGTGGTGGTGAGAGGAAATGGCTTCCGACACGCCCGCAATGTGGACAGGGTCCTCTGCAGCTTCAAAATCAATGATTCAGTCACACTCAGTAAGTCCTGCTGTCGCTGGCATAGGGGGAGAGGGGCTTGCCAGCAAAGCCATTTATAATGCACTGGGAGTGGGGGGTAGATGGGAGGTTTGCCAGCACAGCCTCTTACAGGGGTCTTCAGAGAACTCTTCAGTGCTAATGAGGCCTCCAGGGAGTCTGGGCCTATTGATGTTCTTGGTTCTGACCTGAGTCTGGACCACTCCTAGGTAGGTGCAACCCAAGGTTGCCCAGCTAGGGGATCAGGATGAGGCTTGGCATGAGTTTTCTGTGCACACGCCACACTCAGCCCTGAACCAGCCCTAAGGAGGCAGAGAGTGCCTGCTTCCTTCCTAGGGCCTAAGTCCTTCACCACCCGTGCAGGCCCTGCCTAGTTAGGGCCTGTGGAGCTCCAGGCTTCTCAACAAAGCACTGGAGCCTCTAGAGGAAGAATGAAAACAAGATGGTTTAAACAGATTAATCCTGAATAAAGCAAAAACCAGAACAGTGGACTCGCATGTGTGGACTCTGGGACTTTTTCAGTCTGGAAGATCCTTGCTGGGAGTAGCCAAGAAACTCTCATTGTGGTGAATTCCTCACATAAAATCAGGAAAATGGGAGTGAAACCAAGAGCATCTCATGAGGGAAAACAGACTGTCATAACAGCGTTTGCTGCAGGCAAGATCTGAAGTTAAAGATGTGTGACTCCGTGGCTGTCCAGGAGAGATGGGTCCCAGAAGGGCAGATGCTGGGGGCCTGGTTATTATTTGCATGTGGCGCCCATCACAGGACAATTTCTGGCTTCTGTCTGCAGTGACAAACGGCAGCCACACTGGGCTGCGTTTTCCATCTCCAGGGGTGCTCCTGTGCTTACCATGTGTGCTTGGCCGCTCAGAGGTTTAGGAGGGAAGGACGGCAGACCCCGCCCACAGGCAGCTCACCACCCACTCAGGGTCTTCTCCTTGTAGCCCCAGAAGACAGGAGGTCGAAAGCTGTTTTTAAGTTAGGAAAATTGAAGGACACACCTTTTTTTCTCCCCTTGACACCTTGAAACCCTCTTGATTGTTTAAACACAAGCAGCGGCTCTCTCATAGACATCTGGAATTTCTGGCTTGGGACAATATCAAACATTGAAAGCATTCAGTTAGTTTGATTTAAAACTGGAACCGCTCTCGTGTGTCCAAAATGTGGGTGCCGTTTGAAACCTTTTTTCATTGTCCACAATGTGGAAGCTGCTTCCAAAGTCACTGTAAAGCCCCATCTTCCCTCCAAGCCCAGTCCCAAGGGAAGGCAGAAACTCCTCGGAGGATTCGATTTTCATCCTAGAAGTGAGGGGGTAGGGGTCCTGTTAGAAGGGGGCAGGACACAGGACAGCCCTGCACTTGCCAATTGATCTGTGACTCTGACCTCTCATCCTTTGGCCCGTCTTCCTTTCCTGGTATGCACTCGTCACCTGTGGCCAGCCTGCCCTCATTCACTCAGAGAAATAAGGGCCGCAGAGTAGTGAAGCAGCTTGAACTACAGACTCACCGGACTTCCAGCACAGCCTGGAGGGCTGCAGAAGACAGAGCGAGCGACTAGATCCCAGAGGGAGTTTGCTTGTCCCACAGCAAAGCCGTGAAAAGCAAACGCGTGTCGCCTCAACACAGTGGCACACGTCTCCAAGTATAGGTTTAAACTCAGTGTCCTTCTAATGCCAAATCACTGTGAAAGGCATTCACTTTACAGTTGGAAAGGAAATAGCGAGGCATTCCATCTCACTCTTCTGTAAGGGCGATGTGATGGTTCTAGCAGCGCCATCTTGCAAATGGTAGGAGTGTTCTAGAAAGATGGCCAGTGTGGTCCCCGCATGCCACAGGTGGCTGTTGGCACTACAAACCTGGCTGTATGATTGAGAAATTCAAGTTTAATTTCACTTGTTTTTATTTAAGGGTTCATAACTGCACATGGCCGTCTCTGCCCTGTTAGACAGTGCCATGACATCATTAAAGACACAAGAGAACTAAAGACAGTACCAGCACCTTCAGACACTTTGGGATAATCATTCATTCCTAGGAACTAGAGTCACTAGTTTCTGCTAGACAACGTTACTAGACGACAAGGAGTCTCTTAAACTGGATGCTTCACAATCAGTCCCTCCCTTATTTTTCTAATTCTCAGTTACTTTTTTTTTTAGTTAGCATACAATTAATGGGTTTTATTGTGAGTTTTATTTATCATTGTTCTCTTCTGTGTTCACCCTTACCACTACCCCCAGCTGTGAAACCTCAACTTTTACCAATACCTTTGGCCAGAATTCAATGGCAACCATTAGAAAATAGTCCGGGGAGTTGGAGGGATGGCTCAGAAGTTAAGAGCACCATCTGCAATTCCAGAGGACGTGAGTTCAGTTCCCAGCACTCACATCAGGCAGCTCACAACTGTCTGTAACTCTAGCTCCAGAGAATCAATGCCCCCCTACACACACACACACACACACACACACACACACACACACACACGAAGTAAATAAAGAAAGTCTTTTTTTAAATAAAAATATTTTGGGAAAAATATAATGACAAGCAAAATCGATTGAGAACAATTTGTAAAGACATATTAGTGACATAAGAAAACCTTATGGGAATATAAGAAACTGAGACTTGATAATGGTCTAGAGCCCAGGCAAAGCACGGCATCTGGGGAGAGCACTGGCTCCATCACCTCCGGCTGCCACTGTAACGTATTATGCCACATTCCGTGCCTTAGTTTTGCTCCGTGAAGTGCTTGTGACAGCAGCTTCTATGCCATAGGCTGTGAAGAGGCTTAGTGTGGCAGGTGGGACTCACAGCATGGCTACCACGAGCTGCCCACTCCTGGATACAGGTGTTACTTTAGTATTACCAGTGACCATGTCGCTGTCACTAAACAGAGAAGCAACAGAGTATTGTAAAGATGTTACTTATTTTAAATTTAATATTTACTTTTAGTATAATCCCAGCAAAAATTCCTATGGGAGCTTTTTAAAGTTAGAATAATAATTTTAAACTTTATATGGAAGAATAAACTGTAAGATTAGCCAAGTAAAGTGCAGAAGCCTGCCTGAGCTGACTTTAGAATGGACAAAAGAAGATCATTCAAACAGTGTGTGACTGGTGTAACTGGCAGACAGCAATAACACAGAGCTAAACTCCACTCTGAACGTAGTGTTAAATTAAGTGACCATTTAGATCAGTGGTGCTGGCACAGCTGGCTAGCTGCTTAGAGAAACCATTATAGTTGATTTTTATCTTGCACTTTATAGTTAAACAAATTCCAGATGAACTGAAAACTTTAATGCGAACATGAAAATATAAAATTTCCAGAAAAGTAAATGTTTGCATAATTATCCAGTAGATAAAAACATTGAGCTAAAAAAAAAAAAAAAAAAAAAAAAAGGACCAAGCTCTAAGGGAAAAAATTGATGGTGTAAGCACATGTTTTCAAATTCTCAGCTTACCAGCCCCAACAAAAATCAAAAGGAAAAGGAAATAAGGAAAAATATTTATAATATATATAATACAGGGCCAAAAGGTTGACAACCAGAGTTTAAGCCCTGGATCCCACAGTGGAGAGAGAGCTGACTCCTCAGTTTCTGTCTTACGTCCACACATGTGCACACAAATAATAAAACTGTTTCCAGAAGTAAAAAGAACAGGTGAAAAAGATGAAAAAGGAACTTACAAGAAAACCAATGCTCACTAACCCCAGAGAGAGTGCCCGGTGTGAAGATCAATGCTCGCTAATCTCAGAGTGCCCAGTGCGGCCCTGGGCATGCAAGAGGAAACAATCATCTCTTTGATTTTCCTTTGGTTCCCACGTAGCTCATGCTGACCTCCAGCATGCCATGTAGCTGAGGGTTGCCTTGAACTCCTGATCCTTCAGTCTCTACGCGGAGTACTGTGATTACAGGCCTGCGTCACCCCAGTCAGCTCCAATCACTGATGTTGCTATAGCAAACCTGGGAAATGTAACAAAAACTCAGTGCCCAGAACTGGCAAAGCTGCAGATGAGCAACATTTTTATGCATGATCAGTAAGACACCATCTTACTGTCTTAGAAGGCAGTTCTTAAAATGAGTCTCCTGCTTTAACACATTTATGAAGTAGAGTTGGGATTTAATAAGGATTTCTTCCTATAGACACAAGCAGGAGAGTTGAGGGAAAGCGAGAAGAAAGTAAGACATACTGGAAGCATGGGTGTGGGCTTCTCAGAGAAGAGTCTCAGAGAGTAAGATTAAGGTTGGAAAATGTTACCTTTAATTGCAGTAGCAAAGTCACAGTTACAAAGTAGCCACGAAAATAACTTTATGGTTGGGGATTACCACCACATGAGGAAGTGAATTAAACAGTCACAGCACTAGGAAGGCTGAGAACCACTGGTCAACAGAGACATGGTAACTGGCTGCTAATTGTGCTACCCCTCACGACAGGGAAGGAAGGAAGAAGAGGGGCAGGGCGCATTTACAGAACAGCATACATGTTTCTTGGTGGGTGAGCCACGTGCAAAACACAAAGCGCCCTTCACAATTCCTAATGTTGTAGGAGACTGCTGAGGGAATGCTATATCCTGTGTTAAAACAGTTACAAGCAGAACATAAAAGCTGTGTTTCTTCACACAGGGTCACGAGCAAACCTGAAACTTGAAACAGCCACCCCTGCATAAGACTCCAGTAAATTTATATTCTCTTCTTCCTGTCTGTTTCCTAAGACTTCTACAAACACACTTGCCCTGCTATTAGAAAAGAACTCACTAAAATTATTAAGCTTAATTTAAATATTTCTATAATTATGTAGGCCTAGCACACATAGTAAACTTAGCAGTTGGTCGGCTCTCCAATCACCAGGCTGAAGTCCCTTCTGGCCAAGAACATACCTTGGAAATACCACAAATGTTATCAGTTTATCCTGGCACATTCTCCGACCTCAGTATTCAGTGTTCTGTGCCAAGAGAAGGTCTGCTTCCAATTGGAAACCCACTTGCTTAGAGATTAAAATGCTGAAATGCGGACACTGGGGTATGAGCTGAGAAATGACCCATTTTATGCACAGTAAATAAAAAAACAGACAGTTTACTATGCGATAATAAGACACACGCCAGACCGCTCTTACACTGTGTAACACGGACTAGAAACAAAGACACTGGCTGTCTACACTCGCTGTGGACTTCCGCATCCATGCTTTGGTTTTTGTATGAACGTTACTTCCCAGCTTGATTTCTTATCTAACAGGCCTGGCTGCAGCTTACTCTGCACACTCCCAAAGAATGGGACTCCGTAACCTTTGAAGATACTTTCTCAAACTGGCAATTTTGAAAGTTCCCCCCAAAGAGGCTTAGCTTTCCAAAAGGGAAACAATCAAACAAACAAACACCAACCTTCATTTGAATGTGAATGGTCCAGGGTGTTTGTTTGTCTAAACTTTGTCTTATTATCCAGAAACCATACATTTCATCTTAGGAATCATCTGGGGGCCAGGGCTGCTGCAGGTACCCAGAGGTGTTTATCAGTGCATCCATGACAGTAGATAGAGGGGAATGGAAAGGAAGAGGAAGCCTGACACTTCCCAACAACAGCCTTGGGTGTGAGTTAGAGCATAAGTGTGCTGGTCAAGGGCACTACTTGAATTTGCTTGAGTTCCTGAGGCACTGATCTCCCATGAGAAAGTCACTGTGTGCTTCAGAGAGAAGAGACAGAAGGAGCCTGTGCGTTCTTGATTCTTCCCCGGAAGCTTCATCTAAGAGGTAGCAGCTGCTGATTGCTTAGCGCCTAGCTTGTCCCTGTGCTGTCCAAGCGCCCTTCTGTGACATCTCTCCCCCAGGTCACCTCGTTTCCACCACAGCCACACTGGGAGGGAAGAGTAGTTATCTGTGCTCTCATTTTTGCCCTAGTTTTAAAGTGGCTCCTGGAAAGAGTAGGCTACTGCATGCTTATGTCACTCAAATTCGGACAGTCAGCAGACAGGTTGTAATCCATCATGAGAACGTGGATTTTAAGGTTTGCCACCACAGAGACTTGTACAGAGACAGCTTGACAGAGTTATCTGCAAGTGCCCATGTGCGGTCAAACTTAGTGTTGGGGGCTATCGAGTGTTCAGTGGTCTCAAGAGGAAACGATAAGCCCTGTACAGACTCATAGGCGGTGCTGAGTCAAATTTGCCTGAGTTCCCCCCTGAAGCCTGCCTCCACCCTTACCCTTCTGTTCGACGTGGGAAGTTAGCATTCCCCCACCAGTTAGCACCAGGTGGCTGGATCTTCATGGACAGTGCCTGTTTGTATATAGTGATGCAGTGGGGCTTGGTCTTTGTGATTTTCATACGATGATCCTTGAGAAGGTACTGAGCACAGCCAGACCCTGGGAGCCCCAGGCAGGCTGTAATTCTGTGCTGTTTAACTCCTTACTTGGCATTCATTGGGAAAGATTAGGTTGGGTCTGCTGAGGAGAAACAATAAAGAATGCCCGTGGCTCGTGCCCGTGGCTCATGCCCGTGGCTCACACCCTGTGCATTTCAGCTTTGGCCCCAGCTTGCATACCACGGCAGCACGTGCCATACACTGTGGCTCAGAGGGTAAGGATAGGAACCGCCTCCCTCCTCTGGGTTTCTGTGAAGATTTCATCCTTCTAGAGCTGACTGTGACCTGTCGTCATGACTTTGGGCTTTCGGGGTAGGCTTGCCTCTTAATGGCAACTCCAAAAGTAAACATCTTCCAAATCTAATTGTGCACAGCCAGAAGAGTTGTGTGTCACAAGGCACATGCCTTGTGCATGAATCCTGAATTGTTGCTGGTGGGGGAAAAACAAGGTTTTGAAAAGCATATTTATTCTTAGCAAATTACAGCTGTTTGGAGTGCAGCAGTGATTCGGGCCTCGGGATTACAACATTTTAAAGGCTGAAGCTTTGCTGAGAGGATAATTTGTATGTTTTACAAATGTCGACAGTTAAGACATTCTGGGGTAGATTTATAGAGAGGAGAAAATGATTTGTAAGAACACTGGGCCCCATTACTTTCATTTAGTTTTCTTGCAATACCCAAAGCTTCTCTAATAACTTCAGAGAGAGGTGAGTGCCAAATCCCACAAAGTTAAATGTAGTGTGATCCTAATTCTATAAAAATAATACACAGAGAATGAAATGTTATACCCAAAGGCCTCTGGGATGTTTATCAGTTGGGCGTGCTGGTGCACACCCTTAATAACCCTAGCACTCAGGAGGCCAATATGGAAAGCACAGCCTAGGCTACCCGTGAGTTTAAGGCTAGACTGGGGTGTATAGGAAAGAGTTTGTCTCATGTACACACACACACACACACACACACACACATACACACATACACACATATACATACACACACAAAGTTTATCACTGGAAATTATGATTATCAAGTACTTTAGGAGTTTCATCAACTCAGATTTTTTTCACACTGCACATGTTACTTTTGTAATAGATTAAACATGAAATTTCATCCTGAGAATTCAGAAGAGATGTTCGGACAAACAGGTTTGAACAGTGATGTGTGAGCTATGGAGATTGAAACTTGTACGTAAGGTCAGTGGGGACCATCAGAGACCTGCAGGGCCCTGATCCTTGCCTGGGACGTGGCTTACTCTCCTGCTTCCTTCCCTTCTGGGGCAGTGGTGTGATCATAACACACATCCCTCCCTACAAAGGCAGTGCCCCAGGCAGCCCTCTTCATTTCCTGCTGTAACTGCCCTCAATCCCAGACCCGTGTGAATGTTTGTGTGTTGGGTCCCTGGGTTCTACAGCTCTCCTAGCCCATCAGGTTCTGACACTGATAGCAGTCCAGTGCCTGTAAGAGCCACATTTACATGATGACCTTCACCAAGAAGAATAGCACAAATGCTATGCTATCGGCCACTAGGGAGGCCTGGGCCCCACCCAGCCTATGTGGGAACCTGAACCGCCCTTCTCCCTTCCACTGGACATGTCCCCTCTCCTCTACTTGGTATCTTTAACAATTCTGAGGCTTCTGGACATAACACCCCAGGGGGTTCTGAGCTCAGAGAGGATGCCTCACCGCTCCAGGCATTTCCCCCAGCAGGGATGATGTGGAAAGCTGATCGTTCTTGTGGAGATGTCCACCTCATTCCTCATCTTGTCTCAGCCATTTCCATCTGTTCCCTTGTGGGGCAAATACCCCCACTTGAGAACCACTGCACCGCGTGTGTGTGTGTGTGTGTGTGTGTGTGTGTGTGTGTGCGCGCGCGCGTGCGCTCCAAACCCCTGTTTGGATAAGTGGATCTCATATATGTAGACACACACACATACACAGAGAGAGAGAGAGAGAGAGAGAGAGAGAGAGAGAGAGAGAGAGAGAGAGAGAGAGGACACTGTGGTTCTGATGTAACATGGTGGGTACGCAACAAGAACACCTTAGTTTAGAACACTCTCACCTTGTGTTTCTCAGGCGGTGAAGCTCCACCTTACTCCTGGGGTTAACGTGGTGACCTAAGCTAAGCTTTTCATAATAATTCCCATTCAGATTTATAATACAAAATCTGAGTATGGTCGCCATCTTCTGGAAAAGAACTCTAAGTGGTGACCAGGGCAAGCAGCTTTGCCCAGGGCTGTGTCCCCACGTGTGGCATAGCTGTGCTCAGATCATGATAATGTGAGCATTGTCATATCAAGCCATGACAATGCTGCCTAGACCAAGGGGCTCCGAGAGTGACCGCAGGGCAGTCCAGCTGAGTCAGTTCTCTAACTCAAGCAGATTGCGCAGCCGGAGTGTAGACTTTCGGGGGCTTAGATAAGGACTCGGAGCTATTTTTCTGTTTTGTTTTTTCTTGCCAGAAATACATATTTATATCAAGAAAAGGTTGCCAAGACTTGCAAAGTATTTGAATTATTTAATCAGTCTTAAAAAGAACCCTCTGATTGGTGCTTGGATTGGTTAATGAATTTTAATTTTGGTTTTAGCCCAAGTCCTTAATCACTAAACTATAAGAAAAAATTCTGGGAACTTCTTCTTCCTCAACCTGAAGAATGTTATGTTCTTTGGGTTAGAAACCTAGGACTGGGCTCATTTCAGTGTGGTTCCAGAGTCTTAGTTCTTGGCCCTTAAAGCAGGGCCTCCAGGGAGATTCTCCAGGCCTGTCTGGAGGCTGGTACTCCTGGTTGGCTGCCCTGGGCAGTGTGCTCACTGCTGGGGTCCAGCTTTGCCTATTCAAGGTCTTGATCATCTCGACAAAACATGGATTTGAATTCCAGCTCTGGCCCGTTTTGTACTGTAGTACTGACTCAAGTCACGGGCATTCGGGAGAATGAGCATTTGTGAGCACCAGCTGTAGTACTACAGTGAAAGTCTCTCCCTCCCCAATGGGTGTGGGAACATCCTGTAAGGCTAAGGCTATACAGTGTTGAGCAAAGTCAGCATAAGTGCATTTATCTGTATACAAAGGATGGGTGAACCCTTATGCATATTTATTTATCTACACACATATGCACACACACAAAACTTCTGGGGTCTAAATGATGTCAGTATGGCTGAACAATATAAATAAGCTCTCAGGCATGGTGAAAATCGCGGTCTTTACATTTGCAGTGGACTTTAAAGGCTGCGGGGGGGACATTGTAACAAAGTGAAGGGATGTTTCCTGAGTCCTCATTGAGTCCCAAAGTGCCACACTTTGTGCTTTCATTCATTCCTATTTACTTACACAACAGCCCAAAGGTGTCATAGCCACTGTTTATAGATGAACCTGACCCCAGTTACACAGTAGTCAGAGCAAAACCTGGGATTTGAACCTGAATCTGTCAGGGCGGGGTCTCCTCTGTCCTCTTCACACCTGTAGCCCGGTTCCAGGATACCAGGTCCCAGATTATGTTCAATCTGTAATGACACTCAGTGGTCCCCAAATCCTGATTTAAGTCAAACTTCTGTCTGATTATCAGACTCTCATAGACAAAGGATTTAGATTAACATGTCCTAAGGTGTGCTTAGAATTCTGAAATACATGCATTTCACATTCACTTTTTAAAAAAATGGTCTCCAACTCCTACCCCTCTCTAATTTTCTCCTTGGTTACGAACAGGCCGCTCCAGGGTCCTGGTCTCCATTACCCTTTTTTTATTCCACACTGTGCCAGGGAGCAGTGGAGTGAAATGGCCACCCAGCGTCAGAGAAGCAGGGCCCCATTGTCCTCAGAGTGGATTATGGCCCCATAAACAGCACAACATACTGGCATTGGCAAAGGCTGCAATGGGGCGGGGGTGAGGAGGGGGCTGGCACGGCCCCCAAACCAGGCGTGGGCTCCTCTGTGGCGAAGGAGGAAGTCTCTGGGCCCTGCTTCCCAAGTGGCCATTCCAGGAAGGACTCAGATGATCTGAGCTATGGAAACCAAATGGCCCGCCTTTGTTTAAGGAGAGAGGGAGAAAAAGCCACTCATTTTTGTGGTAAAGTGAAAACAGGCTCCAAACCAAACAGTCCCTCTCAGAGACTCAAAATGCCAGCTCTTTAAGTGAGCCCACAGCCTCCCAGCCTAGGTTCAATCTCGGGGACATCAGAGCTGTACCCCAAGCAGCCACAGCCCTCCATCTTCCCGTCGGCTTTGCCCCAGAAATATTTGGTCTCCTGAATAGAAAAGGAAGACAAAAGGGGGAGAATTAGAAATGTCCCGCTGCCAAGGCCTCGGCCTGCCTCCCACCCACTCCCACCCACCTCCACCCCTCACCCCCCCTCCCACCTCCCCACCCCTCGTTAGCTAGGGAAGGGAGATGAGGCGGGAGCCTCAGGAGCCCTCCAGCTCTAACCACAGCATGGAGCCTGGAGTCACAAGGCCTTCTGGGGCCATCCTGTGGCTGCCCGGGGCTCTGTGGGTAGGGCTGCACCACAGGTACTGTATGCAAGAGCTGTGGATAAACCACAGCCACAAGGAAATAAACACAGCATCTAGTCAGCCATGCCGGGCGGAGTTTGGCTTATTCGCTTGCTCGCACAGGCTTCCCTGGAGCTGGAAGTCTCTCCATGACGACAGGATGCTGCAGTTTGGGTCTGGGCTTGGCTTGGCTTCTATCACTGTGTAGCTAAGATGACACTTTGTCTTCCTGAACCTCCATTTTGCATCTGAAAAATGATCCTGGGATAGGAAGATGGTTCAGTTGGTAAACTGGTTCACAGAAGAGTGGGGACCTGAGTTCGAACCCCTAGCACCCGTGTATGATAAACAAGCAAATAGTCGGGCACAGCATGTGCCTGCAATCAATCCCAGCACTGAGGAGGTGATGCCTTGAGGGTAACTATGGCTTGCTGTCCAGACAGCCTAACTGAATCAGGAAAACCCAGGTTCAGTGAGAAAACCCATCTCAAAACCTAAGATGGAGAAACATAGAAGACAACGCTCGGTGTCGACTTCTGGTCTCCACACAGAAACATTCAAACACACTCTCTCTCTCTCTCTCTCTCTCTCTCTCTGTCTCTCTCTGTCTCTCTCTGTCTCTCTCTCACATACACACACACACACACACACACACACACACACACGCATGCACACACACACACACGCACGCACGCACGCACACGCACATACACACACACACACACACACACACACACACACACGCACGCACGCACACACACACACACACACCTTCCTCCCTTAGCTCCCAAGGCTGTCAAAGTGGGAGGTAGCTTATTGGCTGGGCCCCCAGACTGTGCCACCTGCCTGTATGCTCTCCGGGAAGGAAGCAGCGGTGATTCAACTAGCCTGCCTGGGATGGTCCTGTCCCTGCCTCCTCGATGCCTAGCACCCTGTCTAGCTAGACGGACGCTCAGGATCTGAGCTTGGGTCCTCAGGCTTGCACAAAAGTACTTTATCGACTAGCTGTGTCCACAAGGGCCACCCTCTCTACTGAAGATGACCCGCCTTAGGGCACACGTGTGTCTGCTGAGTGCTCATGCCAAGCCCCACCGAGGCTGCCTCTTCCCAGGTCTCCAATAAAGCACAACTCCTATTGGATGTTCATGAGACCCGACAAAGTCACCTGCCTTCTGAAACCCAGCGATATTTGCTGTACCTGTTTGCGTTTGACAGAGCATTTTCTCCATGCGGATGGACTCTCTCAAACTGGACGTAGATGTGACTCTCCTTAGAGCCCTTCAGCTCTTCCTTAGAGAAGAGTAAACTCAAACTGTGTTGGTTACGAGGATTAGCTCAGATGGACATGGGGCCAGGAGACCAGCATTAGAAAGGGAGCCCTGAGCTCTCTTCTAGTGGCTGCTACCACATGTGTTAGGGTGATGCCGTGTCTGTGTGTGTGTGTGTGTGTGCGCGCGCGCACGCGCGCGCGCGCGCACACACACACACACGCGCACTTTAGGAGGGGCTATATCAGCTTTCTGCTGCTCTGGCAAATACCAACGTAAACAAAGAGGGGGCTCAGTTCTTACAACTTTCAGGCGATCAAATAGGAAGCACGTGAAGGAAGAAAGTTCCTTGCCTTGTTTTAGCCAGAGAGAAAGAGAGGAAGTGGGGGTGGGGAGAGACAGACAGACAGACAGACAGACAGACAGAGACAGAGACACAGAGAAAGAGAGAGAGAGAGAACACTACCAAAAGAGCAGCAGGGTCTCCCCCCCCACCCCCACCCCCCCACCCCCACCCCGTGATTCCTTCACCCCACCTCCTGACTCTGCCAGCAGGGTACTTGGTTTCAACAGTAAACTCTCGGGGGACATTTTATATTCCAACCATAACCCAAGGCAAGAGGAGGTTTTCCTTCACACGGTTCTCTATTTTCATCCTGTCCCTCTGGACTTGGTTGACGATCTCCAAAGATACAGAATTGGAAACCATAACTTCATGACTTCCTTTTTACAGATGAGAAGCCCTTTGCTGTGGAAGATACTTACTTGCTGTGCCCAGCACCAGTCTTGAAAGAAGTTGGCATGTAAGTTTTCATCAGCCACGGAGACCTACAGCCAGACAGGAAGAGGCGGGGAGAATAGAGGGACAGCGATAAATTTCTTCGTTATCACTGTGGGGCCTTTCTCTAGGTTCTGCCAACGGCCATGGTGCCAAGGCTATAGCAAGCCAGGCGCCAGGCAGTTGGAATCGCTCTTCACCCTCCACTGTTCACGACTCCCCTTTAGGCGAGCTAAAGGGATTTGAATAACTTGCTCAGGGTCACACCGCAGCCAGGGGGAGAGCCTGCGCTCGGGCCTGAGTCTGCTGACTCAGTCCCAACCACATTTCTAGAAAGTTCTCACATGTATTACCTCACCCTGTCATCATCCGTGTCCTGGAAAGTGACTGTTATCTGTTCCTTCAGAACAAAGAGACTCAGAAAGGCAAAGTAAGTGCTGTGGCTAGTTCACAACCATCATCGCCACCCTCGGTCCTCCTCCGAGTCTCAGGCGTTCACCTACATTCCTTGAACTCACACACAGGAGCCATCTCACTGGGCCATTAAAACAAGAGCTGGGGAGATGGCAGCAGACTCAGCACCCTGAGTGGCAATAAGACTTTACATGGGGCCCGGTGAGCCCAGATGATTACAGAACACAAAAGAGCCTCCCCAGAACCAGGCCTGGCCTCTAGGAGATGGCCTCTAGGGAAAACACCAAAGTCCTTAATCCAGTCTCCTTTCATTGTTTGTTCCCACTGAGACCTCTGAACGAGTGTCTATAGTCAGCCTGGGACACTGGGGCCTGCTACCCAGCCCACAACTATATAGCATGATGTGAGACTTAATAGCCAGAAGCCAGGAGAGGGCAGCCCAGTCTGTCCACAGCTGTACCTCCAGGAGTCTAACGGAGCCACAGCACTGCCCCACCAGACCACGGAGTCCATGTTAACGAGAGCCGAGCATGCAGCTCACGCGTTCTCCAACCTATCCCTATTGACTTAGATGGCTCTTACCGATGCTCTATCTGTCAGGTTCCAGTGGCACACGCCTTTACAGGAGGCAGAAAGAAGCTGGCAGATTTATGAGTTCTAGACCAGCCTGGTCTACAGAGCCAAGTTCCAGGACAGCCAGTGCTACACAGAAAAACCTTGTCTCAAAAAAGAATAAAAAAAAGGAAGGAAGAAAGAGAGAGAGACACACACACACAGAGACACAGAGAGAGAGAGAGAGCACTTTATCTTATCAGGAGATATAATATAACAAACAGGTTAAATAAAGGCAGGCCCCTCTTGTCCCTGTAATCCAAAGTTAACATCCTGCCTTGACACATCAAGTGACACATCTCAGCATCTCTTGGATGCCACGGGTGTGTGGCCCAGAGACCGCTACACGGAAGACTGTCAGGCGCCACAGGGAGGGGAGAAGCTCTGGCTGGCTCTCGGTCTGCAGTTCGGAGCACACCATGCTGAGTGCATCTGGTCCCCTTGCCGTTGCAGGAAAGCCGCACTGCAGGTCAGCATGAACGACGGCCTGTCCTTCATCTCCAGCTCCGTCATCATCACCACCACACACTGTGTAAGTCAGAACCTTCCAGCTCATTGCCATGATCGTTTCCACTGCTCTTCCCGAACCCCAGGCTTCCCCAGCATCAAGCGTGGAGTGTCTTCTGGTTCTTTGTTCTGCCCACTGAGCCCTGATACCAACTGGGTCAGGGGGTGCTTTTCTGTGAAGTGTGCCGGTGACGCTGTGCCAGGTTCTCTGTCTCTGGTGTTGAGGAGGAGCTCTGGTTGTCCTGGCCTGTCCAGATGGTTCAGTTGTCTGTAGTAAAGGTGAGCCCCTGGGTCAGATACACCATGAGAGGGTAGACAGGAAGGTATTAGGTAACATAGAAAACATGGCATAAAGAGCTTTGGGGGTTTTTGCTTGTTTGTTTTGTTTTGTTTTTTAAGGAAGCAGGAAATGGGTATCAGCTGAAGGAAGGTATAGAGTCACGGAGAACCTGAGTTAAGGATGGGAACATGAAACTTGTTTACGTGATTGTGAATAAGTTAGGGCAGCAGTGCTCAGCCTGTGGGTCACAACCACTTTGGGAGTCAAACAACTCTTCCACAGGGGTCACCTAAGACCATCAGAAGACACAGATATTTACATTACCGTCATAACAGTACCAAAATTTCTGTTATGAAGTAGCAACAAAAATCATTTTCAGTGGGGCCACCACACATGAGGAACTATACTAAAGGAAGGTTGAGAACCACTGCCCCAGGGGAAAACAACCCTGATGAAGGCAGAGGGAGGCTGAAGGGGACCTTGTACTGGTGACACAAGTCACCTCCGCTGGCTCCCGCCTTCCCTCCTGTCAGAAGTTTTCATCTCTGGCTACCCCTAAAGTCACCTCAGAAACTGTTTTGTTTTAAAATGTGATGCCCCATAAGTCAAAAATATATGTTTAAGAGAGAGAGAGAGAGAGAGAGAGCACAGGCGCGCATGCCGGCTTTACCTCATGCTATGCTCGGATGGCTGAGCGTGTGCCTCACAGTGGGATCCAAGGTGTTCTAAGAAGGTGATCCGGGGAAGGGAGGACTTGATTGGAAACTCCTGGCCCTATGAAGTCCCTTCTGGCCTGGGTCGCTGTCTCAGAGCTCAGCCTATCTGGGCAGCTGGGGCTCAGCTCACCCATCTAAAGACTCTATTCCCTAACAGGGGCATTTCTAGCACCACCTTTATTTGGATATTTTCTTTTGTTAACTAAGTGCTTGTTCTCCACTAGCTCTTCCTTGCGATGGGGGTGGTCGGTGAGTGTATTTACAAAGATCCTTCCTGGTTAGCCATTGAAAAGCATGTGACTAGAACTCTTTAGTAATTAGTATCATGTCCTTAGTATTGTCATGGATAGATGAGAGATAGCAGTTGTGTCCTGAAGCCAAACAAAGCAAAAATGTTTTACCTTGTGAATGCACAGGAAGCCGTTTCATGGTTGACATGACTATTCTTCCTAATACTTCCTTGTAAGCCTTCTCCACCCTGTGTGGGTAGTAAGCCAGTGTAACTGGACTAGACAATGGGAAACGTTCACTTGACCAAAATGACTAAGGTTGTCATAGAGGAGTGTCACTACTTAGAAATGGTCTTTGCTCAGACATCTGGTCAACCATCCTTTCTGCTACCTGAGCATTACACTACCAAATCTGACAGCTGTGCAGGAGCAGCAAAAGGTCTTCAAGTGTTCTTCTACTGGATTCTTTTGGGAGCTTGTCTCTTTTAGAACCAGTCAACCTACAGGAAATTATTAACATATCCCAAACCTAAGACCTTGGGTCCAGAGTCCTGTCAATCTCATAGTGCTCCAGCAGTGTGGACTGTATGTCTGACCACAGCCCAGACAAATAGTTACTGCTCTTGAGTCCACAAGGGCAAGGGAGGTTGGAAGGTGAACAATCTTTGGACCAAGCTTGGGGCATGAAAACATAAGACTACAAACTTAAATCTGAGTCTCTGAAGAAGAAAGGGTGCCCTTACCAATGCGCTGCAACATTTAAATAATTCCCAGGAATTCCCAGGAAAGGCCCACTCTATCTCACTCCAACCTCCGTTTGTTCCTCAAATTACCTCTGTCTGATTATGGCACCAAGTCTCCTGTTCAACAGACTCTTGATTAAAATCACCTCCCAATATATCCCTTTATACTTGATATTATTCTATTAGTCTATAAGAAAATTGTTGCCACCCTAATATTTGAGCTACAAGTCCATTCATTTACCTACTCAGCAAAGTCACTGATCACAAGATGTTCCCTCCTGGGCACTTAGGATGTACCATAAACAATGAGTTAGGGATACACAATGAACAGTAAACGTAAGAGATGATTCTTACTATATTAAAAATAATATATGTGATAAGGAAAAACTAAAAAAGAGGGTTAGGTACTGCCTCGGTAAGTGCACTCCCCAGTAAACATGTGGCATTGGAGTAGAGCCCTGGATAGAAAGAAGTTAGCTGTGAGGCCATGGGAGGAGTGAGGAGGGTGGAAGTTTCCAACCCCAAATCCCTAATGCCAAGACCCCAAGGCATCTGAGGTGGAGTGAGAAAGGCTAGATGAGGAGGGGGGGGTGTAGCCGGGGATGGGATGTGAGCACGTGGGCTTTGGAGGAGGGGAGCTGCACGATCTGACCTGCATTTGAAAGCTCCCTCTGTGGACAGATGGCAAATGATAGGAGCAGTTTGGCTGTGGAAGAAGGTTCTGTGTTGAACCAGTGGCCGAGGAGTCTCCTGAAACATTGGATATGAAACTTGAGACATCCCCAAGGGCCAGATCTTGTATCTGAAAGGATGGATGACCACAGGTTGGCAGGAAGGAATCTGAGGAAGAGGAGGAGGAGGAGGAGGAGGAGGAGGAGGAGGAGGAGGAGGAGGGAGAGGAGAAGGAGGAGGGAGATTAGGACAAGGACAAGGAGGAGGTGCAGACCTGGGAGTAAGGAGAAATTAGGACATCACTTTGCTGGTTACTGTTCGTGTAGAAATGTCTGGGTTATTTATCTCTCGTTTACTTCTGTTTCCTAACCAAGATACAGAAGACACTAAGAGTTTGCTTTGCTGACACTATTGTGAGTGTTACACAAATGCTCTCTGCACCATGCAGAAGGCCTGGGAGTTGGTCAGCACTCAATCAGGGTTAAACAAGACTTTTGAGGGAGCTGGGTGTGATGGTGCACGCCTGCAGCCCAGCCCTTTGGAGGCTTAGGCTGTAGGATCTTCAATTCAATATCAACCTAAGTTACACAGACAGTTTGAGCTAATTGATTCCCTCTAGAGAATCGGGTCCCCTATCCTGGGTCCTATAGTAACGGAGAAACTGATGAAAAGACACGGCCATGGGGTACACACTATCACTCAGCCACACTTCAGTGGTCAGAAGGAGACAGACAAGATAGCAAAACACTCCCAGTTCAAACACAGAGCTCTACTCCCTGCCAGGCCCAAGCAGAAACTCTAATTAAACACTGAAACTCCCCAGGGCAAAGCAGAGGTCCTGTGGAAGGTGGAAGGTGTGGTCATCCAGAGGTGACTTGAAGTCTCAGGCTGGTGTTTGTCCAGAGGATGTGGTGTTTAGATCAGAAAGGATCCCTGGGGCCTAAGTGAAGGGTTAGTCCTGCCTGTGACAATTCCAGCCTGCCCAACCCATCACCTGGAAGCAAAACTCACTTTAAAATATGAAGCTAAAACTTTTCTCACTTTATTTGATGCCCATTTGGACAAGTGTGTCCCAAGGTTCCAACAGCCACAGGGAAGAACTGCTGCCCTGGCAGGAAGAAGAAATTCCATGCAGATTTACAGGACAGAGATTTTTTTTTCCACTTAAGCTCTAAAAGATTCCTACACTCGGGGTAAACTTTGCAGAGTTGCCTGGCTATAGAAAGTGACAGCATTCAATCCCCTTCCCCCAGCATTTCCAACAGACCCTCCACTGGGTTGTCCTGCCCTGCCCCCTTTCCTTCCCAGACTGTAGCCTGAGGCCCAGAACAGTCAGCTGGATTGGTACAGTACAAAGCAAGTCGATTTTAGGACCTTGAGGAGCTTTCATTGAAGATCATCTTCCTTTAAATACATATTTTACAAGTTTATCGTGTTTTACCCAAAGAGGACAGAATTCAGGAAGTTGTGCAACCAGTTTTCTTAAACAGCGACTGAGTATCCAGTATCCTGTTAACAATCTGCAAAGTTGCTGTGTTTACGGAAGGAGCCCACCAGGCTGAAGAGTATGCAAAGAAGAACAGAGCTCACTCAGGCAGTGCCTGAGTTTGATCTCAACCCGCCTAAGAAAATAGCCAGGCATGGTAGCGCACACTCCAGTATGGGGAGATTGGGGCCCAGACCCTTGAACTCCCTCACCAGCCAGCTTGACCTACTTAGAGAGTTCCAAAAGAATGAAGCAGACAGCCCCTGAGAAACGGCACCAGAGGGTATCATATGGGTTCTAACATGCCCACACACAGATGTGCACAGAGAGAACGGGTTGTATGAATCATGTGTAAAGTCTGTAAGATTTCAGAGAGGAGGGGCCCGAAAAGAGCCCTGAGCTGTCTGTGGAGGAGGGAATGTCACAGAGGTGATCTTAAAAATGATAACTACAGGGGTATAATGGGCAGCGGCCCCGCCCATTATAGGAAGGCAGACTTTGCAAGGGTTCCGGGCCGCTGCAGACCCGTGAATAGTGGGCTTCTCCCTCTGCTTCTGCTCCCAGGCCTGCTGCCATTTGGCTGAGGCCGTTTCTCAACGTTACAACTGCTCCTCTCCCGGGACATGCACCCACCTTGGTCTTGTCACCCAGTATGTGACATGGTGCCAGGCTCCCACTGCTGGTTAACTGCGAGCTCCTGGTGAGGGGGTGTTTGTGTTTCTTGTGGGATTGTAAAAACCGCAGTCTTCAAAGAAGGGAATATAAAGTTAGACCCAGGCTCTACATCTAATTAACCACTAAATAAATGGAGAATATGCTTCCATTTTCTCTTTAATTTATGTGGAAAAAAGCCTATCTAAAAACAATAATTAATAACTATTTTAAAAGCCCATGTGATGTCACTGGTGGTCAGACAAAATCTTTTTTTTTTTTTTTTGAACGAAGATAAAAATTCAATGATCTCCAGTGTGAGGTATCAAAGCAAGAAAGCCTGGCTGTTAGGATCAGGGAGGAAAAACTTTGAAGATGTTGTTTCCAGGGTGACCAGGAGGCAGGAAAGCAATAAATCCAGTTTACTAATAAGTCAAACAAGGATGGGCTGCAGCCTTCCGGTCTTTCGTTGCTACTTTGATATAAAAATCGTTTCCTCAG
This sequence comes from Apodemus agrarius, assembly GCA_964023405.1. NCBI lineage: Eukaryota > Metazoa > Chordata > Mammalia > Rodentia > Muridae > Apodemus > Apodemus agrarius. Next base: position 116,355,958 of record OZ030006.1, on the reverse strand, counting down.
TGCATTAGCACTCAGAATAAAGTAAGCAGTAGCCTTGGGGCAATAGTCAAGCTTCTGGAAGCACAGTAAAGCCATGTTTGTTAAGTCGGGCATGCAATCACTACCTTTGAAATCCTTGTCATCCAGGTAACATCTGGGACCCCACCAATGTGGCACCACAAGTGGCTATGCTACACTTCATACCACAGATGGCTATGCTATACTTCACACCATTGGTGGCTATGCTATACTTCCCACCACAGGTGGCTATGCTATACTTCACACCATTGGTGGCTATGCCATACTTCACACCACAGATGGCTATGCTATACTTCACACCACAGGTGGCTATGCTACACTTCACACCACAGGTAGCTATGCTATACTTCACACCACAGGTGGCTATGCTACACTTCACACCACAGGTGGCTATGCTACACTTCACACCACAGGTGGCTATGCTACACTTCACACCACAGGTGGCTATGCTACACTTCACACCACAGGTGGCTATGCTACACTTCACACCACAGGTGGCTATGCTACACTTCACACCACAGGTGGCTATGCTATACTTCACACCATTGGTGGCTATGCCATACTTCACACCACAGATGGCTATGCTACACTTCACACCACAGGTGGCTATGCTACACTTCACACCACAGGTGGCTATGCTACACTTCACACCACAGGTGGCTATGCTACACTTCACACCACAAGTGGCTATGCTACACTTCACCTTCAGGACTCTGCTCCCTTTCTGTGGATATTCCCCAGCTTCCAGCTTGTTCTCCAAGAATTGTTATTAATTTTTCTTTATTAAATGACTTTATTACAGTTACTTATTAATACATGGGGGAAGGGCATAAGTAAGCCCGAGGATGATTACTTTTGAGAGGTGGTTCTCTCCTTCCACTATATTTGTCCCAAGACCAAGATCAAACTTGGGCAGCCAGGCTTGGCAGCAAGAGCCTCAACCCGCAGAGGCATCATGATGGCACTCCCTCCAATTCCTCCCCATTTCATCCTAAGTCCAGACTGTTCTTTACAACTCCTGGTATTTTTTCTATAAATATACACTTGAGTGAGTGTATGTGAGTGTGTGTGTGTGTGTGTGTGTGTGTGTGTGTGTGTGTGATAGAAAGAGACAGAGACTGGGAAAGAACTTAAATGCCCGGCTCCCTGTAAAGAATTATCTGTCTCAAAGTGTCCATAGTACAAAGGTTGGAAAACTCTTAAGAATCAGAATTAGTTCAGGAATCTACATTTTTAACAAGCTAGTCAAGTAAATCCTAACCAGAAAAGACTCTTAGCCTTCATATCCACCTAACTCTTATTTCTCCTTCCAAAGTTTAAAAAGAGAAAAGACCCTAAAATCCACTTAAGAAATAGGAGTTCTCTTGACTTATACCTCATTCATTCATGTACGAGTCCTATTGCCTTCCAAGCAAAGCCTATATGCTGTGTGTTCCCTCTGAATCCTCTTACTGATATAAATAAAGAAATCTGCCTGAAGGGGACAATCTGTCTTGCTGAGACTGATCAGAACTGGGGTGTGCCAAACAGGCCACACTTGCTGCAGGTATGGGCTACAGAAAGGGCAGGGACCACCAGGCAGCACTGCCTGAGGAGTTCCATCCAGCACCACCAGCCAGGCCCGTTGCCTGTGTCAATTCAGATCTGTTACCGACAGATTTAAAGGAACTTGGGAACACACAGATGCAACTGGTTTCACGGTCAGGCAGCTCTCTAGGTAAACAGATGCCTGGCATGGCTACCATTGCCAAAACTTCTTCAATTTCCCCAGCCGGGTAGGGAGTGAGTCCAGTAGCCTGGGCTGAGATGCAAACTTGTCTTCCAACATAATAAAAAAAGAGACTGGTGTGCCCTTCAGAGTGCAAATCAGAGAAGACATTTTTCCTTCTGTTTTCCAAGGTCAAGTAAACAGTCCATCCATCAAACCATTCATCAAAGTCTGCCTTTGGGATGAATAATCCATACTGCAGCTACCAACACAGGACCTCTGGTGAGGAAATTTCATCCAGGTTAGAAGCCATCATAGCAAATGAAACCAGAGATAACTGTATTAGGACCACTGTGTGTAAAACCAGTACTGTGGACAGGTGGTCAGAATGAGACTCTGGGAACAATAGCCAGCCCTTGCCCTCCAGAAGCTATAACACAAATGCTCCAGCGGGAAAGACACCCCGGGGATAAATATTGTACAGTTTGGGGTACAATAGGATATAGGACCTGCAAAATCTCCCATTTGTCCTAAAGACTAGAAACTTCCGCTTCCGCACATCTTTAGAGGAATTAGCACTAACACGCGGCATCTCGGGTTACCACACGTGGCATCTGGGGTTGTTTTCCAGCCTCTCAGCGGCCCTTCCTGCAAAGCCAAGCCAGACAGCTTCTTCCAGAAACACTAGGAGAGCATATCAGGGCAGATATGCAGCTTGCCTATGAGTAACTTTCACCCCAGTCAGAGGCTCCCCAAACTCAAAACCCCTGCAAGAGGGAGGCCCTCATAAATGGCAAAGGTGAGACCAGGGCTCAAGCTCTGGCCTCCTACAGGTTTCTACAGCGGAATGTCTCCTCTGCCCAGCTCTGTCCCATGCCCACCCCTCTCCTTAAATCTCGAGTCACATGGCTGCACTGGAAGGATGCCGTAGTGTAGAGAGGGGCCTTGAGAGGTGCTCTGGACAGAATGTGGAGTCTGGGCAAAGGAAGACATAGAAAGCCAGTGTGGGGCATCGCGGTGGAAGAGTGCCCCTGCCTGGGAGTAAACCGCAATCAGGGGCGTTAATATGGAGGCCACAGCCTTGTGCCCATTGTCATTCACGGCAGAACAAGTGTACATCCATGTTCTACAGTAGCTCAGTGCCGAGGGTGACCAGGGTGCTGCCCGAGGCATAAATGGATCGGATCCCAAGGATGGATCCTAGGGCTTCCTCCTCAGCCTTGAAGAAAGAATGCCCAGTTGCACGTTTTGGATTACTGTAGTTATAGGCGGTGTGTCCTCTAAAGTGTGTGGGTTGGGGAAACAGGGAAGACTTGCTTGGCGAGGACAATAAAGCTAAGTGTGGCCTCGGGTCAAATGAGTCTGTCGCCATCCTCACACTGGCCATGTGATGTTAGACCTAGATAATGTGCTCTTGATTTGGCTGTGAGCTCTGTCACCTGGTGATGGATTCTGAGGATGTCCTGACTCCTGGACACAGTAACAGAGTGTGCTTTCTAAAACTAAGGAGGCGATGGGCCCTGTAACCTGTCAAAGGTAAACTTTCCATTTGAGTTTGGTGTTCAGGGTCAAGAGTGTTCTTGAGAGTGAGCCAAGAGACGGCAGAGGTGAGAGAAACTGTAGCGTGTGGAATATGGAATTGGAACCCAACAGTCCGGGGCGCATGTGGCACCGAGAAAGGGCCACTGTAAAGCAGCTGTGGAGGCGTAGGAACTGAACGGGATGAGAGGCAGCTGCCGGCTGCCAGCTGACAACAAAGCCCCCGTCATCGCCTGACTCAGGTGGGAGAGGCCTCTGACAGGGCTCTACTCAAGCACAGGGTGCTGGCAGCTTGGCAGAGATTGGGCATCAGATCAGAGACTGGGCTGGCAGACTGTACAGATGCCGTCCTCAGCTTAGCGTCTGCAACTGTGGATCTCCACGCGTGTAAGCTAAGAAGGGTGAACTCAGCCCTCCAGAGGGTCATGGAGGAGCTTGGCTTGGGCATTGAGGAAATAAGTTTGAGAGCTCTTTGTTGTTGATGTTGGAGGGGCTCCCCTGTGAGATGCAGGTCAGCCCGCCTCCACCCCACACAAGTGAGGTCATAGTTCAGCCTCCAGGCGCACCTTCTTGGTTTCCAGGTACGCCGCCACACAAAATCCAAGGCTTTGTTTGGTTAAGCGATGTTCTGTTTGGTTTTGTTTTTTTAAGTTACTTTAATAATATACCTGTGGTTTGGGGCACCGTCACCAGCGAGGGCAGAGAACCTCAGGGGCACGACAGCACAGAGCTCAGAGCTCAAATACTGCTTACAAACTGAAATAGAAGGAGCTTGCCAGTGCCTCTATTTTGATAACCCTCAGATGCATAAAAATATATTTTAAGATGTTTTGAAGGACTCCTGCTGGTTTATTTTTCTTGGATAGTTGAGTGATCGACTCTTCAATATTTTATCTCTAAGTATTTTAAAGAATGCTTGCCCTGAGTTTGAAATTTCCTTATTTTGAGAGTTGATGAGAGGGGGAAAAATGGTTTTCTGAAACTATGCTTTGAAAAAATGCTGAGATACTGAGATACCCCCATGGCAAACGGTAGAGCTACAAGTTGAATCCAATAGTCTATAAACAGAGTGGATGTGTTGGGACATGCTCAGCCTGCAGGAAACCAGAGCGACAGCTCGGACAGCCAAACCACTCAGCTCTCTGCTGTTTACAAGAACACACACATTCCATAAAGCACAAAGATAAACCGAAAATGCAAGAAAAGTTATGTTGAGCAAAAAGAAAACTAGTGTAGCTAGTCAATAGAGGGTAGCTTAAACCTTATAGCAAAAAAGGAAGAGAGGGAGCTGGGCATGGTGGCACACGCCTGTAATCCCAGCACTTTGGAGGCAGAGGCAGGCGGATTTCTGAGTTCGAGGCCAGCCTGGTCTACAGTGTGAGTTCCAAGACAGCCAGGGCTACACAGAGAAACCCTGTCTCGGGGGGGGGGGGATGGGAGGGGGAGGAAGAGAGGGAAGAGGAGAAGTCATATGTGGAAGATACAATGACAAAGTATTACTGTCGTGAAGACCAGCATGGTATGCATAGGAGCAATTAACCCAGAAGTTACATGATCTGATGTGCTATGTCACACCCACGACACTTAGAAAGCAAATCTGAAAAAATGACAAAGGGACCCACTATCTTCTGGTCAGGGGAGATTTATGTGCATCTCTCAGTAATCATTAATAAGTCAACTATCCAAAATCTGATAAAAAATATATAAGTGGTTTGAATAATACAGTAAAAAAAATAGCTGCTGACAGATTATGGATCCAGAACAAAGTCCCAACTAGTGACTAGCCGTGCAGGGCTGTCTGGGATGAGAGGCTAAATGACCAGAAACAGATCACTTTAGTTAGAAGACACACACTGTTTCCCCCACACTTTAACTTTTCTGAGATTAAGATGATTATGTTAATCAATAAAGCATCACAATTTAATGGGCAAAGGTTTTCTTTAGTGGCCCATAAGATAATGAAGCATTCTAGAGTGAGTGGCTGAAATCTGGTAGGACAGTCTTCTATTCATCTATTGTAAAAGCAAAAAGTTAAAGAAAAAAAAAGTAAAATAAAATAAAACGTACTTAAAAACCTTCTGCTCAGTCACTTCCTCCCCACCACCTGCCTAAGGATCAGCGTTATACAGATCACGTTCATGTTTCAGAATGAAAGAATTAAATAATCATAGCAAACTAAGTTATCAACCAATTTTAAAAATCTTACATGCTCCCAAATTCAAAACACACATCAGAGTAATGTATGAGCCAATGTGAGGTAAGAAACACTCGGAACTGCTCAATTCCTGAGACACCGCATACCAGAACTCAGAGTGCAGCCAAAGTGGCCCTCAGAGGGAAATTCCTAGTCTTAAGTGTTTGTATAAGAAAAAAAAAAAAAAAACATTATAGGTCATCTCAGCATAGAACTTGAAAGATCAAACAACAAAATAGTAAAAGCCTAAAAATACTGTTTTTTAAGGAGCAGGGCCGGGAGGATGGCTCAGCTGTCGAGAGCACTTGCTCTTTAGAGGACCAGAGTTCAGTTCCCATCACCCCCATCAGGCAAGTCATAACTGCTCATAACTCCAGCCTCAGGAAATCTGCCCTCTTCTGTCCTCCGTGGGCACCCCAAAGCTCAAGAACACATGAAGACACATGTAAATACATACAAAAATAATTCAGCAAAAATAATTCTTTAAAACAAGTAAGACAAAAAATAATAAGACAAGATTTGCATAGAGACCAAGGTTACTATCAGTTGTGCATAGCAGACATTAAAAAGAGAAATAGGCATGCATCCTCAGAGCTGTGTTCTTGCTGGAGAGGTTAGAGGGGAAGATGAGGCAAAGCTAGTGAGGTCACAGGCTGAGCTGCACTGAGGTCAATCGCACAGCAGACTGATAGCGCAGTGCATTCTGGGATCCTCGCCCAGCCTCCTCATTCTCATAGGGAATGTTATGAAATGGTTCCCATTTCGCTCTCCCATTTCATCCCCAACTAAAATTTATCAAATTGCTCTGACCCCCCCTGGTGTGCTGAGGCTGTCTAGCCCTAACACAGTTTGGGACCACCATGTTTTGTTAGGATCCTTGCCTTCCAGTCAGAGAGTCAGAAGCCAGGGCCTCCCATGCCAGGCCTCAGCCTTTGTCCTAGTTTAGCTTTGCTTTTCCTAGTCTTTTGTCTCTTGGTCTTTCTCCCCCTTTCTACTTTGACAACTTAAGCATTGAGGTGTCCCAAAATCAGATAACAAGCTTGTGTAAACTGTATATTTAATCAGCCCAGTCGTTGAGTACGAGCCTGAGGCTGTGTGCATGCCTCCGGTGCACAGGCCTTAGAGGGCCTGCATGTCCAGCCACACCTGCCCCTGGTGGCCCAGGCTAAGCCAGATGGTTGAATCTTAGGCTGGGCATTTTGGATTAGTAACCAGCTCTGAAAGAGAGCAGACTGCATGGGATGCACAATTTATAGAGGACTCAGAAGCTGGATCAGTGGGAAGAAACGTCAAAAGAAAGAGGAGAAAGAGGAGGTTCACAGTGTGGGAACAGGATCAAGAGTGGAACCTGAGATCTCCTTCCTCCTGAGGCTCCTAAGCTAACTGACCAATATTTAAACACAAAATCAGTAGGCTAGGCCATGACAGAGTGGGAGGTGTTTGGCCCAGCATAGACCATATTGGTAACTTATAGTCACACTGTAGTAAATTGCATTGCCCTGAGCTCTCAGGTGATTTTCTCCTCAGGAACTTATTTAAAGGCTGGGGAAATGGCTCAGTGGGTAAAGGTACTTGCCACCAAGCCTGAGGACCAGAGTTCCATCCCTGCAATCATCACCACAGAAGGAAAGAGACAACTCTGCAAAGTTGTCCTCAATGACACACATACACACAGTGACAGAGACAGAGACAGACAGGCAGACACATACACACACACAGAGACAGACACACACATATACACACACCACACACACGGTGACAGAGACAGACAGACATACACATACACACATACATACCACACACACATACCATACAGCACACACACAGACACAGACACACCACACACACACACACACACACACACACACACACATACCACAGTGACAGAGACAGACAGACAGACATATACACACACACATACACACCACACACACATACCACACAGCACATACACAGACACACCACACACCACACACACACACACACACACACCATACCCGCACATTTCATACCACATACAGAAACAGAGACAGACAAGGCAAACAGAAATACACACACATACACACACATAGATACACACATACCACATACTGCACCACACAGAGAGAGATACACATACATAGCACAAACATAGTACACAGCACACACAGAGACACAGACATACATACACACCAAAAACATATACACCACACTACACACACACACTCCAACACACACCATATACCTCATACACCACCACCACACAGAGAGACAGAGACAGATAGACACACACACACACACACACACACACACACCCCACAAATATGCATACCACACAGCACACACACAGAGACACACACGCATCATACCATACTACATACACACTCTAACACACACCACATACCACATACACCACACCACCCACCACACACAGAAACCACATACACACAAAAATGAGTCTAATTTTTTTTTTTAATTGTAAAGAAGATCCTATTTGGGACTGACAAATCATGTCACCCTAGTCCCCCAAAGCAAGTACAGTCTTCCCTCTCTCCCCTATAGACTGGCAAAGTCCCACAGGGTAGACACCTGCCCTTTCTAAGGAACAGCTGTGTTACCACATGCACGAGCGTCACAGGGCACTTCAGAAGTGTCCTTCTCCATAGCCACAGCGCCGCAGCTGCAGGAACCCGCCCGCATTCCTCTGCCTTCCTGCGGCTGCTAAAGCAGGTGTTCATTCACTCAGCGCCCAGAGCAGAGAGCTTAATGTTTTGTTCAGTTTCTTCCAAGATTAAAAAGTACTTGAATAAGTGACAAGCAAAATATTCCTAGGATTCTTTTAGCACAACTCAACATCAGGAAAGCGGCTTCGCTCTCAAGCATGAAAGCGATCTCATTTTACCCAAATTCATAGCCTTAGAAAAGGCACCCCAACACTTAAAGTTCTTAAGGTCATCACAGAAGGTCCAAGCCCAGCCTAGATACATGTCTTTAAGAAGAAGACCGGGAAGCCATTAACGTTTTAGAGTGCGTCTGATTTGCCAGATTCTGTGTGTGAGAGCATCCTGTGTGGTGTAGCCCCTCCCCTCCCCCATCCTACCTGTCCCTTGTACTTGAACCTGTGGTTCGCGTTCCTTCTGGAACGCCCTCCCCTCTTTCCATCTCCTGCCCCAGGTTCACTCCCAGGGCCAGCCAAGGGGTGTGTGGACTTGCCACAGACTGTGCCCTGGCTAGTGTCTTACCTGCACTGTGCTATAGGGTGTCGTCACCTTCTGAGTCCAAAGCCAAGCTCTGCAGAGAAGCTGGTAGGGTCGTTTCCAGCCAGGGTCTGTGGCAGGGGTGTAGCCTCAGGCTCTACTGGCTAAATTCTCATTTCTTCCTATCTAGCCAATAGTTAAGTGACCGTTCTCAGTCATTCCTTTGGACGAGTCATTCCATTTGAAACACTGTACTGTGCCTAAAAGAAGAAAAGAGACCAAATCAGATGTACACCCTGGGAGCTTACCCCTGTAAGACAGCAGTTCTCATCCTGTGGGTCGAAGACACTTTGAGGGTTGCATATCAGATATTTATTTACACTGTGATTCATAACAGTAGCCAAATTACAGATATGGAGTAGAAACAAAATAGTTTTATGGTTGGGGGGTCACCACAACATGAAGAATTGTATTTAAGGGTCTCAGCATTAGGAGGATTGAGAACCGCTGTTGTAAGATACAGTAAATCCAAAGACAGAATTAATGGAAGCACAACCTGGAGTTCAGCGGTGGCACCCTCTACTCTGTCTTCCCCGTCCAGCTACATGGCTTGTGGTTGCAAAAACTAGTCTTTTGTACCTTTGGAGTGCCTTGAGAAGGCCAAGCACATAGTAGTTGCTCTGTCAGCGTTAGACTTTTGTCTTAGCTAGCACCAAAAGTCAGCTGTCCGGGCAATGAAGGTTAGAAAAGGTATTTCAGGAAGAAACTTGGAGAAAATCGAAGCGGACACAGCCCCAGGTCCCTCTGAGCATTGTCAAAGCACCAAGGAAGGAGGGAGTGCGGAGGGCAGTGAGAAGGAGGAGGAGCCAGAACTGTGCGCCCAGAACCCTCAAGGGGCAGGTTCCGAGGACTTGATGGGTTCCCTGAACTTTCAGTAAGAAATGTGTGAGCTATGTACACGAGACTGACCTTTGCTAAAGAGAGGGGTGTGTCGTCGCTCCTAAATTCTCAGTGTTAGGAATATTTTTAGTAGCTGACATGAGGCTAAGGAAAAAGAGGTTAGGAGTTTCAGTGCCTAGTGGAAAGAGGAATACTGAAAACCTGGGGTGGATCTTGCACCTGTATGGAAGGACATCTGGAGATTCTAAACCTCACCTGGCAGTGGAGGGGTGGGGCCAGGTTGACTTAGAATGTGGGTCAGAGAAACAGGATACCCTGACAAGTGGTAATTGGGGAGAGAAAACAGTAGGAAAAAAAGGAAATTCAGCCAACTTTAGGTCTCCAGCTGGGGTTGGCAGACGAGAGCGAGCAGGTTTGAGGGGGAAATGCAAGCTGAGCCTGGACCACTGTGCTTGCGATACCAGTGGGAAGAGGAACAGGGGACCAGTGTGGGCTCAAAGTAAAGACTTCTGTCGTCTGTATCTAGATGAGAGTTTAAGCCCAGCAAGGAAGTGGGCTAGCAAGGACAAGAAAGAAAGCCACAGACCAGGGATGGACCTGTGAGTCACATGACCAGACCTCATGCCAACCTAAGGCCACCAAAATGGAGACTTTAGAACAGTTAAGCTAATAGTTAAGGAAATTAAAGATCTCTTAATGGCAGGAGAGTGAAGGGGAGTGAGGAAGAATGGCTCCATAGAGCGTGCTGGCTGTCCCACAGCCACGTGCCAGCAGAAGCCTGGGAAGAATCTGGAAAGGAAGGATGAGAGACGGCGAAGGGGCGGGCCAACAGACACGGGGGCAGGAGGATTGGACATGAGGGGATGGCAGAGAAGCCAGAAAGAACGGCAGGCAGGCGGCACAGCTCCAGGAGAGAGGATGCTGGTCTCCAGCCTTGCCCATCCTGCAATAAAATGACTTAAATTTCATCTTTCAAAATAAAACTTGCCCACACTCCACTGGTTCTGTCTGGGCAGGAAGCAGGGCTCTGAGCAGCCAGTTAGAGAGGCTCTGCATTCCTGTTCGGGGGCCCTGCAATGTAACAGAGCACAGCCCTAGCCAGAGAGAGAAGAGAGTGGGGTGCAGCCCTTTGCACCCCTCTATCCTGCCATCCTCTACCCCGCCGCTGTTCTCTGCTGACTCTGTGAGTGTCCCATTGAAGCAGGGCTAAGCTGACTGATGTGCTCACAGCCCCTGACTGTGCCCCCTCTCACCAGTCCCAGCTCGTTAGCTGCAGTTAGAACAAGCAGATTGCTGTGCAAGTCACAGGTGAGTGGCCAGAGCTGCCCTTGGCCAGAGGGTCCCTTTCCCTTTGGGCTATCAGTGATGTTTCAGAGACAACCAGCTTAGTAACAGACCACGGGAGATATCAGAAGGAAGGGAAGAGGGATCATTGGAGCCCCCGCGTCCTCAGCCTGCCCCCCAGGTGCCCTATGGAGAATCTGGAGATCAGCTCAGTATCTTCCAACCAGCCAAGCTTTAAGGGGCCACCAGCAGAAACGGATAAGAGTCTCACCTAATGTTAAATGTCAAGTGTCTGCCAGACACAACAGCGTGCACAAGTCAGCAGAGACGCAGAACTGCTGCAGCCCACCACCCACGAGCGTGGGCTCTTGCTGCCGCGTCTCCCAGAGCACAAACAAGTTTCTCAAAACTCCATTGCTGCAATCACCAGGACTAATGCTAGGGTCAAAGACGCTGACGCTGACGAAGTGCCCCTTCCCTCTGCCTCAGTCCTGAGTGAACTGACAGGAGAACCTCAATACTGTCCTTAGGCTGTGGGGTACAGCCCGGCTGAGTGTGCCTGGAAACGGCCAGAATCGTGTTGAACAGGTTTATCGGCCCACGCTGGGCACGAACATGGCCCGCGAAGACACTAGTCACTGGGTGAGTTACTCAAAGCTGCTTAGCTAGAATTTGGGGCCCTTGCTTTCTAAGGCCCTAGGAAGATTTTTTTTTTCCCTCTTATTCTAGAGAGTTCATGAAGACACCGGGCTCCACAAAACCTGCAGCCAGGGCGGGCCACCCTGGGGCAGCACATGCCCAAGAGACAAGGCAGATCCAGGCCTGCCCTGTGCTCTATTTGCTGTGTGAGAATAGGGAAAGTAAAAACCTGGAGTGGCACACAGTCCGCCCCAACCCAGGAGGAGACCTCAGGAGTAAAGAAGGCGCCGCACGTCCCGCCTTAACTGGCACAGTTTTCCAGGCCCGCAGGAGTCATTTCTTGGCTGCACCCCAGACCAAGGGCATCAGGCAGAGTCGCAGTGCAAGCCCAGCTTGGAGACTAGACTTGGGTTTCACATTTCTTTACATTGAGCAACCCCAGCCTCCCGCTGATCCCTCCTCCCTTTACTAAGGCAACACCCAAAACAAAACAGAAAGGAGCAGAAGTGTTTGTTGGGTTTTGTATCATCCAGAGGCCTGTGTCTCCTACAGCAAACAAGCCCAGGCATGAGTCCCCAACCCTCAGCCCATGCCATGCTGTGTGTAAGAAATCCAAACCCCTAGATCCACCAGATAAGAGAAGGTTTCATTTATTATGCTTGCAAATCTTTACCTTTGAGTACAATGTCCTTCTTTGTCTTTATTTATTAATTAATGTATTCACTTTACATCCCGGTTGAAGCCCCCCACTCAGTCCTCCCTCTCCTCCCATCCCACCCTTACAAATCCCTCTCCCCATTACCCCTCCCCTTCTCCGCAGAGAAGAGGAAGCCCCCCATAAGTACCACTGCCCTGGGACATCCAGTTGCAGCAGGACTAAGCACATCCTCGCCCACTGAGGCCCAGCCAGGCAGTCCTGTTAGGGGAAGGGATCCAGTGACAGGAAACAGAGTCAGAGACGACCCTTGCTCCAGTTGTTAGGGGACCCACATGAAGACCAAGCTGCACATCTGCTACATATGTATGTGGGGCCTAGGTCCAGCCCCTGCCGGCTCTTTAGTTAGTGGTTCAGCCTCTGTGAGCCCCCATGGGCCCAGGTTAGTTGACTTTGTAGGTCCTGTGTGTCCTTGACCCCTCTGGTTCTCTTGTTTTTTGTTTTTTGTTTTTTGTTTTTGTTTTTTCCGAGACAGGGTTTCTCAGTGTAGCCCTGGCTGTCCTGGAACTCACTCTGTAGACCAGGCTGCCCTCGAACTCAGAAATTCACCTGCCTCTGCCTCCCAAGTGCTGGGATTAAAGGCGTGTGCCACCACCGCCCGGCCCCTCTGGTTGTCTTAATCCCACCCCCCACTCTTCTACAAGACTCCCAGAACTCCACCTGATGTTTAGCTGTGGGTCTCTGCCCCTGTTTTCATCCACTGCTGGATGAATTCCCTCAGGAAACAGTTATGCTAGGCTCCTGTCTGCAAGTATAGCAGACTTTCATTAATAGTGTCAGGGGAGGATTCGTGAATCTCACTCAGAAGGGAAAACAAAAAGTCATCAGAAGTGGATGGAGGGAGGGAAATGGGTGGGAGATGGGGTGAGGAGGGGAACAGGGATGGGGATCAGGTGTGGGGAGAGAGCTGGCAGTGAGAACAGAAACCAATGGGGGAGCACCTCTGGGACTAGCTGGAGCCCTGGAACAGGGGAGGCTCCTGGGAGTCTGTAGGGGTGACCCTAGCTGAGACTCCTACCAGCAGGAGATATGGAGACTGAAGGGGCCACCTCCACTTCCAGTGGAGCCAGGGGGACATCAACCCACGCACAAAACCTTCAACCCAAAATTTGTCCTGTCTACAAGATAAACAGAGATAGAGATGGAGCAGAGACTGAGAGATCAGCCAAAGACTGGCCCAACTTGAGACCCATTCCATGGGAGAGAGCCCTCCTTGACTTAAAGAGAAAGGATGCCCTCATTTTGAGAGCCTTGAGAAGCCAGTTGAATCTGAAGGTCAGAGAATGCTAATCCAGCTGCACCGTGCTCCTGAGAAGGAAGCAGGGCTGAGCACCTCTCTCTTACCTTCTGATTTAACTCCACCTGTGTGGGTTGCTGCTCTGTGAGCTAAGGGTGGGACAGGCTTGAAATTGTTCATTGATAAAACCTCAGCACTCCACAGCTGGACGTATACCCCAACGGGGTGGTGCCTGGATGATCTGCCTCACTTTAGCCCTTGTGTCCTGAGCACACTGTGCCAAAAGCAGACAAACGGCTTTGTGTTTTCCTTCGACATCAGCATGCATTTAATAACAATAAGTCACATAGTTTAACTGTTTCGATGACAGCGGTTTGCCTGACTGAGACAAATGCGTGTTCTTTTATGTCAATCTTTATGACTAATATTAATTCTCATAGCACACAGTACACAATCCATATACCTATACATGTATGTGGTTTACAGAATAAAAGCAAACTAAAGAGCCTGCAGCAGAGTCAGGAGGTCTCAGAAGTATGCCAAGAGGGTGCTGAAGAATTAGGCCAGCGCCCAGCGGGGGGCTGCTGCTGGAGTCCCAGCCTGCAAGCAGCAGTGTTGCAGCACGGAGAGAAAGGCTGAGCCAGCGGCCAGAGCTGGAAATAGTGGATTTAGGTCCAGGAACAAATGGGTGAACAGGGGGATGGGCAGGCAGTGGCATAGAATGGACAATGTCAATGGCAGGGAACCCAGACAAGCTGAAGCTCCAAAGACAGACAGACAGACAGACAGCTCTTTGCTTGTTGGTCTGTGCTACACATACAATAGGTATTAGGTAATTGGTTGGTGTGGAGCCATACCAGCTAACTATTATGTATCCATCATTTTATGGGGTCCAGAGAAGGGAGTTACACCCTTCCCTGGGTCTGATGTGTCTAATAACTTTTTAGGCCTGGTTCCCGTAATATGGTTCTAATAGATCCATGTCCCCCTACAGTTGCAATTTATTTCCAGTGACTTATGGGGTGGCTCTATCTCTGCCCAGGAAGATGTCATGCATAGTCTGTGCTAGGTGGGTGTGCCTGACAGATGGTGCTGTTTCTGGCCCATACAGGAGGTGCATTTCCCTTCGCCCTGAAAATGGAGTCAAAAGATACTTGTAAAATTGAGTCTTCTAAGGAAATGCACAGCCTTAAAAAAACAAAACAGTTATTTGTTATGTGTAATAACTTACAATAGGGCATAACCTGACTTAACACAACTAGCTAAGACAGGACCTGGTGGACATAGTTACCTGAGGGCAGTTACTGGCCTAAATGGCCCCACTGGGCCCTCAGTATGTCCACAAAGGCCTGGAGGACAGGCAGGGCAGAGGCCTAGCACACACTGGTCCAGAGTCAGGCTGTGTGCAATAGCAGCCCCTGAGCCCTCTGGGTGCTCACCCAGGAAGAAGCCACCGCTGCCTTCTCCTCCCCTTCCTTCCTCTCCCCCTCCTCCTTTCCTACTCCCTCCTCCTTGTCCTCCTCCTTGTCCTCCTCCTTCTTTTTGAAGAGCAGATATCATGTAAAACAGAAAGGGGCCAAGAATGAATCAAGATCACTGAGTGCTGTTAGAGGTCAGATACAAAGGATACAAAGGAGGCAGAGCAGTCTGCCCAAGCAAGGCACGGAACACAAGACAGGGCACCGTCTACAGTGCCAGGCCACAGTCTGGTGTGTATTGTGAGACATGAGAAAACTCTTGGCTATAGACAGAGCCTGCCTCTTGGCATGTGGGGAAGAGTGGAGATAAGAGGATCTTCCTCTAGGAACTTGATAAAGATGGAGAAGGAATGACTGTTTAAAGCAACTGAGCTTGTTCAGTGCCTGAAGCGCCGAGCCCCAGACCTGTGGAAAACCTAGAAAGCATGAGGCACTTGTGGGTCATGGTCAGTAGGTTGAACACTAAGCGCTTCCATTAAAAGGCAAGCGTTTGGGAGTAAGCTTGTTCAGTGTCACCCATAAAAGACCTGACAGATGGGGACCCATAGCCTGCCCTTTGGTCTCTGATCCCTAAACTTCTCTCTATGCCCTGTGACTCTACAGTATATACAATGTCAGTTTCCCAGAAAGCAAACTTGACCACAAGGTTGAAGCAACCCCAAGTTAAAGCTACCCAGAGTTCCCCCGTGCTCTGTGTGGACAGAAGCCACAGTCCTTCATTTGCCCTGAGTGCCTCTCCCAGGCAATCCAGCTGCCTTCCACCTGACTCCCACTCGCTGAGTTCCCCCTGTGTGGATCCCCACTCCCACCTTCACGAGTCAACCTCTGTGTTTGCCTCTGAGCAGGAGTCCCGTCTCGCCTTGCCCCTGCAGGTTAGGGTTTCTACTGCTACGATGAAACACCATGTTGTAAGGGCAAGTTGGGGAGGAAAGGGTTTATTAAGCTTAGATGTCCACAGCCAGGACAGAAAGGGTTTATTGAGCTTAGATGTCCACAACCAGGACAGAAACTCAAACAGGGCAGGAACCTGGAGGCAGGAGCCATGGAGGGGTACTGCTTACTGGCTTGCTCCCCACGGCTTACTCAGTCTGTTTGCTTATAGAACCCAAGACCACCAGCCCCGGGGGATGGTACCACCCACCACAGGCTGGGCCCTCCCCCACTGATCTGGATCTCATGCAGGCTCTTCCTCAACCGAGATTCCTTTCTCTGTGATAACTCCAGCCTGTGTAAGGTTGATACACAAAACCAGCCAGTACACTGCCTACCCAAGAGTCACCTCCTGTGCAAAGTGCTGGTTCCCAGCACTGTTCCCCAGGTCAGGGTGGCTTGCTAAGGGCTAGAGCCTGCTGGTTATACCCTGGTTTCCCACGTTTGAGCTCTGGCTTCTCTGGCACTCATGAGGCAGAGGTACAGAGAGCAGAAACTTAGGCCAGCCTGCGCTACAGAGAGACTCTGAGACTGTGTGTAAAAAGCAAAACTAAGCAAACAAAAACCGTGGCCTTTTCTGTAAGCCTTCCAAGTTTCTCTGGATCTTCTTACCTCAGTATATGTAACTACAAAGTAGGGGAAATAAGAAAATAAAGTTTAGAGTTCATCAAATTATCAATAGGAATGAAAAGTGCTAGCCTAGTACAGAGAAAGAATAAAGATAATCCCTATGCATGTGCCCAATACATATTAGCTATATTGGTAATTAATGTTCTTATTACTGTTATCATCATCTTTCCATCAGCGTGTGAGTGTGTGCTTAGGAGAAACATGCTTTGCTCCCCGCTGGGTGTGCAGCCACGGAGTAACCCACGCCTCCTGCTCTGCTTAGATCCCCTCCACAGACTGAGCACTGTGGGCTGGTCTAGTTGGTCCCGTGTCCCTGAGCTGCCTACTAAACACAGAGGACAGACACAAGAGACACCTGCAGTGCACGTCAGGTCCTGAGGGACCATTAGCTCCAGCTCTACGCTTCTAGAAAACCAAGTTCGGACTTTCATATCTGATAGCAACATTTACAAATGTGGCACTGATAACTTCAGGAAGTGCATGGGACCTAGGTAGCAGCTTTCTCTAAGGGAAAAGACAATATTTAAACACCCCAACCTACGCCTTGGAAAGGGCTCCTTGCCCCTCTTCCTCCTCACTACAACTAGCGGGACTTATGATCTCAAGGAGCTTCAGCAGAGCCAGCCAACACTACCCACTCCTGACGTATTCTTTGGAAGTTGTCTGCCCTCCCCAACCCCAACACCCCCCCCCCCGCCACCGCGAGCCAGTCCTTCACCCTCGCCAGTCCTTCACCCTCGCTGCCCACAGAGACTGCCCCATCTTCCACAGGAATGTGGAGCTATGCTGCTCCGTGTCTCAGCCTCTGCTTTGTGTTATCTGAGGGGGGACAGTGCCGCGTGTGAAGTCAATCGCCGGAGTCTGCAGCCTTTACAGAGGTTGCAGTTTTATAAGCCTCGTGGTGACCAAACCACTTATTATTCCAAGTGCAGACAGGTTTACGATCTGAAATGTTCACTGTGCTGGTTGCTATGGGGAAACAGAGGAAAATTCCAGCTCGGAGTCTGAAGTGATGGCTTGTGTGGGATGGCCTGGTCCTCTGCTCTCACCCCCGCCCCGTGCTCCTTCTGTGGTTGGTTTCTACAGAGGCAGAAGCTTTCTTCCCTCTCTCCGTCACCTGGCATACAGAGACAGACAGGACACAAGACTGGCCCTTCACTAACACGTGATTTCCTGCGGACACCACTAACTGCATGCTCCGTTCCAGAGTTCTGTAGGCATGCCTCTGCCCAACGGGTCTTCCTACCGTGGCCTTGTCTGTGGAGGACCCTCACTTTCCCTGCCCCACACTCTGACTGCCCAGCCCTGCACCTGAGCCTGAGGCCTGCTCCCTTGAGGGGCAATCCCACATTCCCAAACCTTGACTTTCTGGCTGGAGCCAAGGGTGTTTAGTTCCCTGGCTTTTTGGTCAAAGACATTCCGGAGAGTTCCAGGGAATGCGAGTTGCCTTTAAACCTCTTCCAGAGCGCTATTGAGCTCTCAAAGTAGGAGTGACTCATATCCTGGCTCTTCCACTAACTTGTGGGGTCACCCTGGACAGGCCACCCACCCTCTCCCTCTTGTGTAGTTGTGGGAGAGGGACAGCTCTGAGATCCTGGTAGAGAGACCTGTGAATGTCCTTCCCTATGGTGGCATACATGGTGGCATACAGCTGGGCTGCAAGCCTCCTTCCTCCTGAGCCCATCTGTGGACCCCACAGATCACTCACTGAACCACTCCCTGTGCCACGCTCTGACAACCAAGAGGAGACACCCCACCATGAATATTCTAAAGTAGCCACTTGGGAAGTTTCTCAGTATGAAAAATTTTTTAAAGGAAAGAGAAAATACAGATTTTTAAAAAGAAGTGAGTTGGCCTGCCAGTGAAGGTCCTTTAACATCTCAATACATATAAATGAACCATCGGTGAAAATGCCCAGTGTGGGGCAGACACCTGTAACCCTGGCACTCTAGCACTTGGGGGTCAGGGGGAGAGATGAAAGGATCAGGAGTTCAAGACCAGCCTCAGTCAAATCGTGATTTCAAAGCCAGCCTGAGATACATGAAATCCTGTCTCAAAACAAATACAAAGCTATTGTTGAGATTGTTAGCAGATATCAAAGACACTCTTTCTGCCCCTTACTCTTGGTGTATAGAAATCGCTTTGTCCCAGGAATTATTTCCCTTGTTTAAATGTTATTTGACAGCACATTCTAGCAGAGTTGCTGATAGCTTGGTATTTCTACATTAAGAATTTGTGCAGTTGTCTTTTTTAATTGTATCATTATCTAAGAAAATATCCCTAATTGGTTTCTTAGGCCAAAGGTGGGGCTCCCAGTTCCACTCAGGTGGCTTTTAATGAACACAGCTTAACTTATGCCCCCAGGACACTGTGGCACTTGTGCGGCTGGTGGGGAAGGACTCCTGGTCCCAGGTGCTTCCATAACCAGCAGCTTCGAAACACTGACAGCTGGTGGCAAGTGGGACTTAGTTTACTGTGACCTAACAGGCACCTCACCATAAAATATTAAATCTATTTCTCTTGAAAATCGGCTAAAGAGAGTGTGTTGTGTGGCCTTGACCCTGAGTAACAGGCAGAGTCTGACTCTGGTGTGACCCTGGGTGACAGGCAGAGTCTGACTCTGGTGTGCAGCGTGCTGTGCTCTAATCTAGGCCTCAAATCTTCCATCATTGGGTGGAGGGTGAAAGGGAGAGTCCCAGTGTTCCACCTCACTGACCACCCTCTCCTCACCCCGCAGTCAGACGGCTCCATCCTGGCGATCGCTCTGCTCATCCTCTTCCTGCTGCTGGCCCTGGCGCTGCTCTGGTGGTTCTGGCCCCTCTGCTGCACAGTGGTAAGTGGGCCAGCCTCAGGCCACAAGAGGTGAAGGGATATAAAGACCCCAGGTGCAACAGTTGGGGTGTGGGTCAAGGGGAAGGGCCAGGAACTGTAACAGTAGGAGATACATCTTGCATTTTTTAATACTAATCAGCATAATCCAGGCTTCTTCCATCACTTGGTTCTGTGAGCTGTCAGCATGGGCCCAGGAGACAAGGCTACCAATGACAAAGCCTTTGGTACAGCCATGTAATTACAGAAGACAAAGGTTAAAGCATTTGTATTTGGTATTTGGAAAGGACATAGATAGTGCTGGTGTCCAAAAGTAGACACCAAAAGTTAGAGTTGGGATCCATTGGTACATTGCATGATGCTGGGTTTGTTAGAGTTGGGATCCATTGATACATTGTGTGATGCTGGGTTTGTTAGAGTTGGGATCCATTGATACACTGTGTGATGCTGGGTTTGTTAAGAGTTGGGATCCATTGATACATTGCATGATGATAGGTTTATATCTGTGAGAAATGTTTCTTTCCCAAAATAAATTTTTCATGACAGGAAGAATTGTCACCCAAGAAGGCAGGATTGTTTTGCAACTTTCAAAATAACTTTAAATGAATTTTTCTGGTTTAAGTCCCTGTTGCCTGGGGAGGCAGCTAGCATGTCTTTCTGTGGTCTCACTTTGTAAGTTAGAGGCTTCCTGGGTAAGGGACAATCCTGGAGACAGTCAGTACCTCCTGTTTGTGATGATATTGACTGCCCCGCCCCTTGGCTTAATGTTGGCCTGCACCCCAGGGTTTCAAGTGGCCTCCAAACTCTGTTGATCACTTACTTCAGGGATCCGGACTGGGGCTGGGTGAAGTCATGTGTTCCTAGAATGGAGTGCAGTGTGCAGGAAGGAGAGCCTCCCCACAGAGACCCATTCAGAGGTTTCTGGAAAGTTCCTCCACCCTGAGAGACTGTACCCCACAGCCCTCAAACTAACAGATGGTGTCTTTGTGAACTCTGGTCCCAAACCTCCCTCTGTCGCCCTCCCCTGCCCCTCCTCCAAGTGTGGGAAATGTTACTTGACCCAGTGGTGGAGCTGCAAGCCCATGCTAAGGAAACAGCTAGAGCCGTGGACGTACAAAGTGTGGGCACATGAGGCCACTCTCCCTGCTGCCACACTTTCTCTAGAGGGTCATGTTCACAGTGACCAGCAGCCTGCAAGGTCTCCACCCCAGACAGGCCAACCCTAACCTTTTAATAACTACATATCCAGCGTAGAGACATAAAAAATGGGGCCAGACACCAGGCCCTTTCTGAAAACACAAATAATGTGCCCATCCATACCTGACCTCCTTCCCTGCTGAGTCCCTGCTGGCCAGTGTCTGGTGAATTTACCGCCCCAGCCCCTGCTCCTGCTCACACAGTAGGTGCTGCGTTCCCCTGATTTCAGCAGACTCTCCTCCAAGGTCTCAGTTCACTTTTCTCTACATCCTGTGCCTCCGATTCTCCAGGTTATCTCCAACCCCCCTCTCTACATTTTACCCTGTAGGAAATGTGGCTAAATTCAATGACTCTCACTGCTTCATATGACCATGGAGACCGTGCAGAGGACCAGGCCAGGCCCTGTTACAGGGAACCAGGAAGCATCACATTTGCAAGCTTCTCGCTCAGAATGTCTAAACTAAACTCATCACATTGTCCCCACACCTGCTTGTCCCCAGTGGCTGTGCCACTGACCTGCAGCTGCCCAGACCGGAAGCCTGCAGTGCCTCCAGGTCCCCCACAGGCTTGAGGGTGTGAACATTTGGTCTCCAGCGGGTGGCACAGGTTATGAAAAGTCACGGAATCTTTAAGGGGTGGAGCCTTGCTGGCAAAAGTGGGTCGCTGGAATGGGTCTTGAAGTTTGTTGACCCTGCCCATCCCCCTGAGCACCCTCTGCTTCCTGCTAGCTGACTGCTAACACAGTGTCACCAGTGACCCCACATTCCTGCTGCTGTGCCTTCCCCAGTAGAACGGACTGTATTCCTTCTTAGATGGTGAGCTAAAATGAACAAGTTACTGCTTGGCAGGCATTTGCTCACAATAACAAGAGAAGTAACTAATATAGCTTACCTCCAAAAGCATCCAGGTCACTAGGGTAACCATTCCACCTCCCACCCCCACCCCCACCCCCACCCCCACCCCCACGCCCAAGTTCTCATGACTCTTCAGTCTCTTCCGATACATTCTGATGGCGTGCATAGGCCTTTCCTAACCCCGCCTCCTCCAGCCTCAATTCTTATCTTCATATCCAGGGTATGCAGTTCCGTAGCACAGCTTCCTTGAGGAGCTAATAACACCATTCTGATCATCTTTTCATCTGTCTTTGCCTGTTATACTGCAACCATTGGAAGCTAAACATTGGGTCTCCAGAGCTTAACACGTTACTCAGCTAGAGTAACTCAAAGACCCTGGAGCATCCAATGAACGGAGGGCCATTTCCAGGCACACAATATCCTGAGAATACGTGGATATATTACCTACCTTTTGGGTTTGTATGTGCACATGTGTGTGTAGGTACATATGCATTTCTGTACATGTGTGTGTGGAGGCCAAAGTTAATCTCAGGTGTCATTCTCAGTAACATTGTCTCTCTCCTTTGAGACAGGGTCTCTCATCGGCCCAGAACTACCTTCTTTGTTAAGCTGTCCCTGAGACTCGAGAGAACGAATTTTCTTTTGATCTTTTACAACGAATGACCTTTTACAAAATGGCTTGAAAACCGCTCACAGGAACTCTGGAGAGAACAGATTTTGCACAGAGCATGTAGTGAGTGGGCATGCCCAACCCTGTCCTAATAAACCAAGTAGAGACTTTGCCTTACCTGGACACAAATATCATGACTTTCTTAAGGACATGCAGGTGTGATTAGCAGGACTATAGAAGAGCTGCAATTGTATAGCAGGACTGTCGGTCTCTTTAACTGTGGCTAAGTACCACAGACATAAGATCCTGTCCCACTGTTTTTATGAGCACAGTTCAGTGATATTATATGGTTGCACCATTAGGCAACTCATTTCGGAACTTCTTTTTAAAAATTGTGTGTGTGTGTGTGTGTGTGTGTGTGTGTGTGTAGAGGTCAGAGGAGCTTGTGGGTTAATTCTTTCCTTTTACCATGAGGGTCTTGGGGATGAAACCTATGTTAAAAACAAAGTGAGTCATGTACTTAGCTCCCAGTGCTGGGGAGGCAGGAAGGGAAGATGGTGGACATCTCTAGTGACCAAGTAGAGCATGATCGGCCCTAGAGTGAAGCAAAAACAACATCTTCAGATGCAGCTCTCCACACATTTCACAACACTGAGTTGTAGGGCAATTCCACACACACCAAGGAACTTGCTAGTGACTGGTGTAACTAAAACCTGGCGCAGACAGACAGCAACTCATCCAGCATCTCAGGCTTGGATAGGTATGGGACTCTCCAGCCTACACTTCCCATCGGGACCTTCTCTCTCTGCCCCTTAGGAAATTAGTTTCCATGATACAGAGGCCTCCTCTCTCCTCTGCATCCCTGCCCTCCCCTCTACATACCTGCCCTCCCCCCTACATCTCTGCCCTCCCCTCTACATCTCTGCCCTCCCCCCTACATCTCTGCCCTCCCCTCTACATCCCTACCCTCCATCTCTCCTGCTAGATTCCCTCCACCTAAGCCTGCCTCATTGCTTACCTTGAACTCCACCCACACAGCCTGCTCCTGTGCTTACTGGCACAGTGGAAAGCGCTTGGCCGTGACCAGGGATGACATACCACCCAAGCGTCATTATCCCCTGCCAGCCAAAGGAACGGGAAAATCTTTAACTTCAGATCCCTGTGTAAAGAGCCAGGAACTGGAACTGCTGTTTCCCTTCTTCTGTCCTTACCTTCTCTGAGTCCCTCTGGAGAGTCCATTTTGTAGCCCTCAGACATGGCTGCATTACTGAAACTACCTGAGGATCAGGTGATCAGGGGCGGCTCTTCCAAACTGTATCTGCTGAACAATGAAAACAGTACACGTGAAACCAGGAGGAGCGGGGGCAATAGCCTCAAAGATGTTTCAAAGAACTGAGAGTGGCAGGCTCCCTTGGAGCCCTTATTAGGATGATCTGTGTGGTGAATTCCCAACCATACCAATCTTAGAACTCTTCTTCTGCCCTTTTTCGTAACCCTCTAAGCCTTTGTCATGCTCACACAATGACACTGGTGTTCTACCCAAAATATCAAAGAAATACAATTCTAGAGAAGCCTGAAGCAACTCAAAGTGCAGGGTCTGGGTCTGTGCCCTCCCTCCCTAGAGGCTGCCTCGCTGTCTCCCAGCTAAATACCATGTCATCAACACAGTGACCTCTGTAGCCTTGCTCAGACTCCACTGACCCTGCCGGCAGCTGGAAACCGCTGGCCCATAGCCCGGGCAGAGACGTTCCTCCTCCTGGCCTAGCCAGGGCTTCTGAGCTCATGGGTTTATTTTACTGTGCCACTTCTGAGACTTCTGCAGAGACCTTGACATCATGCTGTGGCCACTGTGCCCAGATGTCCTGCTAAATCACTGTGCCAGTCACTTAGGCCTCATCCACTCATGAGAGCAGCCTGCGTGCCTGTCACTTCAGGTATTGATGAATGTGGCCTCTTAAGCACTCCCAGCCTCAGGCAGGTAAGGGGCACAAGACTATTTCAAGTTGGGGTTCCTAATGGAGACAGAAACACAGAAGGTTTCATTTCTTTAAAATTATCTTATGTCTTTAAAATTTTATTCTATTTCCTTCCCCGTCACTGGTCTTTGCTCAGCTTGTGCAGTGTGAAAGTTCTAGGTTGAGGCAGGGAAGGGCCAGGAGTAGCCACAGTCAGAGGTGAGGATTGTATTAAGTTCAGCCAGTCTGCTTTGTGGGAAGGATCGTTGATCTGTCTGCTCATCAACAGCTCCTGCTTCCTATAGGTCTTTCATATGGAGTTCCCCACCTTCCTAGGGTTTCCCGACTTCCATAGGAATGCTTATCGTAAGCCTTGGGGTCGAGAGCAGAAGGCTAAAATGTAAGCACCCCTCCCCTCTGCGGTGCTAAAGTCCTTGGGGTGTATTTCTAAGGTGCTAATAGCACAGCATTAACTCTCTAGTGCCTGATCTGAGGTTGTTTAATCACATAGAATCACACAGGCCAGGGAGGCAGTGCATTTAATCCCAGCACCCAGGAAACAGATTGGGGTGGGTCTCTATGAGTTCTAGGCCAGCCTGATCTACAAAGTAAGTTCTAAGCAAGCCAGAACTATCTAGAAAGATCTCATCCCAAATAAATAAGTAAATAGGTGGGAGCAATTAAGGAAGACAACTAAATCAGCCCAAGAGTTCTGCACATTCCCACACAGATGCCCACACACTTGATCATACACCACGTGAAAGATATAAGTACACACATATATACATACATGCATACATACATTTAAACTAACCCTTAAATAAGACTATAGATAATGCTTTTTTAAGATCAGTTACTCGTACCACTTAAGGAAACTAAAACCAACAAAAATCCTGGATAAACATAAGACTCAGAAGAAAATAGGGAGCATTTCCAGGGACAAAGAAAAGGGACCTCTTGTCAGCTGGCCTCAAGGGGGCACCCTGAGGAGACTCGGTGACCTCAGTGACCCAGAGCTTTGACTCCATAGCCCTCTGTGGACACAGAAGAACTTGTGAGTTGGGAGTGAGTTTTTCACTCAAGTCAGGTCCATGAATGCAGATGGGGTTGGCATGCCTTCCCCTAGGAACTCATGACTGTAACCTGCAGAGTTTTAGAGTTTGGATTTATACTACCTGGGGTCCTGCACATCACCAGTAGAGACGTAATCCCAGATCAGGAGGGTGTAAGGACTTATAGGAAGAAACCTGAGTCCTCAGGTAGATTGGTAGCTCAGTGGGCAAAGTGCTGGATGCATGAAGGACTCAGAGAAAAAAGAGGAGCAAGGAAATGACCCAACAGTTAAGAGCATGTGCTGCCCTTGCAGAGAACCTGGGTTTGATCCTCAGAACCCACATCAGGAGCCTCACAATCACCTGTAACCCCAGTTCAAAGCAATCTGACACCCTCTTCTGGCCTCTCTGTGTGTATGTATTTACACATAATGTATATACAGACAAGCGGGTACACATACATACACATAAATCTCAAAAATTAAACACAAAGTCTTATGAAAACAACCCATCAAAACAATGCCAAACTCAATAAAATTTTCATTCTTTTCAATATCTTGAACTCTAACTTTTCATTACATATGTTTGGTGTGTGTGTGTGTGTGTGTGTGTGTGTGTAAAGTTAGATAACAACTTGCAGAAATCAGTTCTCTCTTTCCATCATTGTGGGTCATAGAGATCAGATTCAGATCATCAGGCTTGGCGGCAAGCATCTTTATCCACTGGGCCATCTTGCTAGCCCTGAATCCCACAAATTAATAATAAAAACACTACAGAAAATACATGGGTTTTGCTCTGGTATATAAAGAATGAGCATGCATGCTGTGGCTGGGAGCACGAAGATGGAAGTCACAGTAGTGATCCTTAGAGTGAAGATTAGTCAGAAAGAAAGACATCGTGGCTTGGGCTCACTGCTCCTTGTATTCACCCAGCACTGTCTGAGATAGAAAAGTCTGCTGTTGTCTTGCCTGGTTGCTCTTTCCATTAAAAACGAACCATTTATGGGGTTCTGGTAAGGCACAGTGTCATGCAAGAGCCTTCCTATTCTCAGCTTTGTACCCGGTCCATGCATGACTATGGTTCATGTAGAGCGAAAGAGGGCTACAGACCTCTTCTCTCTAGAGCCTCGCTGTCTGGAGCCCCCACCATCTTCTCTCTAGAGCCCCACTGTCTGTAGCCCCCACTGTCTTCTCTCTAGAGCCCGCTGTCTGAAGCCTCATTGTCTTCTCTTTCCCTGGTTTCAGCAAGGTCTCCCATGAAGTCCTCCAGGCTCCTTTGGCCGCATGCCTCTCCCAGCACCCCAACTCTTTTCATCCTTGCCCAAACTCCTTCTCACATGCTGAAGGCTTTCTTCTTCCAGTCAGCCCCTGGTTCATATAACCAGCACACGTGCCTATCTCTTAGGCATTGTATGCAATTCTCCCACAAAGAAAAGGGCACACACTCAGGACCCGCTTGATTGCACACATGTAAATGGAAGCAAGAAAGCACATGAGGTGTTCATGCATTATAGAAGTTGCATTTCCTGCTTAGTTCACTATCAGCCAGTCAACCTTGTCCCCTCAGTAACAGTAAACACACACACACACACACACACACACACACACACACACATACACACACACACACACACACACACACAAAATATCATTACATATTTCTCTACATATGATGATGACCATTCTATGAATTCTGCCACCACTATCTCACACACAAAACTAAAGTAAGTGTTCATTTAATTTCTCTTTGGCCTTTGAAAATCATCTCTTTCAAACTAGTACAATTTCTCAGTTTTGTGATTTTTTAAAAGTTTCCATGCTTTCCGCACATGATCAAACAAACATAGACAGGATTGACTTGTAACAACACAGATTGTGCATCCAATGCTTAAGTTGTCCAGGAAACTGGTTGGGGACATGGTGCTGAGGAGCAAAATATCAAGCCGCAGAGCAGTGAATGGACTTTGAAGCTGGAGTTTAGAAACAGGATGGGCCCGAGTACTGGATAGAAAAGCAGCAGTTACCCCTCAGTCCCAGATGCTGTGAGATTTCCCATCATGCATTAGTGACCTGAGCTGCCCTGGGAGATTTTGAATATCTTAATTACCCTCCAAAAAAATTATGCAGGAGGACTAAGAGGCCAGAAGTGAGGCTTGCACCATCAAGTGTTAAGTGTTTACTGGAGAGCAGGACTTTGAGGACAATAGGAAATGCTTCCTGCACCTTCTCCTTTAGAGGAGAATACGCTCATTCTTTCCAGAAACAGTGATTGAGCAACACGCTCTGAGCTGCGGGTCAGAGACAGAAGCTGGCCACATGTGCTGTGTCTTCCAGAAGCTCAGAGTCCACTGGGGCACAGAGAGTTGTGAGTGTAGCTTAGCGTTCACTGCCAATAGTGTGGACCACAAAGGACAAGATCTATGCTTGGGGCCTAGGAAGCCACACAGCTGGGCTTGTCCCAGGCTGAGACGGTTCAATACGCAGAGGAGCCCAAGGTCAAGGCATGCCTTCAGACAGAGCCAAGGGTGTGGTGTCCTCACCCCATGACAGTAGAGGCACCTGAGAGACCGGATATCAAGGCAAGGACACTGTCACCATTGACATTGAGTATCCCAAGGCTGCTGGGTTTGGGTTTGTTTATTTATTGGTCAGTTCCTGCTTTCGTTAGCTTTCACTGTCAACTTGACACAGCCTATATTCATCTGAGAGAAAAACCTGGACTGAGGGATTGCCCAGATCAGATCGGCCTGACTGTGAAGGATGGTCTTGATTGTTAATTGATGTGGAAGGGCCCGGCCCACTGTGGACGGCATCATTCCCTAGACAGGTGATCCCGGGCTGTGTAAGATTGCTAACTAAACATGGGAACACAGCCAGCAAGCAAAGTTCCTTCACGGTTTCTGCTCCAAGTTCCTGCTTGAGCTCCCGCCCCAACTTCCTCGTTGGAGGACTGGAACTTGAAAGTATAAGCCAGATAATCCTTTCCCCTAAGTTGCTTTTGGTTCCAGTGTTTTATTATAGCAACATAAAGGAAACAGTAACAGTTGTTTTTAAGACTGGGTGTCAGTGTGTAACTATGACGGCCTCCCACCTGAGCTCCTCTTCCCTGGTCTCATAAGCACTGGAGTTACAAACCTGTGCCACACAGGACTTAGGGCTGGTGTTTCTTTCAGCTATAAAATTCCACAGCACAGCCCCGTGGAGAGGCCTTACCTAACACAAAACATGCCTCTGCCCAGAGTAGAGAGATACAGACAGACCCGTTAGAAATAAGTTAATTCATGATTCTAATAATGTAGTCCACACACCCTGGAAGTCAGCATGATTTGGGAACCTTCTAGAAATGCCTGGTCTCAGTCTGTTGGGAAGACAGTACACCCACAGTTCTGTAGAGCAAGAAACTCCCTACATGATTCTAATATTGGAAAATTTGGCAACTGCTGAGCTCATTGAAATTAGTACATAGCTTTGTTAACAGTCTAATTAGTCTCAACTGTTGACCCGGATCTGTGTAGAACACAGAGAGGCCCGTGTGTTGGCAAAAGATCCCTGGGCAGTGAGCGACCATGTGGAGGATGCAGAGGGGCCTGTGGGAGTGTGAGGGACGCAGCTCATTCACAAACAACGCTGGGACAGAGGTAGACTATAGAGAACGAGGCCAGGAAGTCCTTTCTGCTCAGGGCCAAGTCTTGTTCCACGAGACAAGTGTCTGCCTCCCAGGAGCTTGTGCAACTCAGCCACATCCAGCTCCTGTCATGGAGAGAAGAGACAGCAAGGAGAGGGGTATAAAGTCACGCGCCTGGGAAGGTGAGCCAGTGGTTACAGAGGACCGCGGTTCAGTTCCCAGAACCCACATAAAAGCTCACAACCTTCTGTAAGCCCAGCTCCAAGGGAGCAGACACCCTCGTCTGGCCCCCAAGGACACCAGGCACTTCTGTGATACATTTACATTCACGTAGGCAAAACATTCATACACATGAAAAATAAAAACAAAACAAATCTTTAAAAACATATAGGAAGTTGTAGTGGAGAAGCTCTCGGTGGATGACAGCCAGGCTGTGACCGCCTGCCCTTCATGTGCACGGAGGCCTGACGTCCACCTTGAATGTGGCCAGGGCACAATCAGTTCCAAAGCACGGCTGCTGAATCAACAAGACCAGGCTGAGCTTCGAGGAATGAAAGTTCAGATGAGCACTTCCGAGGGAGAGAGCCGTTGCATCAGCTCACTTCACAGCTGTGAAGAGGGCTTTCCAGGCCTAGCAGTTGAACTTGACTGTAAGCCACAATGGCCAGACTGTAGCTGTCAGTGCACCCCAAGCTTACCATGCTCTCCAGCAACCACCTGGGGCGCTCGCAAGAGCCGGAGCTTGGCTTGAGTGGACGCCAGCCAATGGTAGAGCATTTACCTACACCGGCTGTGCCCTGGGCTTGCTCTCCAGCACTACAAAGACTGTTCCCTCTGATTCTCCTCTCTGCTCCTCTCCCATCTCTATCCTCTCCTGTGCCCTCCCCGCCGAGTGACCTCCTTTCTGCTTTTACATCCCATGAGCCCTATCGCCCCAACTTCCACCCCTCTGCCCTCTTACAGACCTTTCTTTAGTTTCATCGCCCATACCTCCACTCACCCTCACTGATATGTTAACACATCAAAACATGAAGAACTACAAGCCACCTATGAGACAGAATGTGTGCTGCTTATCTTTCAGGGTCTGGATCCCGTCCTATAGTATAATACTTCCAAGATCCATCTATTCTTCTCCAAATTTCATTATTGCATTTTTTTTCTAAAATTGAATACAATTTTGTTATGTAGCAGGGACTGTGCTTTTATAAAGGCTTGTGGGGAATACAAGAGGATGTGCATTTCCCCGTGCTCAGAGCCTTGTACAGGGTGGCCCATGTGCTGCCTCTTGGCATAGGAATGATTCCATCTGGCTGTTCTGCACCAGGCCAGGCTGGGCTCACCAGCTCAAAGCAACTGGGGGACCCCTTCACTGTCTCTGCCAGCCATTCATCAAGCAGGGTTAGGTTAAGAGCTTAGTTTCTGTGTAGCTGAACATGGTAGTTTGTGTTTCAGAAATTGAGGTGTCCAGTTTAGAGTGTATTCCCGTGGAATCTGGATTACAGATTGTAATCTTTGAAATCAGTATTAGTACATCATGTATGATGCCATTGTCTTCGGGGCTCTGTCCAGATCTGGCCCACTTAGGATATGGAAGTGTGAAGTAGAGTAAATGAGAGTTGGTCTGAGTGTCAGTCTCCCAGTGCTGTGTGTGCATGTGCGTGCACATGTGTGTGCACAAGTCCACACGCATGCATGGATGTGTGCATGTGCATATGGAAGCCAGCACACATTCTGTCTCATAGGTGGCTTGTGTGGGAGGGAGTCTCAGAAGGGACTTGAGTGGGTGAGGAAGTCATAGCTTCCCACAGCAACAGGAAGTGGAAACAGATGTTAAAGGTCTTCCTCAGTGGATTTCCTCTTTATTTCTGAGACATCCCTGGAGCTCATGGATGAGCCCAGATTGTCTAGCCAGCAAGGCCCAGGATCACCCCATCTCTGCCTCCCTAGTCCTTGGATTGCAGGCACAAAACTCCACACCTGGCTCTTACGTGGGTGGCTGGGCCTGGACTCATTCCTCGGTCCTCATGCTGGCACAGCAAGCACTTTACCAGCGGGGACTTCTCACCGCCTCGCCGTGCACCAACTTGCACGAGGCTGCTGACATCCCGGACCCCGTGCACTGCCCAGACAGACCTCAGGCTCCTGTCTTGGGCGTGCTATGGAGCCAGCCATGCAGTCCCTGGCTTATGCAGAGGGCTATTAAAGATGCAGTAAAGAGAGACGCGGACAGGGAGAAGGTGCCTTCATCTGTGCGCTGTCTTCATGACACTGCACACTACTGCTCAGGGTGACTCAGCTCCGCAAGGTTTATAGGCTTGCTCTGCTTCCTTGATGAGGCTGCTGGAGACCCAGAGACTTCTCAGAGCCTCGCCACTGTGGGAAGGCCGGTCAGGGTTTACGTTTGACAACCGCTCTAGGCTTCCGTGAAGTGAAGGAGCAGCCTTGAGTCTCTTCAGAGCTGAGGACATTGTCTTCTCCACCGCATCTGCCGTTTTGCAAACATCCTGCCAACGCCCCCTCCTCCTCCCATTCAAGTTGCTACCCCCACCTCCTCAAGCCTTCCTCCAGCTCCCAGCCATTTCCTGTTCTAAAATAATCTGCTGTCTCTGGAATGATGGCCAGTCAGCAGCAGGCAGTAACAGTCTTCCCCAGAGGTTCCCCCGAGGGAGTCTCAGAAGGGACTTGAGTGGGTGAGGAAAGTCACAGCTTCCCATAGCAACAGGAAGTGGAAGCAGATGGAACAGTAGTCCTGGACCCCAGGAGGCCGTCATCTCTGCCTCTTCAGTCCCCCAGCTGCTGCGAGTAGCCTGTCTAATCAGTGGAGAGAGTGTTCTAGACTGTGCAGGGTGGAAACAGAGGTGGGGACCAGAGCCCTAGAGAGCGCTCCGTATTATTAAATTGGAGGAGAATGCACTTAGTAGGAAGGTGAGGAGATGCTTGGTGCTCCTGAGGGAGTCCTTGCCCAAGAGGCTGAAAGCTGCCTGGACTCCCGTCTGCGAAAGTGGGCGGTCCTGCTGCTGAGAAAGTTACAGGACAAACTTTGTAAGCGCCAGTTGTCACCTGAAGAAAGTGTGGGGCCCCAAAATTCTAATAGTAAGTGTGAGTGAGGGTCGCTAGTTCCTGAATGTACAGGATCACAGTAGGTCATAGCCAAAGTGCCTTGGAAGGACCCAAAGTCCAGCTAACTGCCTGACTTTCCTGTTATGAGTAGAGTTATCAGACCAATCATGGTAGGAAGGGGACTCCCAGTGACTTACTGGAACCGCGTCTGTGTGTCTTTCTCCACAAACTGGACAGATGGGACAGTTGAAGAACAGTCTTGTAAATAGTTACTGAGATATATTTGCCCCTGAATTGTCTGTACCCGGAAGAGATCCCTGGGCATCCATCCCTCCTCTGCTGCCTTCTCTCGGGGATTGCTCAGCCTGACTCACATCCTCTCTCTGGACCCAGTGAGGTCAGTGACAGAGAGCTCCAGCCAAGTAAGCCTGCTCTGTACCTAGCTGGTATCCACAGCGCCCTTTAACTCACGAGGGTATCCCCCTTCTTTGTTAGTGTGTAGATGGTTGGGTGGAGGAGGGGAATGGCTTCCTGTGTGAGTGACCAGGTAAACAAATCAAGAAGAGTATCTGCCCTGGTGAGACAAACCAGCTGTGGGACACGTTTCTCTACAAGTAGCACCTAGACCCTGCTCTCATTGGGCGACTCTGTCCAGCCAGGTCAGGGCATAGACAGAGTCCCCGTGCTCCCGGGTGCTCCCAGGTATTCCTATGGGATTACAGACATGGCAGACATCTTAGAAAGCAGGAGGCTAGCGATGCCCACTGACCTGTTCTTTTCGTTTACAGATCATCAAGGAGGTCCCTCCACCGCCTGTTGAGGAGAGTGAGGTAAGTGCTGGACGCGAAGTTGGGTGCACCTGGGGGGAGGGCGGCAGAGTGGGCAGCGCTGGCTGGCTGGATGCTTGGCCCCTGCTGAGCGGGGCTGGGCCCCTGCCGCCTGAGGAGCCTTTGGACCTTTCCTAAGTAGGACGAACAGGAACTGAGCCACTCTGGCAGCCAGAGCTAGCTTAGCTGATTTCTTTCCACAAAGACCAATTTTAAAATGTTTTGAAAGATTTTCTGGGAGCATTGTGAGGGTTTGAGGTTTGGTTACTGTCGTTTTTGATGTGCTGGGACCCAGGATGCCACTCATGCTACATGAGCTCCCCACCTGAGCTGCATCTCAACCCCTTCTCCCCGTTTTGTTTTGTTTTTTTTTTGGGGGGGGACAGGGTCTCACGAGGCACAGGCTGGCTTTGAACATGTATCACTCCGGCCTGAACCTCCCTGCCCAGTGCCCAAATCACAAGCATGTCTCACCACACTCAGAATAAATGTTTTTATCACTACAATAATTTGCGGCTATAAGGCTCTAATGTTTCCTCTGAAACATTTTAGGACTCTCGTCTCCCGCAGATGCACATTGCATGTATAGGTTATGGTAAATTTGCCACACTCTGCAGGCAATCACTGTTTCTAGGGCTGTGGCCAAGGATCCCATTTTTCTTTAATTTAAAACAGTATTATGTGAACTCTGCCAGGTGGTCATGAATCCACTCTGGAGAGGGATATGCTAATATCCTGGCCTTGCTCTCAAATCCTTTCTGTCTACAGACAAACTCTTCCACTAAGTGGGCCAGGAAGCCGCTGTGGTGCGGGCTGGTTCTGCTAAACTAGCCAAGGTGTTAGTGGCTGATTGCTGGGTGGGAATTCCCAGCAAATGACTTTCATAACTTGGGGTCCTTAGAAGTAACACCTGCCAGTGTAGATGGCCTCAATCTGAAGACTTAGTGGGCCCAACAGGTATGTTGATGAGGTTTCCAGTTCTCTGCTGGGTCCCTAAAGTCTCTTTGTGTGCACCTCGGATACCACGGCTCATCCCTGTCCCAGCTCAGCCTCCCTACACAGAAAGAAATATGATTAAGTTGAAAATTACATGAGCTTCTCACTGTGCAAACCCCAAGAGACTTAATAGCGGCAACCAATTAAAGCACGTCTCGCAGGAATGTTAACTCTTTGCCCAGAAATCAAAGTAGAGAGTTCTTTTCTCCCTCTTCTCTGCATAGCAATGTGAGTCTGTCTTTAACCTTCCAGGAGCAGGGACCGAGGCTGGTCCCGTGATTCTGAGTATCCTGTGTCGTGTGCAGCTGTCTCTTAGAACCCCAAAACAGAGAATGTAGCTTTATCACAGAACCCCTCGTCAGCTCTGGGGCGAAAATGCCCACCACCCTCAGCGCTGTTCAGAGTGGTGCTTTCTGGTGCTTGCACTGCATCAACCTTTAAAAGGCAAGATTCTGGAGATTTGGGTACTGAGGTACCGTGGGGTCTGATGTCCTCTACATGTAGCATCTAGCACAGGGTCCACAGACACCATAGGTACACAGATGCGGCGTGGGTGCAAGGCCGGAGCCCAAACAAGAAAGAGCAAGCGAAAGAAAGAAACTGGAGCTTTCCACTTCATTTAATATTTGTATGGAGGCTGAACTTTGAAAAGGCAAACCTCGTTCCCGAAATGGAATGAAGACTATGGACACTTGGGATCTGAAGGCTTGTGGGAGGCTTAAGGCAACTTCCTACTGCCGCGAAGATTACTTCAGCATGTGTGTTAGCTCCGGGGCTCCTTGGGGCCCTAGTCCCCTCCTAATGTGCTCTGGCAGGAAGAAAAGAAAGAGAGAAATCCCACAGAAAGAAATAACGTAACTTAGAACATATGAAGTATTTTATACAATGCTTTGAAAACCGCAGCTGGAATCTGTTCATCCTTCTCCAATCCAGCCCCATGTACAGACCCCACAGAGGCCTCGAGCACAGTTCGTGTCTGCCTAGAGTGCCCTGAAAGTCCTCCTGTCCGTGGAGCCTCCTTTCTCCTTCTTGGCGGTCTCTGGGTATCACATTAAATCCTCCCTCTGCAACAAAGCTTAAGACAACTGGGTGTTCAAAGGTTAGGAACCATCTAGTTCATCTCGACACGAGCTGCAAGCGATGGCGCATGTAACCCCATGATGCTAGTAGCCCCAGCACTGGGGAGGCGGAAGCAGGAGAAACTCAAGCCTGCAGTCAGCCTGGGCTACATAGAAAGACCATGACAACGTGGTGGTGGGGTGGGGGAGAAGAGCAGCCTGTGAGGGCAGCCCCTCTGCCTGCTGTAAACACAGACAAGCTAAGTATGAACTGAGCTGACCTCCATCAGATCTGTAACCATCATCACATGCTGAGAGAGGCTGTCCCTGTGAGGGTCACTACTGCTGTGATGAAACACTATGACCCAAAGCTGCCTGTGGAGGAAATGTTCCTCACGGTGCCATATGACAAACAGTTCATCATCAAAAACAGTGAGGGCGGGAAGCTGCAGGCAGGAGCTGATGCACAGCCCTGCCTACTGGCTTGCTCAGCCTGCTTTCTCCTGGCATTCCAGGACCACCAGGCCAGACGTGGCACCGCCCACAGTGAACTGGGCCCTCCCACATCAATCACGGGTTAAGAAAATGTCCACAGGCTTGCCTACAGCCCAATCTTATAGAAGCATTTTCTCAACTGAGCCTCCCTCCTCTCCTGTCAAGTTGACATAAAAGTAGCTGCATCACTGTGTGACTAGCTAAAGTTAGAATGACTGCAGCTTACTGACTGCAGAGGGCTTCTCCTGCATGCAGAATCCTCTTTAGTAGGAAACACAGAATGTGCCGTGCAATGAGGTATGGCTTTCTGGAATCTTCTGTCACTGGAAGTGAAATTGCTAAGCAATTACAAAGAAAAGTCACCTGGGCTGTGGAAATCTCAGCAGGAGGAAGCTCAGGGTGACACCTGAGAGGGGCACCAGGGGTGGGTCTTAGCCCACTGCCACCAGAGTGAGGCTTAATCTTCACTGTCTTTGTCCCAAAGAGTTGGCAGTTTCCGGAGGGTGTGTTAGCAGTGCCCTCCGTTGGAGGCTCCTCTGAGTGAGATCACCTTCACAAATGCTGTGACTGCATGAGTTGGTCAGGGCTCTCAGTTCATGACAATATGCCTCCCTTAGGATGCACTGTTATTCAACAATGAAGGTCTCAGTAACTCATGTTTAGCTTGATCATATGTACGGCATGGAGAGGGTTTGACTGCTTATCATTATTGAGTATTTAGAAGGAAGTGGGCGGGGCCAGGGAGAGTGGTGGGGCAAGCACCTCCGAGCCAGCCTCTTTCTCTCCAGGACTCTACTCCTCTCCTCTGTCTCCTTTCTGGGTTCCCTCATGATCCCATAACTATAGCCCATGCACGCCCTTTCTGCTCTGACCCCAGCAGATGAAATGTTCTGGGCCTTCATTTCAGCTTCTGCCTCCCATAACTACAACCTCAGTCCATTAGTCCCTATCTCCCAGTTCCCAGCAGGGGAAGGTCCTTAACACAGTTCATCCCTTCACTCCAGATCATCGATCAGGAATCACAGGTCACACTCAGCCAATGGCCTGGATGAACATGGGTCAGAGGTCCCTTCCTACCCCATGAGCACTGTCTCTCTCTAGCAGACTAGCATCTTTGAGTGTGGAGACCATACTTTCCCTTGAAGAGGGTCTGATGGCACCACCACAGAGCGTCTATGGAGCAGTGTGCTTGAATAGGTTATACTCCAGTCTAACAGAGTAGACCTGAGCCAACGCCAGGGATCATGCTATCTTCCTTTCCCACTTGCCTTTCAGACAGGTTCTCAAAGACCCCGCCACATTTGAAAGGCGACCCGTATCAGGAAAGCCTGTGAGAGGAAAGGTGGTGTGGGTTAGCTGGCATCTTAGGTACATGCAGATCTACAAATGTGCACACATGCTGAGAGTTCCTGCCCTGAGATCTGGCTTCAACAGTCAAACACTGCGTCAGAAATAAGCCAGGAAGCTGCCCAAACCAGAGCTTTGACTAATGGAAGATTAAATGTTGCACTTTTTAGCATGCAACTAATTAAGACTGATTTGAGGGCGTTGGGAAGGTCAGACAGGACAGAGGTTAACTGCCTGGGATCAACCGCCATGCTTCCTAGATGCATAAAATTCTTGGCCTAGGGGCTGGAGAGGTAGGGAGGTGGCCAGGAGCACTGGTTGCTCTTGCAGAGGACCCAAGTTTGATTCCCAGCACCCACGCTGCGGCATACAACCACCTGTAACTACGTGCCAGAGGATCCAACACCCTCCTCTGCCCTCTGTGGGTACTAGGCACATACATGGTGCACATGCATGCAAACAAACACTAATATACATAAAGCAAATAAGTTAACTAATTAATTAATTAGGTTTTTAAAAAATCTTAAAAAAAAAAAAAAAAACACTTTGTGGCCAGCAAGACGGCCAAGCAGGTCAAGGCCTTTAAAGCTTAAAAGGGAAAAGTGGAAATGTGACGCCACAAAATTATCCTCTGTGGCATATATCAGCTGGCAAGACAGTGCCCTCCCCCCCCCCACAGAGTAATGATAATTTTTTATAGTTTTTTTTTTAAACTCATTGAACAATTCCAGAATACTCACTGCTGTATGCTGTGATGGGCAGCCTGAAACTGGTCCTAGTCCAGGAAAAAGAAAGAGGCCCCAAGTCTACATCGTATCTGAGCCCAGTTAGGGCTCTCCAGACAACTGTAAGCAGAAAAATCACAAAATAACCATTCTATTCTGTTTCATTTGGTCATTCAACAGCCTGAGAATAAAGCCACACTGTTGTAACTCAATTTTATAAGTGAAAAAAAAAAAGAGGGTATAATAAAGTCTAAGGTAGGTGTGATACTGAAATCTCCATCCCTGTGATGACGAGACTCCTGAGACAGGAGACCTAAACAGGAAGAGAAGATGGTTTCCGCCAGTCACAGGTTACACGGCCCTCCGCTGCGGTGCGAACAGCACATCACACTGGAAGCCCCTGGCAAAGGACCTGGCCAGGAAGCAGAGTGACACAGGGAGGGATCAGGGCCACAGTATTCCTCCACAGACACACCCCAAATGACCTAACTTCCTCCCGGTAGGCCTCTCCCCCCCACCCCCCCTCCCTCGTAAAGGTTTGCCTCCACTCATCCTTGCCAGGAGTTGGAAGCCACAGCCTTAACACAGGCTCTGGGGGAGCACTCACCAAATTCAAATGGTGGACAGTATTTCACCTAGGAGTACACAGTTTTTACGTGATAGGAAGGACTAAGACTGAACTTGGACCTGAGGGGAAACCTAGTGTAGTCCTTTCTCTACTGACCCTGAGTGACCCCCTTGGTCAGCACTGGATCTTACAATCCTTGGAGATCCCCTGTTGCTAAATGGAGGGGTCATCCCACCTAGACCCAGGAGACCTCATCAAGGCCCACGACAGCCTCTCTTAGCACTGGCATGAAGGTGGCCACCGAGCTCCGCCCCCCCCATCCCAGGCCGCATGCCCATGAGTTCTCCACCGCTCTCCCCAACCCCACATCTGCTGGCCTGTCTTCTTTCACACTTCACTACCACATCTCACCTTGAAGCCTTAGGACCAGCTGTCTCCTTAGGATGTGTGTGGGGAGACAAGAGGCCGGCCGTTCTTATCCGAAGGCAGAGGAGAGGGATGGGTGCTTGCCAGAGGCATTGAGGGCAGGCAAACTCCGCTGAACAGCACGTGGTTGCCAATGGTAAACAGGTTTCCAGGCTTACCACTATGTGAGAGACTGTTAGATAGGAAAACCAAGCCAGAAAAGTGGTACAGCTAACCAGGGGCCTTCTCGTTAGTGGCATCATACAAGCCGTGTTCTCTCAAACAGAAGTTCCGGCACTTGACGTTTCAGTACCTTGTCATAAAAAGAACTCCTGAGAAAAAATAAATACACTGCTGATCACTGAGGCAGGAGAGTCACGTGTTGACCTTCATTACTGTGTGGAGATAGAGGAGACTATCCGCTGTGGCATGCTAAGCATAACTCGGAAAAAGGGGAAATGTAAGCCTTTAGTGGTTGTATTTACAAACAGAAGCCTTGCCAAACTATTCAGGCCTACCTATGAATTTACAGATGAGAGAAACCCAAAGGCCAGAAGAAACACTGTGGTGGTGTCTACTTAGTCAGCCCTCCAGCCTGGGCACTTCCGCTGCCTCAGTCTTCCTTCATGTCATCAGACCCACAAAGCTTACTCCTCTGTAAATGGGCACAGCTGCCTTCTCTCTGTCTGCCTCTAACACGGTGGGCATGGGGGGGGGGAAGGGGGAACCCTACCACAGTGGCTGGAGGGGGTAAAGGCAAGGCACTCAAGTGGCTCTCCTTTGGGGTCACACAGGGTTTATCATCTGGGTTCAAGATGTTTGGGGTTCTATATTACTTAAAAATAGTTGGAAAGCATGGGCTGGCCTCTGCTTCCAGCATGATCTCCCTCTGGTCTTCCCAGTGAGCTAGGGAATGAAGTTCCTCTCGGTCCAGTCTGCTCATCTGGCTCGTCCAGTGTGTGGATATCAGAAAAGCCAGAACGGCACAAAGCTTTGAGGGTCGGCTGATATCCAGACCAGGGGCACCCTTCACCCTGAACCGGGAGATTCGCCCAGTGCACTGCGTATGTGCTGGAGTTTGGGAGGCCCAGGATCTGAACCCTCATTCCTTCTACCCACAGTTTTGCTTAATAACTAATTTAATATTTATTGAGTCAATAGAGTTGAGTGTAAGAAGCTTTGAGAAAGGAGGCTAAATTAATTCTCTGGGGAACTGGGGCTCCACATATGGTAGGGAACTTAGGAAATGTCTGGAAAAATGGATAGCAGTCACAGGAGGAGGGGGTTCTCCAGGCACATGGACCCCCCTGCACCTTGCAACATGGGACTGTAGCACCAACGCTGGCGGCGCTGGGAGAGTAGGGACAGCGTGGGATCTCAGGCTACCTGGGAAAGCTCAGCTTGGTCTTCCTGAAGACAAACCCGTCACAATGGGCCTCTGCCATCTGGAGGGATGTGCGTCCATGGTGCTGCCCAAATGTCAGTCCAGTGACGTCTGGGCCACCACAACCTTTGATATTTAAACCTCTGGGACTTCCCCTGGTGGGAAACCAGACTCCAGCCCCAGCTGAGCACCTTCTTACACTGCTGATGTCTCTCAATACTTCTGGGTCATTTTATCCTCTGTATTTGCTGGATGCCATCTACGCCTCCACTCCCACTCCCCTCCCCCTCCCCCTCCCCATTCCCATCCCCCCTCCCCCTCCCCCACAAGGCTTTCCTCTTGAGGGTTTGACGCAAGTAGAAGACCAGAGGGCTGCACTGTGCGGCCAAAGATATAGCTGGCGCTCCCACCCAGCTGGCGCTCCCACCCAGGCAGCCAGCCATCCTCCTTGCCATCCCCTGTGGGTACCCTCGGGTTGTGGTGGCTCAGCCCACTCTTTTCTTCCTGTTCCCTGCTGATTTCCCACAAGGAAATCCTGCTACTTGATACTGTGAAACAGTTTAGCTCAGCTAA
This sequence comes from Apodemus agrarius, assembly GCA_964023405.1. Lineage (NCBI taxonomy): Eukaryota > Metazoa > Chordata > Mammalia > Rodentia > Muridae > Apodemus > Apodemus agrarius. The sequence goes on along the minus strand of OZ030006.1, from coordinate 116,315,951 downwards.
TCCTTTCCTCCAGGAACTGTGGAGGTCACCAAAGTTTTTTACCAAAAACAAAACAAAACAACAACATCAACAACAACAAAAATCCATGCTAGAGGTTCCCCCTCCTGGATACATCTCTGAAAGTGACTGGGGGGCAGGGTAGGGAGACACCTAGCAGAGCCTCTTTAACTAGATGTAGAACTGCACTCTCTGAGACTGTTGGCGGTCAGAGAGCATGCTCTGAGCCCCGTGAGTTTACTCCGCCCACTTTTGGCCAAGTGAAGAAAACACATCAAAGGTTCTGGGCTCTCCCTGGGATTGCGCAACTCTGCAGGCTGTGGTGCATAAACAGTTCTGCTCACTGCAGGGAAACTCTGGCTCTCCCTTTGCTCAGACCTTGGGCTTAGTGTTGACTTTGTGGCTGGTGTTTGACTTTGGAGGGGAAGCTCAGGTCAGGGCCTAACGGGAGGCTTGGTGGAGCTGAGCATATGTCTAAGCACTTCCTGTTGTGGATCTAGACAGGGGCAAGGGCAGTGCCTGTCTCTGGATGGCCTGCCTTTCCCAGGGCCCCATACATATGAGAGAGGAGAAGTAGAGAGACGTGTGCCCAGAGTGTGGCAGGGGGCCAAGAAAGGGACAGAAACTAGAATTCTGTGTGTTATATGCATAAGCATCCAGAGTGTTTCCAAATCTGGGGAAAGAGGGGGGAAGATGTGAATTAGGTTCACGTGCTAAGGGGTGAGTCATCCACCGGATGGGGCATCACCAAATCAGATGTCACCTCCACTGTTCTGGATCTGACAACCACAGGACAGCTGGAGTAGTGGTGTCCAGTGTTTGTCTCCTGTAGTTACCAAATGAAGACACTCAGAAAACTCTTCCTAATGCTGACCTTCTGCATCACAATACCCAAGGCTGAAGGATTTATAAAGAAAACAAAACTGATGTCTTGCACTTCTGGAGATGACATTCTGGGAAGCCCAAGGGCCAGGGGCCAGCATCTCATGGGGCCTTCTCATGCTTCATCCAGGGCAGAAGCAGAAGGACGAGAAGGTTTAGCAAAGGAGAACAACCAGCCCCAGATCCCTGGCCTCTGCCCACTTAGGACGGAACCGGCCTTCAATAATGCACTTTGTGAGGACCCAGCCTGCAGACCCAGTCACCTCTCGTCAGGCACCATCTCATAACATGGCTACCTTAGGGATTGCGCTCTTAAGGCCCCAAGTTCAGTGACACGTTCAAACAGCACCCTGCAGTGCAGGATAGGACCTGTTCCCCAGGGCTGTCCACAGACTGTTTAATACCCACTTCACAAATCGGGACAACGTACTCAGGGAGGCCGTGTGAGCCCCACAGTCAATGAGCCTTGGGACCTAACCGTGTGGTCTGAAACTGTGTGATTTGACTCTACCAGCTTGCTCCTGTCCACCCCACCAGAACGGACACTCACAACCTCGGGGACTTTGTCTTTATATGTCACTATCTCTTGGCAGGAAGAAGACGACGATGGTTTGCCAAAGAAGAAATGGCCCACGGTAGATGCCTCTTACTATGGTGGTCGCGGCGTTGGAGGCATTAAAAGAATGGAGGTAAGAGGCCCGCTGTCGCACAGCTCTCTGTACGCCAGGTTCCTGGTGATGGGAACCCAGAGCAAATGCTGGCGGTCCACGCTCGAGGTTAGGGGAGGTGTGGCTTATGAGACACAAAGATGGGGAGGCGGAAGGGCACAGCTGTTTAACAGCATGCCTGCATCCTGCCCATCACAAGTCGGATGCAGCCATCTGCCAAACCCCAGGATTCCTTTTCTCATCCTGCTTCTGTACCCCACCTAGCCAGTCCTCCCTCTCGTTCTCCCAGCCCATGGCTCCCCCCTCTATCACCGCTTTCCCTTTTTCCACACACCCTACCTCTCTGGCTCACCATCCTGAAGGATCAGAGGACCCAGTGGCGTGTGCCTCAGACCCCGTCTGTCCTCAAGGGGCAAACCACGCAGTCCTGTAACTCTGTTCTATGGAATCTCACTTACATTAGGTTCGCTGGGGAGAAAAAGGCTCCACAGAAGAAGGGGCAAAGTTAGAAAAGGCGAAGAATGCAAGAGTCAAGATGCCAGAGCAGGAGTATGAGTTCCCGGAGCCTCGGAACCTCAACAACAACATGCGCCGGCCTTCTTCCCCCCGGAAGTGGTACTCGCCCATCAAGGTGTGTCTCTACCCAGAGTCCTTGCTTTCCCTCTTCCAAGCTGGGAGCCAGCCTTCTTTCTTCTCCACCATCTCTCTTCCCCTGCTTCAGCTCCAAGCCCTGATCTACTCTGGCTTCTTGGGAAGTTAAGGCCGTGGAGGTGATTAATGCTCCTAAGGGTCTCTTGTCATCACGGTGCACATGGCCTTGAATTCGTGTGGCGGGTCAGCACTCCCCTCTATGTAGTGTCCCTATGCACCCGCACTGTGACAGCCATCAGAACCCTGAAAACCCATTGCAGAAGACTCTGGACATAACCCCTCCCAGCTCCTGCAGAGGTTTGCAACCAAAGGTCCTAACTGGACCCACTCCTGAGCCTCTAGTAAGAGTGAGAAGTGATTAGTTCCCTTTCCTGCCCACACACATTCCTACAGCCTTGCCCCTTTTCCGGGGAGCTACATGGCAATTTTTATCCTTCTCTGAATATTTCTTAGCTTCAGAACAGCACTTATAAAAATCAAACTAAATGCCAGGGCTGGGAAGATGGTTGAGTCTGTAAAGTGATTGCTACGTAAGTAAAAATCCCTAGAGCCCACCAGGACTCACTGGAGCTCACCAGAGCCCACTGGAGCCCCCCCCCCAGAGCTCACCAGGACTCACGGGGCTCAGTAGAGCACACTGGGGCTCACTAGAGACCACTGGGGCTCGCCAGGGCTCACCAGCGCCCGCTGGAGCCCACCGGAGCTTGCTGGACAGAGTCTAGCCAAATCGGTGTGCTCTGCGTTCAGAGAGAGACTGCATCTCAAAAAGTAAGGCAGAGAGTGACATAAAGCAGAGAGTGACAAAGGCCGACACCCCAGTCAACCCCTGGCCTGCACAGGCGCCCGCGCGCATGCACACACTTGTAGGTAGAAGTAAACTAGATTGGAAGCTGCTGTTTCAGCTGAATGAGCTCAGGCTCACGGGAACTTCAGTGTAGTTTCCATTTGTGTTTGCTGTGTTTGCTGTGCTGAGATTCTTTTTTTAGAATAAGCTTCCCTGGGGCAAAGGATTGAACTCTGAGCTGTGGGCGAAGCACAGCTGGTGGGGGAACGGGCTGCTGAGGCTAATTCCTCTCCTGTGAGGAGCGTGCCGTAGCGTGCAGACAGGACGGAGCCGAGAGGATCCTCGGAGATGAGAGGGCCGGGGACTTTCCTGTCCGGCCGTTTTCAGGAATCCACTCTGTGACTAACACGGCATCCTTGGTGGTAGTTGAATCTTCTTTTCTGGAATCTTCAAGGTTGGAAGAAGAGCATGTTGTTCCTGTCTTAACTGGTGGCTTCAGACTAGATTTTGCTAGATGAATCAGGATACGGACAGATACATTTAGAGATCTAAAAACGTTGCCAGCACCTTCCTGGAATCCATATCTGCTCTTGAGTCTCAACAAGTCCCCACGATGCCAAGCACAGATGCTAAATGGTGGGGCTTCCTGGCCCTACGTAAGCCAGGGAATGGTGGGGAGAGAACTTCAGAATGGAGATCCCAGGCTTGTGGACTCGTCTCCCACAAGACCTCCAAGAGGCCCTCCAGTCTGTCCATTTCCTCTGCTCAAAGCCCTCCTCCACCTGCCATGCCCTCAGAGTCCACACCTAAGCGTTCCATTCGATATTCTCCTGCTGTCCCAAGGCCTTCTGGCTGCTGCGCTCCCCCTGCCCCTTCCCTTAAAGAGTCTCACAAAGTTACATGGGGTGTCCTGGAACTCATGATCCTTCTTGACCTCGCATAGTACAAGGATTATAGGCATGTGCCATCATACTGAGATCCTGGCTCCTACGTTTTTCTTAGTCATTGTAATAAACCACATCTTTTCTCTGTGTGGTCCCCAAACCAGCAGCATCAGGCTCACCCAGGAACCTGTTAGAAACGTATATTGAGAGGTCCCACCCAAGACTGGCTGTATCAGAACCTCCAATGTAGGGCCCAGCTTCTGGGTTTTAAGACGCCCAAGAGATCACAGACAGCGTTGCCAGAGATGGGGCTGGATCCCAGAGGATAGGAACTGCTCACCTGGGTTATTGAAATGAGCAAAGAGCTTGGCTGGGGTGTATCAGGAACCTCAACAAGAAAACCCAGGTTACAGCTCATGTCAGCCCCAATGGGACATTTTTATCACCCAGCACATTGATGTTAAGTGAGTTGGAATCAGAAGTCCTGGAGCCACCTCACAGGACAGATGGAGGAAGCCTGTGTGACTGGTGTCTCTCACCAGGTCATGACTCTGGTTGAGGTCATAAGCAAGCTTGCCGGGCCCTCTTACCTGGTGGAACAGCAAATACCAGCACTCACACAGGCCCACTGCTAGGTAGGTAGGAGTTAAGGTTATCTCAGGTTTATGAGCCTTCTCACTGGATTTCACCCCTGGCAGGCACCAATTATTCTTCAAAGCCCCACTAAACAACACGGAGCCTGGCACAGAGCAGGGACTCCACCAGCTCCCACTGAAGAGCTGAGGCATGAGGCGTGGTCAAGAAACCACTTCCAAGCCCCAAACCGGTTAGGCCACACATTGGCACGCTCTGTCCAGGAAGAGGCCATCTGATGACATGGTTCATGAAGGGGGGCAGAAGTGCAGAAAGGACCTGAGGAAGAGCAGATGGTCCGCCCGCAGCCCAGCCCTCACTTGTTTAAAACCCACATTTCATGCTGAGCCTTTTCTAGTTAAGATGCCTGTGGGCCTTAAAGGGACCTCATAAACACTAAGTCCCGCACGGCACCCTCTCTTGGTGTTGGTCACAGTTCTGCACCAATGATGGAGGCACACAGAGAGCGAGCCAGGCTCAGAGGCCTCTCATGCGCCGCCAGGGAACGGCAATAAGCGGAGTGAGCTGTGGTAAGGGGCGGAGACCAGCGTCCTACATCCACCTGATTCCTCAGGCCCAGGGACGAAAGGCCACTCACATTTTGGTTTATTTTTTTAATGTTATAAGATATATTTTAGTCATAATTCTTTCTCTTTCCTCTTCACAACTTCATATTCTCTCTCTCTCTCTCTCTCTCTCTCTCTCTCTCTCAGAACAAACAATGTCAAAAAAAATCACAAAACAAAAAACACACCATAAATCATGTGTTGTTTGGTGCTGGCCAACCACTCCAGGACCTTGGACCTGCCTGGGAGTGTGTGACTGACAGACCCGTGGGTTCTCCACTGGAGATGTTTTCTGGTTCCCCCTCTCCCAGCATGCACCAGTTACAGACAGCCCCTTGGTTAGGGATAGGACTTTGTGCCCACGTCCCCTTCTCCATGATGGGATGTTCTCTGCCTTGACCGTGTGCAGGGCCTGGTGTGTGCTGTCACACGTGCTGTGAGGTCACGGGTACCAGCCCTGTTGTGTCTGGCACACATAAGAGCTCGCAGCGACTGTGGCTTTGACATTCTTAACTGGTTATATAAGTTCTTACACACCCTCCTCAGTGCTGCCTCTTGCCGAGGCCTCCGGTCTTTGTTCTTTGGCCCCTTCTAGAAGGTGTACGTAGACCTAAGTCCCACACACTCCCCTCTCTTGTGTTTGTCACAGTTCTGCACTAACTCAGGAGGGAATGCAGATGGTAGGGTTAAGTCAGAAGGAACGAATGCCCCCGTTCACACTCACCTCACCCTGATGTCCTTCTTGTTCTCCTCGACTCCCCTCCCACCCCCCACCCTCCACCCTCCACCCTCTACCCACCCCCCCACCCCGAGAGCCGAGGGAAGCTAGCTGGTGCAAAGCAGTATGCAAAGCAATGCAGAGTTGGGGCGGACAGGAGGCTCCTGGAAATGCCCAGTCCATCCTGTGTCTGCCTTCCCTTCCCACTGTGAACGGGGAGAACCCTGCACCTAGCACAAAACATTCAGCAGATCCTGGGACCATGGTGAGCGCTCCAGCAAATGTGGCTGGAATCATCCACCTGGTGCAGTGGGTACCCACCATCTTCCTCCCTTCCGGAGAGCTGAGAAGCAGATGGGTGTGCTTGATAAGCAGCCCAGCAGGAGCTGAGGGGAAAGGGTTACAGTGGGCTCCTCCTCCTGTCCCTGCATGGCAGGCATCGTTCCCCATGCTGTGTTAGGACACTGACCACACCCACCACAGCCCCCCCCCCCAGGCTCCAGGCTCATGATGGGGGAATTCCCCCTGGTATTTAGCTTTGTTTTCCTTTGCTTCCCGATTTACAGCACCCCGTGCTTCTCATTAAACAGAACAAGCAGACAAGCTAAGTCATGCCCAAATACATGGCCACCAGCTGGATTAAAACTAGGACTGACTGCAGACCTCAGAGAAACTACCCGTCCCCGTTTCCAGGTGCTTCTCCCCAGGTTAGGGACTGAGAGAAAAATGGCAGTTAAAGGGCCAAGCCAGGACCTGCCTGGAAAGACAGACCGGCTGCACCCTGCCAATGGCAGACTGAGTGACGGCGGGGTTGTGGGTTAAGCTGCCATGTATTCCAAAGCACAGAAATCCAGATTTCCGTCCAGAACAGATCTATACATGGAGCAGTCTTCAAGTTTCCGTCTCAGAGCTGAATCCACCAGCTAAGACAGATATATAGCCCCAAAGAGCCCCAAAATGAGAGAAGAGGCACAGCAGAGCTCAAGGGTGCTTTGCGTGGAGATCCGATAGGCCTCACCATCACACAGGCAAAGCCGCGTAAACCTTCTCTCCGCACATTTAAGTTATAGCCTGAGGCAGAGAGAGGTGTGGTGTAGGAGCCTGGCGCTGGTAAATCTCCCGTTTTATAGTCAAGCTGTGTCAACTTCATATGGAAGAAGCTATTTTTAAATGCCAGCTAACACACCCTGGCTGGGACTCTGGGGTTTGTGGTGGAATCTTCGTCATAGCTTCACAGAAGCAGCTGGCATTTTGCCTGGGGAATGAAGGAAGACCAGAGTCTAAAGTACATGTTGTATACAGGCTATGCCTGATGGACACCCTAATGTGACAGGGACAGTGCTCCTACACAACACACACACACACACACACACACACACACACACACACACACCAGGCCTTAGAGAAGGAATCTTCATGAACAAGCAGACAGTACAGCTTTAAGTGACAGGTTTCTGCTGTGTTCAAAGTCTGGGCTCTGAGACCATCTGTCAGGAACTTGGCTGACCATAAACGGTTTTGGTTTTGGTTTTCACTGAATTTTTAAAATCTATTCTCGAGTGTGAGGGCAAGCGCGACAGGGACAGGGAGAGGGCACACGCCACAGCTTTCATGTGGAGGTCAGGACAACTCTGTGGAGTCGGTCAGTCCTCTCCCTCCACCCACACGTGGGGTCTCAGGATCACACTCAAGTCACCAGCTTGCAGGGCAAGCACCGTGACCAGCCGAGTCACTTCACTGGCCCTAGAGCAAACTTTTGTCCTTAGCCAGTTGTGACCTCTCTCTAATGCTTCCTTCAGCTCCCAAGGCCCTGGTGCAAGCTCAGAAGGGGGGCAAAGGCGGTTCTCCACACGGCTCGTGCCACAAATGGAGGGCTGTGGGTTCGCCTGAGGGGCAGTCAGAGTTCAGATTGCTGAAGAGAAAATGGCGCAAGACCGTCTCACCTTGTCCAGAAAAGCTAGAGACAGCAGCTCACCTGGGTGAAGCACTTCACACGGGTCAGGCTGGGTTCCAAGAACAACACTGACAAGTAGAATTCCCCTACACACACACACACACACACACACACACACACACACACACACCACTTACAAACAGAAAACCAGGTACCAAGAGGTTAGAGGATTTGCTTGAGTGAGCACGGCTGGTAAGACAGCCTGAGTCGAGACGGTCCCTAGGTCAATGGAGCTCTTGCCTTGGTCCCCTATGGTCACCCGCTCCACCAAGGAGCCTCCTGCCTCACTCACTTTCTCCTGGGACTGCATGTGCAAGCAGCCCTTTGCTATGTGCGCAGCTGAGCTAGTTAGTTCCTTTCTTCAATAGCCAGATTTTCTTCTTTAAGCCTCAAGTCATTGTTCCTCATTTGTCAAGGGGTTGAGTGTCCACAAATAACGCAATATGGGTGGGCTGATTTACAAGCCAAATATGAAGAGCCCCTCCCTCCTAGAAATAAAGAGAAGGCATTCACCCACGTAAAATCACAAGCTATAAGGGCTTGTCCCCTAAGAACCCTCAAGGAAACAGTCAGCTGACACTTAGCTTGCCTCACGCTGAATACAACGCCCGCTCTGTCCACCAGCGCCGCTAAACACAGTTCAGGATGTTTCCAAACTTTTGTAGGTTCTTTGTAATAGGAGACGAGAAACTCAGCACTTGGCAAGATCACATTTTACCCACCAGAGCTTAGGCGACAGCTGGCCAGTGTTCAAGAGCTTGGTTTTTCAGGTGTGCGTTTGGCCCACCAGGGGGTGACTTCGGAACCCCCGGGGTTCTCTGGCATTGATCAGTGCTGGCTCCAAACAGTGTCTGTATTGAGGCTGGGCTCTGCAGACACCGCTCGCCTTTGCATCACCGTCCTCCGGGACACCACACACTCTCACGCTGTGGGATATACGCAACTCCCCTGGGTGAAGCACACTTCACACGGAGGCCGGTTCTCCGCTCTAAGACTGTACCCCTTGCATTAGAGAGTGGAGAGTCCCTAACCCACGTTCACCAATTCACCCGATCTGTGCTTCTAACGTGAAGGGAGAGACCTGGGGGAAAGATGGAAAAGTTCTTTATACCTACAGTGCCTGTCTGCCAGGCTGGTTTTATATGTAATGTTCTTGCTTTTCTTTTATTTCAGGGAAAACTTGACGCCTTGTGGGTTCTGCTGAGAAAGGGATATGATCGCGTGTCCGTGATGAGGCCACAACCGGGAGACACGGTAGGATGCACCAATGGTCACATATTCACACACACACACACACACACACACACACACACACACACTTCTTTCTCATTCCCTCTGCTTCAGTAGTACCTGAGTAAGTACTCCTATACAACTCCAGCTGTTATTTCCTGTGGTGGCAAATCAGATAGTAATTTCTAAAATCCTGATTGTAGTCAGACCTTGTGTTCGATTTGCTTTTCTGAAAAGGACTTTGTCAGAACTATAGTGGTATTAACTGCTTAGAACTTGAGACTTTGTCTCCGGTGACGTGAGGGACAGGTTCTGCTAGGCCCTGCTGCAGGCAGCCTCCAGAGGGACGTCTCTGGCCCTGATCCACAGAGACCACTGGAGAGACGCAGAGCCAGCAGCACAGGAGAGGCATGGAGGCCGCAGAGAGCTCCAGCCTTCAGCCCACAGGCACCGGTCAACCGCCAGGGCTCTCAGGGGTGTGAGGATCTATCTAGTACCGGCGCTGGCTTTGCAGGGGTTGCACTGGTGGCGCCACCTAGAAGCCAGCAAGTCAGTGTCTTCACTTTGTAAGTGGGGACAAGGGAAGGTGAGTAACATCCCTTCTTAGGAGAGGAGGTTTGTCACCCGCAGGTGAGAAAGCCAGGCTCAGAACAAAATCCTCCCTCAGCTTCCAACAGCCTGCATCTCCCTCAGAAACCTGATCCATTTACCAAGACACAAAATATAGGTTTCTCATTTAGGAGAGTCCAGCAGGCTTGAGCTTGGAGTCATTCCTTCCTGGCTAGAAAAACCTGAGGCAAACCCCCATCCTCTGTGCTTCACCTTTGTAAATCTGATCATGGTAACTGTGTCTTGGTACAGCTGGCGGGTAATAGAAATACCTTGTCTTAGTTGCTTTTCCTGTTGCTGTGATAAAATCCCAAGAAAAGCCACATAGTGAGTGTTGAGGCTGGAGAGAAGGCTCAGCAGTCACAGCCCTGGTTCCTGCAAGGGAACGAACCTTCATGGCTGCTCACAGCACCTGTAACACTGATGCCTTCTTCCGCATTCATGGGCACCAGGCACACAAGTGCCACACGCGCGTGCACACACACACACACACACACACACACACACACACTCAGGGAGAACACCCACACATAATGAAATGGTTGTGAGCCACCATGCGGTTGCTGGGAATTGAACTCAGGACCTCTGGAAGAGCAGCCGGTGCTCTGCGCCATCTCTCCAGCTCCCAAAAGGTTGTATTCCAACTCACGGTTTGATATTAAAACCCAGCAGGGTGAGGGAGTCACAGCAGGTGGAGGCAGCTCGCATCCACAGTCCAGAAGCAGAGAGTGATGGATGCTAGTGCCCAGCTCACCGGATCCTTGGTATGCAGGAGCCAGGGAACTGTGCTGCCCGCCTTCAACACATGACTTCCCACCTCAACCTACTCGACACAGTCTTCACAGTGTCTGAGACAAAGAACCCCCCACAGGTATGAAAGCCCCCACAGGTGTGCCCGAGCTAAGCACCTCCCTCCCAGGTGTGCCTGGGAGAGTTCTAGGACAGAAAGGTCCTCTGAAGGCATGGCCGGCTGCCTCCCCTGCTTTGTTTTGCATAACCTCAGGACATTCACTACAGACCAGCAGTGATGACTGTACAAGATTTATGGGGTTGACCACTTTTTCCATGAACTTAAAGTCACTCCGACCAGCCATGTGCCTGTGAACAAGAGTCACAGGTTCTGAATTTCCCTCTAAAGCAAAACAAAAACAAAAGTCACCTAATTACAGGCTCAGCCACACTCTGAGCTGCTTCAGAGTGTAGAACTCTCTGGAAGTTGGCAGCTCCCCAACCCCCATCCCACCTCCAGGCTCCTGCCCGGCCCTCCTCCAGTCAACACACCTTGAAAACCAGACATACAGATGGATACTCCCCTGCCTGACACCCTCTTTCAGCCCTGGGAGACTCATAGTTCATGGTTCCTTGAATCCTATCAGGGAAACCCTAGGTCAGTGTAAAAGAAAACCATCTATGTAGGAAACCAGTAACCCAAATGATCCCAACTTTAATAAATTTTTAAGGACAAATTGTTAAAGGAAATAAGAATGTTTAGCCTTAGAAAAAGACCTTAAGGCTTGTGAGAGCTTTTCAGTGTCCATTTCTCAGCCTTTGTGCTGTTCCCCCATTTAAAAAACCTGTTTCAAGTCCCCCCACCATATTCAAGGAGCATCCTTTCCATACCTTTAAGGGTCCTGGACTACAATTACCTTAGAGAAGGCTGTGCCATCTTTCACTGGGTATTTTTCCTTTGGGGATACTTATTCCCAGATGAATATTATATTATATTATATTATATTATATTATATTAATGTATTAATATAATTATAATATATATTATAAAACTGGGATATAATGTTCCTTTGGCTGAGTCCATCTCTCTACCAGATCAGTTGTACGAAGAATACTGAGGCTGTCATAGGCATTTCCGAGTCGCAGACCTAAAAGTTTACATGAATTTGCCTTCCTCTCATTGTCTTCAGCAAATCCATGGGACTCAGGAAAGTCCACTACTTGTTATGAGCTCATGGTGGGACAATTTTGTGATGTTACTTTTCTCTATCTTCAATTATTTGTGTGTGTTTTGATCCACTTTTAAAATCTTTTTTATTTTTAATTGTGTATATTTGTGGGGGGGGGATATCTGTACATGGGTGGGGTGCCCACAGAGTGGCATCAGATCTCCTGGAGATGGGGTTACAGAAAGTTGTGAGCTGCCTGGCACAGATGCAGGCAACTGAACCCAGGTCCTCTGCGAACACAAGGATTCTTAACCACTGTGCCATCTCTCTGGCGCTATTGATCCACTTTTCTATGGAATGTTCTATTGAATGTTGACTTTCCCAAAGATGCTTTCTTACGTAAGGTTAACTGAGGCTACCTTACAGGAACAAGGCGAGGCACCTGAGCAGGCCAGAGTCCAGCAGGCCTGGCCCTTTCTATGGCGGTTCTCAAACCTCGCCTTCATAGTCACTTTGTAAGACTAACAGATTCTAGCTCAGTCACTGTGGGCCAGACAAGGTCAGCATTTCCAAGGTGATTCCACATGACACTAATGCTACAGGGCTGGGGTCCACACTTAGAGCCAGTGAGATAACCATGCTCAATGCCCCAGAAGACCCCCCCCCAAAAAAAAAAAACCCTGATAGCTTAATTTTTACAATGTTTCTATCGACACCAGACTCCTGACTCATTGCCTCCTCTGTTTCCCTGTGACCTACTGACCCAGCAGCAGAACATCTTATCTGGCTTAATAAGAAATAATAACAAGCCATGGGCCACTGTCTCCCTAGTTGGAGATGGACCTGTGCCCAGATTGCTCATTTCAAGCACATTGTTAGGTAGGAAAGGTTGGTTAACAGGCAGATCAGAGTCTGGCTCTGGTCCCATCGCAGTGTTTCTGATGGATTGCTCTGGCTGAGGTCTGGGCTCCCTGAGAGGTTCTAACAGGCAGCCGGAGCTGAGACCAAGAACTAGTTCCACACCAGTGTCGTCTCTTTTCTTTCTGGAATAATTCCAAAGCTCTAAGAGCATCCTAGATAACCAGGAAGTAGAAAAGTCACAGTGCCCCTCGATCTCAATACCCCTTTCCTCCCAGGAAGGGATGGAGAGTCTAGATTCTGGCTGCTGATGTTGTGGTTGTTTGGCCACGGAGGATAACCCCCACCTTATGTCTCGATGGATAGAAGTCTGTGCATCTTTCCACAGCCTAAGCCCTCCCCATCTGTCTGCCCCAGCATGAACTCCAGTTCCTCTCATGTTCCTGGATGACCCAAGCCGCTAGACCTTTGTTTTGTTTTTAGCTCCTTGGTTGCCTTCAGATCTGGCATGGGGGGAAGGGGACTGTTACATTCCATCACTCTCTGCACACAACAGACTCTGAGCTTGTTTTGAAGACTGGGAATTCCTTGCAATCAGAAGAGATCCTGGAAAATGCACATGTAAATTCTTGTAAACAATGTCTGCCACTCATCTGAAACCCAGGTCTGGAGGTTGAGCAATCGGAACTGTGGCCCCAGGGCAGGCTTCTGCACAGCTGTTTGCAACAGGGACCAAGGTTGGTCGCGTGGGCACTGTGTGCTGTCACAGAGAAGAGAATGGGCTGAGCAGGTTGTTCCCCAGGAGAGAGTCCTCAGCCTGCTCCCTCCAAGCCAATGAGCTGCCTGTAGCTGCCCGTAGCCGTACAGACACGGGGTGCTCGCCTGAGTCTGTCTCTTGTCCGGCTCCTCTTTTTACTATCATTTCCTTCACTTCCAGTTTCTAATGCTTTCCAGGGCTCGCTTCTCTCAATCAGACATCTTCTGCACTGCCTCTCAGGACCCATTTCACAGGGCAGAAGCTACAGCTCAGGACAGGGGCTCACCTCTCTGCAGGCACAGTTGGGAAGAAGAGGATCTGAAGAATGAGTTCAGGGCTTCCAGATTTGACCATCTCCTGGGCGGGTAGAGAAGGCACCATCCTTCCCTCTCCCAGCAGTGAAGCCCCTTCTACGAGTTGAGCCCCAGGTACTGATGAGTATTCTGCAATAAGCACTGTGTAGAGAATGGGGACAAACAGGCAGTTCCCCAAGCCTGGTAATAGATAGATAGATAGATAGATAGATAGATAGATAGATAGATAGATAGATAGATAGACAGACAGACAGACAGACAGGCTCTGGAAGTGACTGAAACTCCGATCAAAGCATTTTATCTGCTGTGGAGTCCAAAGTGGCTGCATAAAGTGACATCTGAGCTCAAAGGGGCGTGAGAGAGATATAGAGGCAAAGAGCTTCAAGTAAGACTTCCCAGAGATGTTGGGTGGAGTGGACAATAGTGAGACAGCGGTCACAGGACCCCCCCTCCCCCCAGGGAACGTGGCAATTCCCTGGTGACATAAGTTACATTCATATTGTATTTAAGGGAGGGCACACTGTGATATGAACACAGTGGCAGAGAGAGACGACAGTAAGAACTGATTCTGAATACAGGAGACACTGACAGTTACTGGTTTGGTACCCACCTATGCGGGAAAACAGGACCAGTGGCCAGGACTCCTGGTGCTGGTCCAAGCAGCAGAGCAACTCTGCCACCAGTTACAGGACGAAGAGCATGGGAGGGGGGGGTGCAGAGATGGGTGCTAAAGTCGTGGGGGCGTTGCAGGTGTGAAAGGCATTTAGCTCAGGAACTTAAGTTCAAGGTTGTGGAGGGAGTGGCGTGCATGCCCCCTCCCCTCTGCCCTACCCATGTGGGAAACCAGAGGAGATGGGGAGAAACAGGGTAAGCCTGGAATCCCCAGGCTCAGTCACATCCTTTAAGTGGGGTGGAGAAAGGAGAGGGATTGGAAAACTAAGAAGGAGGGAGAGCCAGAGGAGAGGTGGTGGCATATAGTTCCTATCTATCTATCTATCTATCTATCTATCTATCTATCTGAAATAATCAATTTTAAAACTTTTTCTGTGGAATTATTTTCTTACTTTCAAAGCAGCAATAATGAAAAGAATCATGTTTTCTGGCTGTAGTGGAGCACACCTCTAATCCCAGCATTTGGAAGGCAGAGGCAGGAGGATTTCTGTGAATTCGAGGCTATCCTGGTCTACAGAGTGAATTCCAGAACAGCCAGAGCTACATAGTGAGACTCTGTTTCAAAAACAACAACAACAACAACAAAAGCAAAAAGAATCTTATCTACGTGAAGGTCAGGTTTTCTTGCACAATAGGCAACATTGAACATTGCCTGTGACTAAACAGACCCGTCTTGAGACTTGGTGGGTGTCTGACATCAGGCTAAGGCACTAACAGATCCGATTTGCTGGCGAGTAGCTCTTGACTTTTATAAACTTGTGAGAAATGGGTCATTTAAGAAAAAGGAAAAATGCAAATTATGGGAACTGTTCCTAGAGGGCGTGGTTTGCTTTGGCTCGGGATGCCCTCTGGAAGCTAAATTCTCAGGAGTATTGCTGGGGTTCTCACCCTTGGAAATCTTTCCTTCTGTCTCTCGGGAGGGGGGAGACAGAAGTACTTGGAATTCTTGGCTTACTTTCCTGAGTTTTTAGAAAGAACAAGATCAAAACATTCTCTTCCCCACAGCAAAAACCAGACTACACACAAAAAACTGCAAAGTTGACTTTTCTTTGGAAAGTTCAAGCCCAGAGTTGACTGTAACGGATTCCATCTTGGGCTTCTCAGTGCAGGCTTCCTTCCACAGTGGCATCTCTGAGTGTGCCGGCTACTGCATGGGAGGGCTCCGCCTCCCTTCGCCTTTTCTGATCCTCTTATTAAAACTCCCCTTTCCCGTGCACATGCAGGTATATCAATGCTCACACTCTCCTCCTTCCCTTCCTCCCTCCCCTCCTCCTCTCCCTGCCCCTTCCTCCTCCTTCTCCTCCTCCTCATTCTCCTCATCCTCCTCTTCATCCTCCTCCTCTTCCTCCTCCCCCTGATCCCCCTCTCCCCACTCCTTCCCCCAGCTCTCAGGACCTCAGGCTCCACACTGCCTCATCACCCTAGCAGCTGCTGCAGCAGCAGAAGGTCAACTTCTAGCTTCAGGTTGCAAACAGCACACAGGGAGAAGCAAATAACAAAGGGGAAATAAGGAGACTGAGTCAGAAAGCGCCCTTCAAATCCTCTGACCTCTATTAACTGATGTTTGGTTTGGTTTGGTTTGGTTTGGTTTGGTTTGGTTTGGTTTGGTTTGGTTTGGTTTGGTTTGGTTTTCCTTCCAATCCAAATTGTGCTTGAGGGAAATGGGGCTTGACTCTAGGGTCAAATTTCACCCAAGGGCATAGTAAATCTGAAAGTTTGACACTTTGTCCAAACATCTTGTGTCTAGCAACTTAGTTCCCATGGACTTAGCCTTCAGCAGATGTCACTGTCCTGTCTAGGACCATGCTGTCCTCTGTGATGGGTCCCTACAAGAATCACTTGCAGGATGCTCTGCTCTGGCTTTGAAGATGTTGGGTTGGATCATAGTTGGCAAAGCCTCACTTGGGAGTTGGATTTCCAGAACTCTCTGTGAAGCAAGCCAGGCTGCTATGGACCATTCCCATAGCCCATCTTTTCTTATATCTCCATGACCAACTCACCTCAACCTGACCCTCAGGAGGGACTGGCTGTCAAACCTTATATCCAAGAGCCTTCATTTTGAAGGAAGGAAGTAGAGAGCTACAAGGGGGTGGGAGACCCCCAGTCACCCAGGTATAGCATCACGGAGTTCCCATCTCCCTCACTCTGTCCTCTTGCATATAAGAAAGATGGGGTTCAGTTAAGGACCCTGCAACTGTTCAAATCACAGAGAGGGCTTTAGTAAAACTGGCACAAATAGACCACAGTTGACCTGTACTGCCTCGTCCTTCTGGAATCTTCCCCCTTAGACTGGGGGAGGGAAAGGACCTGGAGTCAGTGTTCATATGCTAAGAAGGAAAAATCCTGAGCAGTTTTGGAAGACAGAGGAAAGTTCTTCCAGTCCTCCTTCCCTATGGTACCCTCTTATTTTTATACCCAGTCTAACATGCCTGTCTGGGTGGTGCTCCAGACTTGGACCTGTTCTCATTTGCTGCGCTCCCAGGCTACCCACAGTCCTTTCCTCTCCCTGATTCCCACACCTTCCAGGCCCTCTTTTATTGTCTGCACTGTCTACAAAAGAGCAAATCTATTCATCCAACAAACAACTCTTGGGCCCCTCCTCTCTGGCAGGCCAAGCATCTGGGACAGCTGGAGCTGGGAGAGCCCCTGTCTTGTGCAGTAGAATAGTTGGGGAAGTTCACAGAATCACAGTTCCAAGTGGTAAATAGTGTGTGGGGAGTTTAGGGTTCTCAGAGAGTATAGAACAAGGAGATTTAACCCGAGCCATTGGGACTCAGGGAGAGTTTGAAAGAGAAAGGCCCATCTGGCTGGGATGTAAAGGGTGGCACTGCAGTGAAGGGAGGGCCTGGCCTTCTGGCTGGAGAGAACACCATGTGTGGAGGCCCAAGTGGGGAGGAGATTTAAAAAAGTGTGTCGCTGAAGGGGAGGAGAGCAGCCACACTCTCCCGCCCATCTCTTCAGATCCTCCAGGGACTCCAGGAATTCCTACCTCCAGGACCCGTCCTACTCTCCGCTCACGCTCACGGAGGGCTCTTCCTGCCCCTGTACTTAGGGTTAGGGTTAACAACGCTGGCTCTCCCTCCCTGAACAAGCTGAAAGCAGTCAGAAGGAAGAGACCGGAGCCTGTTTTACCTTCTCACTTAGCCCACACGACACGGGGGAAATAGCTCCCACTATTTCCTGTCCTGAGGAAGGCTTTCTAAGACCCCCTTTTCCTAAGCTCCTGCATTTGGTAGCAAGCCAAGGAGAGAATCTCCCAAGGTCCCCAGGAGCAGTGAGCTCCAAGTGTGAGGTCATTAAGACACCAAATGTTCATTCTGACCACCCTGTCAGAGTAGGTATTAATGCAACTTCTTTAAAGTTTGTTCTTTTAAACAAACTTTAAATCATAAGAATGAATTTGTAACCTTTAGTGCCTTTCCTCTTCCGGCCCATCCTCCGGGGACAACGTCTCATTCAGAGCCTGCTGGTGATGAGAGTGAGCCTTGAGGGTGTGCTCACCCACTCCTCTAGATTCTAGCCCCTATTCTACTTCTGACTTTGGCCCAGCATCTGGGCTGAGCTGGCCCCTGGGTGGTATGGCTCCAGCCACTGCACCAGCCACTGTTTTTACTCCCTGCCTCTGAACACCATCCTGCATGCAACTCTCTGAGTGTGACTCCTGTGTGTGTTTTCCTATATACCCTCCCACTGGGACATTCTAAATGTCAGTCTGGAAAGACAGCCTAGTGGTGTCCCAAGTCCACAGGGACTTATCCTCTGCAGGGCAGGCAGCGGCTCTCTTTTCTCCTGCCATTTGGGAAGCAGTTCTGCTCAGTCTAGATTGAGGTTCTGAGGTGTGAGAGGATCAACCGTGCCAGGACTTAGGGAGCTGGTGATGCAATACCTATCATGCAGCCTAAAGTAACTTCAGGACCAAGGCCACTTTCTATGCTTTCAAACAATAAGCACACCCCTCAAAACAAGCATGCATGCATGCACGCACATACAAAAGCCCCTAGAACCCATGGTCTTCACTGTGCTGTAGGTGGTGTAGGTGGCCTCACATGACCTATACTGGACCCTCCACTGGGTGTGTTGCAAATGAGCTCGTTAATGGTTCAAAACAACCTCCTGGCAAAAACAGGGCCTTACATGTGATTGGCATCACACCAGCATCCCATATGGGCCACTAATAAGCAGCACAGAGGTTTGCAAAAGAGCTGGATTGCCCATGTGGTTTCACCAGAAACATGGCTTATAGGCTCAGGATTCCTAGACACCAGCACTGAAGCAAAGGCTTTGGCCATTAGAGTGTTGCCACCACCAGGCTGAAGGTCCTGTCCTCATAAAGCTCGCAGACTGTGTCCAAGAGTAGGCTGCTAATAGATTTACGAGCCGGAGAAGGACCAGCATTTCGGACTTAATGATTCTCTTGCTCTCTGCAGCCCATTCCTTTGACAGCATGTTCTGTTCTCATCCGTTTCCAAGTTTGATTTTGTTTCAATGGCAACAGTTTGACTATTGAAATCCTTGAGCTTTGTAAACCATTGGCGAGAAAGTTGTTTCTCCATGGAGAGATGGCCTCTAGTAAATCTCTCCAGAAACAGAGAGGCTGCAGGAAGCAAACAGTGTTCGGTTAGAAATGAATACTGTCCTGCTCATCGCTTGCAGAAGATGGGCACATAGGTAGGTAAGCAACTAGAGCCATGTTTTAAAAATTGCTCGTGTGGCTGGAGCAATGGCTTAGCAGTAAAGAGAACTCACTGTTCTTGCAGAGGACCAGAGTTCAGATCCCAGAACCCACAGTAAGCTGCTCAGATACCCGTATCTCCCACTCTCAGGGATATGGTGCCTTTATCCGTTACCTGCTCTCATGGACACACACACAAACACACAAACATTCACACACACACACATATCCGCATAATGAAAGGGTTTTACGTTGATAAAAATTACTTGTGATTTCTCTTTCCACTTCCTTGAGTAGCAAGGGAAGACTGTGGATTCCTGGACACCTCAGAAGGACAGTCAAACTGTCCACCCAGGCAGCACCTACCACTGTGAGCACTTAAGCGTGGCTGGTGGGTCAGAGGTAACGTGTGCTGTGGATGCAAATGTACTTTGGATTATCAGAGATAGATATGTCGGATGGGTGTATTAGGTTTGGTATAGTATTACTTAAGTGAGTTTTGCTCATTCTCTTTGTTTTACAAATATAACTATGACTACACTGGAAGCTAGGGTGGGGGTGGGATGGAGGACCCTGTAGCAACATTATATCTCCTGGATGACACAGGTCCAGACAGCCTAGGTGGTATGTCAGACTTTGAGTCCCTCAACTGTGTATCTTTGGTGGACACAAGGAGAATTCCAGAAGTATGGTCTTCCCTTCCCAGATTCCTGATGGGTCAGCTGTGACTTTGCTTTTTCTGGGTCAGTTCCTACCCAGTCCTTAGCCCTGGCCAGAAGCCCTTCCACATTATCATTACAGAGAAGAGCACACTTGTAACATGTTAAACTCTGTTCTGCACATTTGAACATTTACTAGAACCTGTACCCTATTTTATCTTTGAATTTTTTTCCTGGAAAGCAAGTATCCCTACTTTACCAGGAGGAAATCCATGTGACTTGTCACGAGAGTAGTGCTTGCCAGGGGCCATGGGTGGTGGTTCTACAATACCTCGCTTCTTTCTCTGTGATGTAGCTATTCGCACGCCCATCTTACAGGTGAGGAAATTTGCTCTGCAAAAGGTTCCAGAACGTGTGCCTCTGGAGGATCGAAGAAAGGGCTAGGGTTTAGTCCTTCACTGTGCTTTTATAACAGTGCATGGCACTGGTGAGCGGCGTGACCCTTCCATGAAGACCTCATAGTTCACAGCACCCAACAGCTAGGTGCTGTACTAAGAAGTAGACTAGTGAGGGACAGGAAGAGAGTGGATGTCTGTCCCACGCGGTCGAAGGAACCCTCGCTAAAGAGAGAACACGAAAGACAGAGAGAGCTCTGGCTCACAGAAGAGAACTGACCACGTCAAGATCAGAAAGCAGGGCAAAGCTTGAAAGGAAGAACTTGGCTTGCTGGGAACGCAAGGGTGGGGAAGCAAGGGAGGCCCGGGGCAGAGAGAGGGAGGCAGGGCCCGGGGTGGCCAGGGCTCCCGAGTCAGCCACGGCCTGTGTAGTGGCTGCCTCTCTGTGGCATGTGAGCGCTTCTAGAGTGGAGGGCTAGCTGAGATGAGATTTCACCCTAGTTCTGCAAAGACTTCCCTGGGCACTGACAAAAGGGAAAACCGATTACAAGGAAACTAGAGTGGAAGCCAGGAGTCAGGGGAAAATACTGGCACAGGTGCTAGATAAAAGGGCAGCAAAAATGGGCAGAAACAGATGGATTCTGGGAGTCCTGGGAAGAGACTGCCTGGCAGGTGGCTGGCCCCTCTTCACACGTGAACGTCTCTTCAGCCCCCTTCCTTTCCTGGAGTGTCTTTCCTCAGACACTCAGTCCTGGGTCATCAAACCACCCCATGATGGGGACACTTGAAAAGCAGGAGCCTGGAACCAGGCCGAAGGTTTGCTGCCCTTTGAGTTTGCTTGGTCAACTCACTGTCCTGGAGCTACTGACCTCTTAATTGACTTTGAGAAAGAAGTCTGTAATCAAACCTGACACTCTTGTACCCACAATTGTCTCCGTAGAGAGCAAAACAAAGGGTCTCTGTTCATCTGTCCTCATTCTTACAGGCAGGAAGATGGGCTGTCTGTCCAGTTGCCCTCCTTCCCAGCTCCTGTATAAAAGCAAAATATTTGGTGTCACACAGGCTGGTCATCAGAGTCACAGCACACCCTGAGGCACATGAGCAGAGGACATGGAGGAGAATCGCCCTTAAGAACTAGGTGTCGTGTCATAAAGTGGTTGCTTAGCACTGACAGTAGGATGAGGAGAGCGAGGCTGGAGAGATGGCTCCGTAGTTAAGAGCAGCAATGCGCTTGCCAAGGACCCTGTATCAGTTCCCAGCGCCCACGCGGCAGTGCACAGCATCTGTAACTCCACCTCCAGGGGCTCTGATGCCCTCCTCTGGCCTCCACAGGCTCCAGGCATCGCACATATACATGCACGCAGGCAAACACTCATGCATATAAAATAAATCATTTTTTTTTTAGAAGGATAAGGACAAAGATATCCCATGGGTGGGGGAAGAGCTTAAGGTCAGAGCAAGGCCTTGCCGAAGGAGGGTTGGCTCAGGCTTGCCCTTGGAGGCATGTGCTCAGACTTTGGCGAAGCAGAGGAAGCAGGGAGGGTCAGCTCAAAAGGCCGCCAGGCAGTGGAGGCTGTGTGGGCTACACATGCGCTTGCAGCCCCTCCGGGGGCCAGCTCAGACAATCACTTGGCATGCGCTCTGAGCTTCGGTAACAGCCATGGGCTGTGGATGAGCTCAGCGCGAAGGCACGAGGACTCTCCCTTCCGCATGCAGCCAACCCGGCCAGTTTCTTCCTGGAAACACAGAAAGGCCGAGCCGTGGCTGCAGGTGTGAGACACATCTGCGTCCACTCCACACCCTCGTCTCTCAGACCCTCCTCAAATCGGTGAACTCCATTCACTCCCTCTGGGGCTATCTCTGGCTCACGCTCTCTGCCCACACAAGGTGTTTTCTCAAGCACCTGCTTTACGGTTGTTCGTAGATGTCAAATAAATTTGAGAGATGCTGTATTTAGTAGAGTAATTACCCCTCTCTCACACACAATGCTTTAATGAGCTGCTGTGCACTGGAATCTTTGAGGAAAATGAGTTGTTCCGTGTTTCCGAAGCAGGCACATTCCTGTTCTCATAAAGCGTCGCTTGGGGCCGATGCTCTGTGGCAGACACTCTGACCGTTGCTCGGCTCCATAATCCGTCAGTTTGGCTCTGGGGAGACTGCCCCCGTGGCCCTGCTTCAGACTACAGACCTGTGGACTCCTGGCTCCACTCCACTTCTCCTGAAACTCGCAGTGGTCCCTTCTTCTCTCCAAAGCTTTGCTGGCCCGGCTTAGGAGCTGGAGATGTCGGTGCCTAAGACCCACCCTCACGTTGCTTCAGGTCACACTTGTTTGGGGTTAGATGAGGCATATTCCCTTTCTGTCTCTGACACCTGGAAAATGGCATCATCCAGGACGTCCTTTGTTAAGGCGGAAAAGGGGGAAGAAGGAGGGAGAAAGAGGAAAAGAAAATAGATATGACAAAGGAAAGAGTCGCCAGAACCTTACACAACAAACTTTGGCCCAGTGCAGCTGAGAGACGGAGCCGGGGAAAGCAGGCCCCACTGCTCTGTGAAAGAACATGTCCATGAGGTTCTTTCTCCTCGCAGAGCTAGCCAGTTCCATTGCCCAGAGCAGAGCTGGACTCGGGCCAGGCTCTCCTGATGGGCAGGAGTCACTTGTAGCACGCCAGCTCTAAGGGGTCGGCATGCTAAGACCACGGCCCTCAGCACAATCCCTGCTCTTTAATAAATACATGGAAAGCCTTTGAAATGTAAACATAGAATATAGAAAATAAAAATAACTAAAAAAAAAATCATGAAATGAAATTCATGAAATGAAACCTTTGTAATGAAAAAAAAAATAAAAAATAAATAAATAAATACATGGATATTGTACTATTATGAGAAGAGCCCAATTATTGACCTTTGTGGGTTCTGTAAGCAGTATAGCATACAGTCTATCATGGTACTAAATATGAACACTAATTGCCTGAGGAATACAAACACACCAACTGAGAGCTGCCACAGCAGAAGGCAGAAGGAAGCCTACATCTGCCTTTCTCAGAGCTGAGGCCCAGAGCAGTTTGGGCCAGAGTGCGCCTACGTGGCTGCCTGGAGCGCTGCCTCCCAGGGCTGGCTGGGCAGGCCTCGGCCTCCTTCTCAGCCAAATGGCCAGCTGCCGGAGATGGAGGCCCAAGAAACGCTCCCACGCCAGCTTCATGCTTCTAAGGCACACACGATTGGCCATCCCTCTCAAGAAGCCTGGTTTCCAGGGACCAGACTTTTACTCCTGTTCATTTAAATTTTTTTTTGAATGCATACAAAGTGCATATTGTCAACAGGACTAAACAGACATCCCAAGGGGGCCTCGTCTTTGTACAAGGGCAGTCGACTTGTGTTGACGTGGTTAGCCTTCCGCACAGGCCAGTACCCTGCCAGGGTTCCACCCTGGAAAAGCTAGTCCTATGGAAGCACAAGTTGGGTGGGTCCCTGGCTCCTTTCTCCAGCACTCTATTAAATGCCCAGATGTATTTCTTTCATGCATATGCATAAAATTCCATCCCAGGGCATCAGAGCAACACCTAAGCCACTCTTCCAAATGTGGTTCATGGAAAGAGATAGAGCTTGGGTGCCCGAGCGCCTGGTTGCTAATCCACACTCTATGCATTTTATAAGCAGCAATCTAGTAGCCAGGGCTGAGGTGCCAGCAGTGGCTGGCGCTGAAGGCCAGGACGGGGCATGAAGAAAGGCCAGCTCATTCCAACAGTGCTCGCTCATCCCCAGAGTAGCCCGCAGCATGTGTGCTTGCCAGGGCCTGGGGCATAGCTCCGTGGGTGAAGTGCTCTCTGTACAAGCTTGGGGACCTGAGTCCTCAGCACTCACATCCAAAGCCACAGCAGGTGGCACGATCTGTAGCCACCATAGCACTGGAGGGGTGGGGACAGGAGGTTCCCCAGAGCCCACTAGCCAGCCAGGGTAGCCAACTTGGTAAGTGCTGGGCCCAGTGAAAAACTGTCTTAAAAATAAGGTGGAAAGCATAGAGGATCTCTGATCTTCATAGGCATGTGCACGTGTGTGCATTTATAGTCATACACACACACACACACACACACACACACACACACACAATGTTAACTTGTGGGACAAACAAAAATATAACCTTAGTTTTGTTCATGCATGATACACTTAACTCACCAAGACAGATTTTTCTCCCGGTTGTAAGCAAGATCAGCTCAAGCAGTGTACCACCGACTTGCAGAACCACTATTAATAGCAGTCTGTATTCAGTCAACCTGGACCCAGCGTCAAATCTCCACTCCTCTGTCAGTGGGATAGATGCCCGTGCGAAGGAAGGCAGGTGGTCTCTCCTAGCCTGCCTGTGCCTGTCAGCTCTGCCTCTGTCTGATATGTGAGCCCAGCTCCTCCTGCTTCAGGCAGGAGGTGGAAGGCCCTTTGCAGCTAGCTGGACTTGGGGCCTACCACAGGTAATGCTGTCTCTCTGCCTGTGCTCTGTAGAGCTCTGGGAGCCTCTGCATATAGTTCCCTGGGCATGGGCTGGCTCCGCCCAGTGTCGCTCATGGCCACTTCCATAGCCTCTGGGACCAGGAGTTACCGCTTGCGTCTAGCTCCTGCCCTACTTAATGGCCTCTTGGACAGACCGGTGCTGCCACCCTCTGGGCCCCCGTCCACATGGGTCCACAGCTGACACTAATCTACCTTTATTTTGTTCCCTCAGACAAAAGAAATCTGTGTCCACTCCCTTAGGGGGCTCATTTCTAAGTTCTCTGAGACACTGGCTAGGGACTGTCCCTCCAGTTGAGGTGAAGCCCGTGGAGATCTTCCCTGTACCCGTGAAGGAAGGAACACTATAGATGCACAGCCAGGTATTGCTGTCTCTGCAGACAGCCCACCCCCACCCACTCTCACAGCCTTCACCTAGAGAGGGAGGCCAAGCCTCACGGGGCCAGTTGCCGGCCGCTCGGTTCTGCATCCGTTAGTGCTCGTGCATCCGGGAGCCCAGTCGAAATATCCACCTCAACATTCATGACACCTCATGATTTTAATTATCCACATTCAAATATAAGCTTCCTGGGGGCTTGGCTGCAACCTGTTCTTTCCATCCATATTCCAGCCTGCAGCAGTCACCGGAATTGTGAATTAACAGTAACTAGAGGAGCCCCCATGTCCTCGACCTACAAGCATTAGACATAGGAAGCAAAATGAATCCCGCCCCTGTCCCCAGAGCGGAGAAGTGAACCCTTGCTAGGCCAGTGCTCTACCACAGAGCTGAATTCTCAACCTCCAAAATGATTTTTATTCAACATTTGCTGCACCTCTGGAGTCTGGTAGAGTACTGGCCACAGTAAGTCCTTAAAAAATGATTGTGAATAAAATAATGAGCCTTGGCCCTTGGCTGCACTGTGCATGCATGTGTGTGTGCTTTCCCGTAACCCAGGACGGCCCTCTGATCCTCATCCCTCGTCTCCAGTGTTAGGGTTAGAGGCACAGGCCACCACCTCTGTTTTATGAGGTGCTGGGGTTTGAACCTCAGGCTTCGTGTGCCCTCTCCACTGAGCCACCCAGCCCAAGGATAGGCAGAATCCCTGACACCGTAGCATCTCTCCTGTCCTTCCTCCAAACCTTCACTTGGCCACATTGTTTAAACGTGCCAATCACAGTCCTGCTCTGCTAGACGAGTCTTTCTTGATTTAAGAGCTTCCTGTTAACACTTCACTTTCTCACATGACTGTTAGGAATCGGTTGATTGGGCTGGAGAGATGGCTCATCAGTTAAGAGCACTGACTGCTTTTCCAGAGGTCTTGAGTTCAATTACCAGCAGCCACACGGTGGCTCACAACCATCTGTAATGGGGTCCAATGCCTTCTTCTTGTGTGTCTGAAGACAGCTACAGTATACTCATATACATAAAATAAACAAATAAATCTTTTTAAAAAAAGAATCAGTTGATTTTTAGAGCTAGAAGGAATCCTAAATATTATCAGATCCTGTGGTTCTCAAACAGATCTGAGCCAAAGAGAAAGATGCTTATTTAAATGAATCTTTACCAAGCTGCCAGTAAGAAAAACAAATAAATGATGTTCATCTGGATCTAAGTGAATAAGAACACACACACACATACGTATAATTACATGTATACAAGCACATGCATATACATTTTATCTATGCAAATACATACTGACCCATATACATACATAGTATATACATGCAAACAGTCACATATTCATAAATACACATGAAAACATATGCCAACATATATAGACACACAGTCTTCCCACAGAGTTCCAAACTGTGAGTACGGGCCTTGAGGAGCTTCAACCATCGCCATGATCAAGGGATATCCAGAGCTCAGAGACAATGAGCGCGCGCAGACGGCAAGTCTCCTTTGATCACAGAGTTGACTGTCCCTTCCACTTCCCAAAGTCCATCTGTTCTATCCCGCACCCATTTGAGGAATCAAAGACAGAGCCCTTTCATAGGGCCACTAAGTGCTGTGGATTTAAGGCCATGAGAAACTATGTCCCCGGCACTCAGCGAGCGCATGCGCACTGCCGTCCCTTGCTCTTACGCTGGCCAACACTGCAGTTGTTTGAAGTCCTCAGAGCCATGCGAACAGCAGCTAACTGCAGCCCCGCCACTGTCCTTCGTTTCAGTGTGCTTCGCGACAGGGAGAAGTGATTCGCTGAGGCACAGATAAACTACATCTGTCAGCCAGTCTGGGAATCCAGTGAGATTTGCAAGGGGGAAAAAAAAAATCAAAAAACGAGGTTTGGCACAGTTTGTTCTCTGCAAACTTTTGCTCGGAGGCGACCACTGCTTCCTGTCTTTGGGACTTAGAAGCCATCTGTTTAATAATGTGTCTAGGCTCTTGCCAAGGACTTCAGTCAGCAATTCCCACCAAAACTGCTTCAGGTTTCAGGACCTCCTGCCCTGGCTGCTGGGTAGTGTCCAGGTCACGGATATGGCCTCTTCATGTCTGTCCCTTTAGGTTTTATCAGAGGGATGGGCCACTGTCCTGTAGATAGTTCCCTTCTGTGAAATTATTTCTGCATTGGCAACGGTCGGAGCTCAGGGTGGTTCAAGAGCAGACCTCACAGTTGCGCCAAGCTCCTCACTTCAAGCCATTACCTAATTACCTCTCGGAGCCCGGGAGATGAGCTCACGGCAGAGCGCCGGGGATTTGACATGGTCCTGTGCGTGGTGTCTGGTGCATATTTACACGGCTGTTACTGTAAGGAAGTGATCTCATGCGTCACTCCTGTGGAGTGGGGAAGGCAGAGCAGGCATGGACGGAGGGCCACGTGTAAGGGGGACATTTGTGGGGACACAGTTGAGTCACTTTTCCAGATCCTGGGATGCATGCAGAAAAGACTCTCCCTTAGGCAGCTTGGGTTCTCATAGAAAAGAAATATTGAGAGGTTATCTGTCTCCAGGACTGTGAATCTACAGCCGCAGGTCAGATACAGGTCTTAGAGGCCAGTCCCTGCTGGTTCCTGAATGGTCCTCTCTAGATGCAGACAGGGTGTCTGACGGGCAGAGGCTTCCAGACAGTCCCTAGGCCTGCGGGAATCCACCCGTGGAGGTGGGTATTCCCTGAGAGATGGAAGCAGAGTCGAGGCTGCTCCACAGAACATTACAAACCCACCATGGTAAAGAGAGGCCTGTGGAACAAGTGCAGGAACACCATCCCAGGCC
This sequence comes from Apodemus agrarius, assembly GCA_964023405.1. Classification (NCBI taxonomy): domain Eukaryota; kingdom Metazoa; phylum Chordata; class Mammalia; order Rodentia; family Muridae; genus Apodemus; species Apodemus agrarius. The sequence continues at coordinate 116,288,458 of OZ030006.1, read as the reverse complement.
TTTCAGCCGCTGTGGGCTTCCCAGCTAGACGCGGCCGGTGGCTAGAGCCACTTGGGGTTTTGTTCTGTTTTGAGTTCTTGAGTGCGGGAATGCCTGGGAGTTCTTTTATTTTTCATTTTCAGAAAGATGGAGGTCGAGGATCCTTTCATAGTCTCATGTTAAAGATATGTCAGAAGGGAAATGCCGCTGGTTGTCCTCTGAATGCAACCGTTCCAGGGTGCCACGGCTTCAGAGAGAACGCTGGAGAGTTCAGCTCTCCTGGCTGAGCGGTGGGTGACCTGGGTGGGTTTGGCGGGTTGCTTTTTCCTTAAGTACCATCTCCTGGCTCGATGCTCTGGGCCTGCCCAGGAAGGGTACCACTCCCTGCTCTAAGCCCGACAGACCGACTTCCAGCAGGAGTCTGGAGTCATACTGAGAACAGAAACCCCAACAGCCAGGAAGCCAGCCCCGGAGGTGTAAGCCATCCATAGCAGAGGGCCTCTGTAACTCAGAGTTAATGGCTTACAGGATTTTCGGGGGAGGGGGGAACCAGGAAAGGGGACAACAGTTGAAGTGTAAATAAAGGATATACCTAATATAAAAAAAAAAAAGACTCAAAGACACCGCAGCCTGTTAACTCCCGCCCCGCCCCACACTCAACTTCTAATATTTGGGCAGGGCTCTCAAGGCAGGGGCAGTGTAATAAATAGTGCTGAAGACTAGATGGCCCCAGGCCAGTTAAAAGGAGCCAGGGGTCTTAGTACCCACTCTGATTTGACACCAGAAAGCCATTCTCAGGTCTGCTCATGCTGTGGTCCAGATTGTATGCATAAATAAAAACACACTCATACTGCATGTGCTCAATGCATAGTAACCCAGCAGCACAGTCACATGACTCAGATACCCTTAGTGCAGGCCATGACAAGATGTGGGTCCCGTGTTGGTTCACAGGTACTTCAACTGATTCTCTTCACTTACATGCCAGAGCTGGCTTTCCTTCCCAGCAACTGTTGTGCTAATAAAGCCTCTTATTCCACCCCCATGCCATGCTCCCATGTGGCAGAAACCCTCTAGCCAAGTGTCATCAGCATGGGAGTTCAAAGCTAGCCTGCAGTCCAGCTGCCGCCAGAGTTGCCGAGACAGGCGTGACCTCATCACAGACTCCACCACGGGATTTCTTTGTCTGATAACTTGAGCCCTTCTTGAAGCATCCTGGTATGTGTGCATTTATTTAAGGGCAGGGTGCACACATGCCTCAGAGCAAACGTGGAGGCCAGAGGACAACCTGTGGGAGTTGGTTCCCTCCTTCTACCGAAGGGATCAAATTCAGGTCACCGTTCTCTGTAGCAAGTGCTCTGACCCACTGAGCAGCTCGCCAGCCCAACCCTGTGTGTTTTTCCGAAAAGGCTTTTGACTCCTGAAAACAAAAGTCAGACACTAGAAGGAAATTTTTGTTGGAAAGAAGTTGACTCAAATCACAGGCAGCATCTGTTTGCATCTTACTAAACCTAGAGTTAGATGGAGCCTTGGCTCATAAATGCTGCCAACTAATGGGGTCTCTTTTGTTTCATGTGCCTGCTATTGTTTCTCCTGTTGAACATACATCCAAATTTAACAGATATTCTTATATGGAACCCCCCCCCAATAGTGCCATAGCCTCAGAGAAACCTTCAGGCTGTGTCTAAACTATCCTCTTGGTGGCTCAACTCAGAGAGGAGGGTCTTGAGGCAAGGCCACTTCTAATCTCAGGTTTCCTGGGAAAGAATTCACACTTGGTCCTGGAGCTCCATCCTCTGGAAGTTGTTTCTCATCAACAGAACACTACCATCAGAACCTGAAGGAGAAAGCCATGAGCGGGGTGTAGGCAGACAGAGCAGTTACTGAGCCTTCCCATGTGTGGTCCACGCAATGAAAATTACTGCTGTGAAATCTCCAGCACTAGTAAGACAGATTGCAAATAGAACATAAAAGGATTCTTTGTAGCAGATGCTAAGTCCATATTGGGGCCATTGTTCCTTTAACATTTATGTGTGAGTGTGTGTGTGTGTGTGTGTGTGTGTGTGTGTGTACACTAACACACATGCAATGCACAGCAGCCTGTGGAAGTCAGAGAGCAATCTGCAGAAGTTGGTTCTTTCCTTCCACTGCAGAGATTCCTCAGATGAGTCTAGCCATCAGGCTTGGTAGCAAGCGCCTTCACCCAGTGAGGCATTGCAAAGGCCCAGAGGCATCATTCCTAAAACAAGCATGAATGTTTTCTTCTGTTTTAGAATGTGCATTCTACGTATTGGCTTAAGTTAAACGTACACCTTAGAATGAATGTGTGCAATGCAGTCACTCTCCTGGCCTGTGCTAATGACAGCGCCCTTTGCTCCATTGTCTTCTGATAAGGGATTGTGGGGAGCCTGTCACAGCTAACTGTGAGACTAAAGAATGAAGCCCTTGACCCCTGATGATCCCTGTGTACCGTTGATCCCTCTCCTACGTCACACAGGGAGAACACTTATTTCAAACATAAAGTGTGATTTTATCTGATATATGTTAGGCTCAGTTCGTGAGACCTGCCTTGGTAAAAGGAAGGCCTGGTGAATAAAGCATCACTTAAAGAATGAAAATGAGGCTGTGAGAAGCTGTCAGTGAAATGCTTGACACACAAGTGTGAGGACCCGAGTCCTAGCCGCTATGCCAAAGCGTGGCAGCAGAGCGATCTCCCAGTGCTGTGAGGTAACCAGGGAACCTTTGGGGCTCTGGGGCCAGACAGTCCAGCTGAATTAGCCAGTTCCTGGTACAACGAAAGACCCCGTCTCAAAAAAAAAAAATAATAATGTGGGGGCTGGAGAGATGGCTCAGAGGATAAGAACATTGACTGCTCTTCCAGAGGTCTCGAGTTCAATTCCCAGCAACCACATGTTGGCTCACAACCATCTGCAGTGGGATCTGATGCCCTCTTCTGGTGTGTCTGAAGACAGCTACAGTATACTCATACTTAAAATAAATAAATCTTTTTTAAAAAGTGGACAGAAAAAGGGGAAGGCACCATACATTGGCCTCTGACCTCTGGGGACACACATGGACATGGACTTAACACATGTGAACACCCACAAAAAGAGCATACATAAATGAATATGATAGAAAAGGCTTGGGAAATCGTATTCACCAGTAAGTGGAAACATGTCGGAAGACATTTTTTTGCAAGAGTACGAGGCTTAGATCTGCTTATAACAGCAGCCTGTGGACCAAGGCCTATTCATGGCCCCTTTGATTAAAGAACTGAGTGAAAACAGCCATTTTAAAAGCAGCTGTACAATTGTGTGCACCTAAAATACAGTCAAATGTCACATAAAGCAATACCACATGTCTGTGTGGCAGATGATTCATTTTTTTTATATGCATGGAAATTTTACCTGCATGTATGTATGTCTGTGTGCCATGAATATGCCTGGTTCCCACAGAGGCCAAAAGAGGGCATCAGGTGCCCTGGAACTGAGTGAAGACAGGTGTGAGTTACCCCACAGGTGTTGAGAATCAAACTTGGGTCCTCTGGAAGAGCAGCCCTATCTCCAACCCTCACAATTCAAATTTTAACGTAGGAGTAAAATGAGAATCTGCAACTAAAATAAAAGTGAGTTCTTAGTTCTGCTTATTTATTAATTCACCAAAAAGAAACATCCTCAAGGAGTCAACAAAGCTTTTTCCTGGTGATGGTGGTGGTGGGGGATCCCGATTTCTACTCCACCACCTAAAACTGAGAGGCCCAGAGAACGATGGGATAGATGTGAGGTTTCTAAGTATTAGCCACAGCTGTGCTTTCTCTTCTCCTCCCTCCACAAATGTGCTGACGCCCTTCATTGCTTTTATTTGATGAAAGACGTGCTCATTTAAAGAGACAGAAGGAAAAAGATGTGGGCTTGCAGTTGTGGCTTTAGATCCAGATAGCTGATATCTGAGTTAGACCCTGGTGGATGGAGGAATGTTCCAGACCAAGTGAGGGGATGTGGGGCACTTTTCACATGGGGTGTGCATGATTCTCTGCAGTGACCATGTCTGCTTTCACCCTTGACTCTAGGTCTCTCCCTGCAGCTAGGTCTCACAGAGACACCGATTTGGCCCTTCTCTGGGCTCTGGCCATTCTCCTTGCTGAGAGACCTCCAAGAGGGTGGCACTGAGAAGCTTCCATGTGGGTGGGACTCAGAAGTTTGGTATGAAGCTCGGTCTTCATTTGTTTGATAATCTTGCTCTTCACCCAGCGACAGAACACCATGAGATAATGCTTTTGTCAGACGGGGCCAAGATTCCACGTTCACTGTTTCTTCCATGGTCTTGAATAGCCGTTGCTTTCCCAGATGCTAACTTCCGTGTGATGGCCATGTGTGTTCACTGTAAGGTTATGGCTTCTTGTTCTCTGAAATAACGGTGACAGCTCACTATTTACAACGAGACAACCCTAGTGCATGCTCTTTTTGCCAGAGATGATTTGGGAGTCTACCCTAGGATCAACCAGGATTCCCAACAGCCGGAGAGGATAACAAATAACCGTAGAGTTGATTGCAGTGAAGACACGGGAACAGCCAGGTCCCATGGATCAGGCTCCAGTGTCTAGGCTCCTGAACAGGACGATGCCCTGCATAGACAGAGGATCCTTGTTCAGGAGGACGGGCTGAGCTCTGGAAGAGTGAGACTTGGACTGCCTTTGTGTAGTCCAGAACCTTCCACAAGGCTGCATCTTGTTTGACTTGCCATTCATTTGTGGTCACTTCTTACAACTGGTGCAATGCTCAGGCTTGGACATGATAGAAAGGGGGCTGCACTGTGGATTCCAAGGAAGGCTTCGTGACAAAAAAGATCCCAGCCCCTTCGCGCTCCACAGCTGGAGACCCTGTGGAGAGCCAAGGGAAGGACTCCTGGGGCGGGAACACACTCCATTGATAAATACCTGTGTAGTATTCCATCTTTAGCACCCCATAAACCAAAGCTTGTAGAACACACCTGAGACCCTCAAGAGGTAGAGGCAGAAGATCTGAGGCTCAGGGGCATCCTTGGCTACCTAGAGAGCTCACAGCCAGCTACAGAAGAACATGTCTGGAAAGGAGAGGGGCAAAGGTCAGGAGAGCAAAGCCGTCTTTCACACAAGGCAGCTGTCAACTGGCATCAGGTCCCTGTGGAGCCTGAGTAGGCGGGGACCCGGCCCAGGACTTGAGCCACTGCACAGGTATAAGGATATCAGGAAAAGATGTTCACAGTCTTGTGTGCCCAACAACGTGGACATTAGCAGACCAATGTCTTCCTCAGAACTAGCTGCTCTTGTTCAAGAGACATTAGGTTCCTCTGGGGGACGGCTGCTCCCCTGCCTGCACCCCTCCACACCCTCTACCATTCCACCTTTGGTTGTGTGTCCTTCCTACTAATAAACCAGCCTGGAGAGCCAGAACCTCTGCCCTTTGCCACTTTACTATAACACAGACAGTGGCGCCAGCAGCACTACACAGGGGAGACACCATAACAATCCAAGATCTTCTCCATAAGGCTAATCCAGAGAGAAGGTCACTGACCAAGCCGGTTTAGACAGGGACCACAGACTACTGAAACATCACAGTGAGCCCTGTAACACAGGGAAAAATATAGCTTTAATATTTAAGAGTTTTCGAAAGTGAAAAATGTCCAACAGTTTCATTACATGTTGCATTCATAAAATCAGAATAACCAAACTGAAATGTTGGGTAAAAACCATCTAAAAATCAACAACTCAGCCCGTGAGGAAGGAGCTGAAGATCGTCGGTGAGTTGTTTAGCCTGGGAGTAGGCAGGTGTGCTCAGACTCGCAGCTGTTGGTACTGAGAGGACAAAACCCATCCTCTGTGCCCCTGTGAGCTTAGACCCCGGCACATGGACACTGAGTGTCCTCACCATCACCTTCTTCCATCCACAGTCACTATGGCTACTGTCCGCTGTGACAGAGTGGACAGGCTTTGTCTCTGTGTAGCAATGAAGGTGATGAGATCAGGCTACTGAGTCAGCGGTCCTTCACGGATGGTCTGTGCTAGCTCACTCAGGTTGTCTCTCTGGCATTACAAGCCAAAAGTAAGTACAATTCATTATCCTAAAATAAACGAGGATCTCCTCAGAAGGAGTCTCTGGAGATTGTCCCTTTATGCCCATAAAAAATATCACCCTTGGGCAGAGTCGGTAAAGTACTTTGGTCTGATTTCCAGAACATGGGTGTTTGTTGCTTTGTTTACCAAGCGTGGCAGTGCGCACCCGTAATCCCAGCTCTGGGGATGTGGAAACAGGCAGATTCCTGAGGCTACCTGGAGAGACACCCCGCTGAGGCTGCAAACTCCAGGTTCAGTGAGAAGCCCTGTCTCAAAAACCAAGGTAGAGAGGGCAACTGAGGGAGTCCCTTGGGACTGGCCTCTGCCCCTGTGCGCACAGAGATTGCTGACTCCCGTCAGCACTCGGGCTGTGTTTAGGAAAGAAGCAGCAGTCATATGACCCTCCCTGAGAGCTGTACCCGGAAACCGCAAACCTGGCTTGTTCTGCATCCAAGTGCCACCCCCACTCCCCCATCCCCCCACCCCCGCCATCAGCTCAGGTGCTCTGCACAGGCACACAGGGCTGCAGGATGTGCTGGACAGCCGTGGGGCAATGCTCAGACTCACGTAACACCTAGTTCTGATCCCACACAGCTGCTTCTCAGTCCCCCAGAGCATATGCCTGGGGCTGCTGGCACCTTTAAAATCATCACTTCCCCAGGCCAGGACAATGGCTCAGACCATGTGCTAACCACCCAACCAGGCCTCGGTGCTCTCTAAACCTTCATCTCTTCACCTGTCCTATCCCCGAGTCCCTTTCCACAGACCTCTACCATCACTAGATGTGACAGTCCTGGAAGCCCATGGCACGGCCTCAAAAGTATGGATCAGTACTCTGATAATCCTTCACATGTCAGCGGCCGTATCTAGGGACTGCCCCTTGCTAATGTTCCCTGAGAACATCTCAGTGTGAGGACCTAAAAGGCTCCTCAATGTTTAACTGTCAAACTTGGAAGCAGTGTGAACTCGCTGTCATATGTGTAGAGCCCAGAATGGGGTCTCAGATCTCGGAGACAAGGGGTCTGAGGTTCCACCACACCCACATGTCTGCTTTCGTTGTTCTGATAAAACACCTCAGAAAAGTACCTTAGAAGAGGAAGTTTGATATGGCTCACTCTTTCGGAGTTTCAGCCTTCCTTTGGCTGGCTCCCCCGCCTGGGTAGAATACTGGGAGCATGTGACAGAGAAGGCCGCACACCTCGTAAACAGTGAACCGTGAAGAGACAGGACGGAAGTGGGCCCTGAGCTGCGCAGAGACCCACGGAGGTGACATAAACCCGTAGTGCCACGGCATATGCCCTCAGCTCCCCCAGTCAGCCTACTAACCGAACACTGGGAGCTGCCTGGTACTGTTCCAGAAGCTTCTTCAAGACTATATTCTACAACAAAGTGCTGAGCTTTGAAAGAGGGAGGCACTAGGAAACACAAAGGCACCAGGTGGAAATGGCGGCAGACACAAGACGACAAAGACAGGGCGTCTGGGCCCAGGGCCATCACTTCTCAGAGCTGCGTTCCTCTGCCTCCTACCCAGCCACATCTGTCAGCCACATCTGTCAGCCTCAGGAACCTCTTCCTTAGTTAAATAGGAGGGGTCAGTGACCACAGCCTCGGCAGGGACAGCGAGCCAAACCACTCCCGTTCACAGGGGGGTCCTCCAGGGCTGAGCAACGTTGGTCTTACTAAGCATGAGGTCACCTTTCCTCTCCCAGGAGTCGCGGGGTTATTTGAGTTCATGACTGAATTCACTCCAGGGCTGGTCTCTGAGAAAGGCCCTGTGAGGCCTAGCTCTATCGCTATCCATTGTGAGTCAGAGACCCGTGAGAGGCCAATCATCTGAAGCCGGCCATGGCATTGACCATAAAGGCGGGAGCACACACAGGCCACTCTTGTCCCAAAGGTCTCCTCAGTTCATTGGAAGAGAAAAGTGTAGAAGCCAAAACAGTGACCAGGAAACACAGGAAAGCGGTGAGGTGAGTGGAGCCACACCTGGATGGGCACTCGGATTGACATCTGCTCTCCTGGTAAGGCCTTGTACAACCAGCAAGGGCCAGGCAATGCCACCCACTTAAGCACATTCATTTAAATTATGCAGCCTTTAAATTTTATTCAGGCCTTCAGAAGGCTCCACTATCCTTCCTTATTATAAAACCGTGTGTAGCCGGACCTGATGCGAGCCTGTGTCACAATACAGACAAGCAGCATTTCTTTGGTGCAGGAGACACCAGCCGAGACTAAGTTCAGCCCTTATGAACCAGTGAGGTTTATCAGGACTGGGCACCTAGCTCAGCGACAGCACCCGTGCCTAGCATGCCCATGGCCCTAGGCTTTAGTTCCACCACCCATCCACTGCCACCCAAATTGTTTTTAACTTAGTAATTATCAAGACGATTCACTGTCCTTTACATACCGCCCCTTTCTAACAGGTTTAAGGTAGGTCTTTCTTTTAAAGATTCTTTCTGAAATCTAACTAGGAGTATAATGAGTGATTTCTCCCCAGGTCACACAGAACATCAGCCTGGCCCGGCCTGGGTATCACAGAACTGATGAGGTATCTCTTAAACCACAGAAATGAGGCTGGCTGGTACCAGGCCACTGCAGGCCTGGCTGTACATGGTTTCATAATGAGGAAGGATATTGGAGCCCAGTGGAGGCCTGAAAACAATTTTTGAGGTTGGATAATTTAAATTAATGTTCCTAAATGAATCCCAGATTCTTGGTGCTATAAATTTTCCATTTCTCTGACCATGCAATTGCAGATGTCATCTGAGAGCCTACGGGGCTCTGGAGAACCGTCTGCCTTCAGTTTCAGTTTGGAGGCAGGCAGGGTCCCAGTGGGCCGCACCTGAAAGAGCTGCACAGCCAGTTACCCAGCCAGGACGGCACTGCGAGCGCCGGAGCCCCCAGATGCCAAGGCCTGTGGTCTCTCCTTTGCAATAAAACATTTTTCTCTAGGATTGTCTTTCTTGAATTATATAATTTTGAATCATCAGCTTATCCAGCAAAAACTCAAAATAATAAATCCAAACAAGGTGTTCAGTATGGTCTCCCCATGTGGGCAGAGGCCCAGAGGCCTTCAGCCTTATCATCCACCAACCCCTAGGGGTGGTCCTTACCCCAAGAACGGAAGGAGAGGTCACACTCCTCGTTTTGTTGTGGCTGTTGTTGTTGTTTGGTTTTGGTTTTGGTTCTTTTCCTGCTCCTCATTTTTAAGACAGAGATAGACTTGAACATATCCCTTCTGCTTCATTCACATTGCTGCAAAGGAGTCCTGGCGTCCTGGCACCATTCCCGCCCTCCCTGCCCCTCCCTGCCCCTCCCCGCCCCCCTTGACCCACCTTGTCCAAGACAGGCTGGGAAAGGTGGTCGTGTGCCCAGAGCAACTCAGTCTCCACTGCTGAAGAGAAAAAGGGAAAGAAACAGAAGAAGTTGACTCCCAGGAGCTCCATCTCCCAATGCTAACCGTTTAGGGGCTTTGTCCTTCAGTGTGTGAATCTGAGGGGAAGAAACAGGGTCTGTACGGAAGCTGTTCACTGGCAACTGTACAGAAATCACACAGACAGAAGTGAGGTTTTTTTTAAAAAAAATCATTATCTCTACTTTAGAGAAACACACTTTAAATATCTACAGGCATAGAGAAAGAAGTTATCCTAAAGATGACATTCCTTGCCCTATGAGGAGGGGGAGAGGGAAAGGGAGGGTGAGGACCAGGACAAGGAGGAAGTCACTGTCCTTCAGATGTGAGACTACACGTAAGAGCAGAAGCAGATAGGAGCTCTGCACCGGCTCAATCATAATTTTGTAATTTTACTTTTTTTTTTTTTTTTTTTGGTTTTTTGAGACAGGGTTTCTCTGTGTAGCCCTGGCTGTCCTGGAACTCACTCTGTAGACCAGGCCAACCTCCAACTCAGAAATCCGCCTGCCTCTGCCTCTGCCTCTGCCTCTGCCTCTGCCTCTGCCTCTGCCTCTGCCTCTGCCTCTGCCTCTGCCTCTGCCTCTGCCTCCCGAGTGCTGGGATTACAGGCGTACGCCACCACCACCCGACTAATTTTACATTTTCATATCCAATCTAAATGATACTCTTGGCATAGCAATCTGAGTTTATCTCTGGCACTAACTTTTGAAGACAAATACCTCAACATAAATAAAATAATAAATAGAAATACTGCACGAATGATGGGCCGAGGCAGTTAGAAGTCCTCACGCGGACCCTGGAGGAAGCCAAGAGAAATGTCTGAGACAGAGAAGGGCAGAAGAGAAGGAAGACGGGGCAAAGGCGGTTCAGCCCGGCTCAGGCGTCCACGCGGCACACTGTGCCACGGGCTTTTCTCAAGTCGTAGAGAAGGGCGCTAAAGCGGTGGCATTGCTGAGACCTCTCCAAAAGCAACAACTCAAACCAGGCTTTTTGGCAAAGCAATCCCTGCAACTTGGCAGGACCCACAGAGAGCACAGTGAACTTCATGTCTCCAGTGAAGGGGCGATGGTCAGTGCCAGCCGCTGGGTTCGCAAAGCGAGATTGCTCCATGTTTAGGGAGCACTGTGCTGGATTATCATCCATCACCAGCTTCTTCCTCCAACAAATGTCGCCAGCCCCGTCCTCCTCCAAAACACTGCCCACGCATCCATCCGGTTCTTGTCTTCCTGCCCTGGAAGGTCAGAATTTTTAGACCCAATCCCTGTTTAGTAAGTCTCACTTTTGTCTCTTAATCACAATTCCTCGATCTCTTCTATTTGATCATACTCAGATACACACTCATGCACTTTGTGCGTGCACTCGGACACACACTCACCCTCTCTTTGTGCGTGCGCTCGGACTCTCTCTCTCTCTCTCTCTCTCTCTCTCTCTCTCTCTCTCAGGACTAAGCTGAAGAGATATCTCAGTCAACAGACTGTTCGCTTTGTAAGCATGAGGACTTGAGTTCAGTTCCCAGAATACATATTTTTAAAAAATCCAAGGTGCTGGAGAGATGGCTCATTGGTTAAGGGCACTGGCTACTCTTCCAGAGGGCCTGGGTTCAATTCCCAAAACCCACGTGCGTGGCTCACGACTGTCTGTAATTCCAGTTCCAGGAGATCTAGTTCCCCCTTCTAGTCTCTGCAGCCAACCCCACAGGTGGTGCTCAGACATACATGTAGGTAAAACACCTATACACATAAGTAATTTTTTTTTAAATCAGACATGTTTAAAGTCCCAGGGCTTGGGGTGTAGAGACAGTAGATCCTTGAGGCTCACTAACCAGACAGCCTACAACTTGAGCTCTGGGCCAGTTCTTAAATAAATACATAAAAAGGTGGATGGGGGCTGGAGAGATGGCTCAGAGGTTAAGAGCGCTGACTGCTCTTCCAGGGGTCCTGAGTTCAATTCCCAGCAACCACATGGTGGCTCACAACCATCTGTAATGAGATGTGATGCTCTCTTCTGGTGTATCTGAAGACAGCAACTGTGTACTCTAATAAATAAAATAAATAAATCTTAAAAAAAAAAAAAAAAGGTGGATGGATCCCAAAGATGATACCCAAGGTTGACCAAGGCAACCTCCATGACACACACATGTGCACCTACATACACATGAATTCAGACAGAGAGAGAGAGAGAGAGAGAGAGAGAGAGAGAGAGAGAGAACAGAGCAGTCACAGCTTCCTGTATTGATGAGACCTAGCATCTACAGCCAGTGTTTTCGGTAAAACCATTGTATGTCGCCTGATATATTGTATCTTTCTTATTTACAATGGTTTTCTGACTGTCCATCAGAGGCCTTCTCAACTTAAACTGCGCATATGAATACATTTATTTCTATGAGAAGTGATTCATTGTAACTCACATGTATCAGACACTTATATTTATAGGACAGCTGCCTCACCCTCTTTGGGGTGCAGATAACTCTGCCTCTTACTGCATTCCTTTCCAGCATAGTATTTATTAAACTGTACTTAAAGACCCCCTCAGTCAAACTGCTGCTTCGAGCATATGAACAGCGTGTGACTACAGATTTGAGGGACCCTGAGCTGTTGGACAGGTGATATGGAAGCAAGCAGTGGAGTGTCACAGGCCTAGCTTAGAAAGAGTGAACTGCCACCGGCAAACTGTAACCTCACAGCTTCCTCCCCAGCTCTCCCTGGGGTCAGTGTTCTCTGTGCAAAGCATTTCAAAATGTTCTCTGCACGACCAGCAGCGAGGGAACAGGAGGGATTTATACAGTTACTGCCAGGGTTGGAGCTTCCGGTTACGGTCAGGTATATCTCCTGTTCATCATTGGACACGCATCTTCTGGTTTCTGCCAGGTTTACTGTCAGGGTTGGAGTGTGCAGTTACCACTGGGGTCATATCCCCTGGTTGCCCTGGAAATGCTATTCTCTGGTTACTGTTGGGATTGTATTTTCTGTACCATAGGAATTGTACCTCCTGGTTACCATCAGGGTGGTGTCTTTCTGCCATTTGACGATCTTGGTTTCCTCTCAGGGGTCTGGAGTGTAAAGTCCTACACAGTCAGGCAGCTGTTACCTTGAGAAGTGTTGAGTTCAGACTCCAAAGGAAAGGAAAAACCACTAGTAGCCCTTGACACCCGCCTTCCCCAGGCTGTGACTGCACCTGCTATGCAGATATGAGTATCATTCTAGGATAAACTGTTCTAAAAGGTACTAACTTAACTGCAGCTTGGGGGGGGGGTTCCTTTACATTCTCTGGTTTGAGCAGGTCCCCATTCAATAGCCTCCATCTGAGATTTCTTGTGAAACCGTGGCCAGATGGTGCCTGACTCTGAAGTTCCCAGAGCTACCTGGACTAGGAATTCCACAGGGTTTCCTCACTCTCCTGTCTGTCTGTCTGTCTGTCTGTCCTCTCTAAAGTGGAATATCCCAGAGTCAAAGCCCAGGATGCTGAAACTAGGAAACAGACACTTCCAGGCCTTTAGCGTCAGACTCGAGGCCAGCACACCACTTCCACCGTATGCAGTTATTCAGGACTGCTAAAGCCTCAGGATCTGAGGGACAGAGATGCAGGTGGCATCAGCCTTGAGGGGGTGGCAGGATGGAGGAAGGAAAAGCTGAGGGGAGCATCTTCTCAGACTAACTGTTACCACAAAGAGTGAAAAGGAGTCTCTGCCCAGTTGGCTCTGAGAGCGGCCCCTCCTGCTGCTCTTGGGTGGCCCGGTGATTAGAGCAATGGAGCAAGCATAATTGTGTAAAAATGTTGAGGGAGAAAGTTACTGAGCCTGTACCACCCTCGGGCTTCAAAAGATCAAGCTGATGGAGATAGAGAGGCTTTTACAACAGGGAATCATTTGCCAGCACCCTTCAGATAGAGGGTCTGTGGGGTTTGTTTTTTAATTTATTAAAATTGACTATAGCATAAGCCACACAAAAAATGGGAAAAAAATAATTTTTATAAGCCACATTTTCCCACCATCTCTCTCTCTCTCTCTCTCTCTCTCTCTCTCTCTCTCTCTCTCTCTCTCTCTCTCTCTCTTCTCTCTCTCTCTCTCTCTCTCTCTCTCTCACACACACACACACACACACACACACACACATATACTAGTGCACAAAGCTGGAAGTCAGTTATGAGGGAGTAAACTCTTCTTTGTAGAAAATTCTTACAGGTTTTAAAACACTCACAAATGACCGTTGGGCCCACAGGGAGATCAAAGCCGTGTCAGCAGGCATCTAGAAAGTGGTGGCACCGGAACTCCACAGAGAAAACCTGTGTGCTTTGCACATATTAGAGCCTTGAAGTCCTCCATTGCTGGTTGAGGGAAATGTTAACACAGATGAGCTCAAACTCGGAAGAATATATGATTAGCCCACAGAGAGCAGACACAAAGGGCTGGTTAATAAAGAGCAAACTAGAGAACAAAGGGAGAGCTGTAGAACTGAGAGAGCCGGGGCTCTGTGTGAGTTCTTTGGAAATGCGAGCATCACTGGTGGATCTTTACATCAGAACAGTGGGTGCGCGACAGACAGAGCGGGCTCTCCATCTCTTAGGAAAGAGTTCCTGTGCAGATGACAGCACTGTCCAAATGAAACCTTTGTTGTAATGCATGATGCTCTGAGAGACGGTGGAGTCTGAAACTGACTGAGAGAAAGCACCGGAAGGCGGGAGCAAGGGCTGGGTGGTTAGAGCACGCACTGCTCTTGCAGAGGACCCAGGTTAAATTCTCACCCCCACATCGAGTATCCACCAACCGCCTGGAACCCCAGTTACAGGAGGTCCAGTGCCGCTGGCCTTCATAGGCAGTGCATTCACATGCTGTCTTAGCTAGGGTTTCCATTGCTGTGAAGAGACGCCATGACCAGGGCAACTGCTATAAAGGAAAACATTTAAGTGGGGCTGGCCTGCCGTTCAGAGGTTTAGTCTGTTACTGTCTTGGTGGGAAAGGTGGTAACTCACAGACAGGAGAAGCGGCCTGAGAGGTCTACATCTTGATCCACAGGAAGCAGTGCGGGAGGGAAGCTGAGACACTAGGCCTTGCCGGAGTTTCTGAAACCTCAAAGTCTGCCCCGCCCCCGTGACACACCTCCTCCACTAAAACCACACCTGGTCCAGCAAGGCCACACCTCCAAGAATGCCACTCCCGATGGACCAAGCATTCAAACACAGGAGTCCATGGGGACCACACCTACTCAAACTGCCAGACGTGCACAAACTCACTCACACACAGACACATACAAATATACATAACTAAAATAGTTACGTGTATTAACAAGCCAATTTTTAAAAAAAAAAAAAAATAAGTACAAAAGGACTGTAGAAAAAAAAAAGCTCACAAGTTTTTGCAAGAAATTTCTCTTACTATTTCCATGATCAAGTAAATCTTCAGCTATCTCAAAAATGCAGGTCATATGAAAAGGAAAACATCATCCAAATTTGTTTTGTGAAGGTGACTTTAATGACAAAATAGCATATACAGAAGAAAAATGTGCATTCTTTTCTAGTAAATTAGGAGCAACAATGCTAAGTTGAGGCGCAGTGGGGGTGGGGGCGTGGCTAGCGTGAGGACCTGAGTTCAGTCAGCAGAGTGCACACAGAAAGGCAAGAACAGCTGTGTGTGGGGGGGTGACCGGGCAATGGGATTAGTGGGGGTGCCCCGTGTGATGCAGTAGAACAAGTGGGTCCTTGGGCTCACCAGCTGGCCAGCCTATTCAGTAAATTCCAGGGCAGCAAGAGATGTCTCAGTAAATAAATAAATAAATAAATAAATAAATAGAGGGAGGGGATAGCACTTGAGGAGCAATACCTAAGTTTGACCACTAGACCACACACACACACACACACACACACACACACACACACACACATACACACACATACACTCGCGCACACACGCACACACACACATACACACACACACATACACATACACACACACACACACACACACACACACACACACACACATCCCAAAGATTAATGATATGATTCTGAAACTTTTAGTTTATTTCAAAATATGTAGATAACTTTTATTAGAAAAAGTATAAAGTGCATCATACTAGTAGATCAAAATACATAAAAAAAAAACAGGATCTTGGGTCATCTCAAAATTATTCCCTTAAATTTTTAAGTATTACTTTTTAAAAATCAATTGACTAGAAAATTATTTAATGTGACTAAAAAATATGATTATCTTGTTTTATACCAAAAATCTTTTAAATTTTTGGACTCAGCAAACTGGGGCCTCAAGATACTTTTCATGAACTCCCGGCAGCGGTGGTTGCCTGTCTGTGATCAGGCCGGCCAGCATCCTAGCCCAGGTAAAGAGGGGACCTCGGCCTGCACCCCACCTACACTGGTGTAGGTGGCTCTGCTGGGGGGAGAGTCCTTGTCATCTTCGCTAGGGTGGCCAGGTTCCAGTGGATGGCCCTATGCCCGTGCACATGTGGGCACCACCAACTGGGCTCAGTGGGTTATTAAAAAAAATATACTGGGCTCAGTGGTTATTAAACAAATGTTTAAGGGAACATCCCAGGAGAGAAGTGAACAGTGCTTGTGGACAGGCCAGTCACTAAGGGTGTGGACAGAAACCTAACCTCCCATGTAATAAAACAACCACCACGGGCACGATTCCATTCCCTCTGACGTTACACTGGAAACCTTCCCCTCGTGAAACTGTAATTGAAATCACCATAAAATAGTATTGAAACTAAAGGTTGTGATCCATTTTTCTAGAAGAAAAGTTGACAATAGGACCAAACACTGTGCCAAGGGACATTAACTAACTCAGCGACTCTGCCTCGCATGGCCAGTGGATAAATGAAAGCAACCCCGTCACTTATACCAGAGAGAGCTGGAGTCCTGCTGCCTCACAGTAAAAACTTCATAACTACATCTCGTGCTTCTCTGAAGGTTAAAACCATGAAAGAGGCTCGGGACCTGCATAAGGTCAGTTAGAAATCCTGGCCTGGGGGTGGGGCTCCAGAGCCACACCCACAGCTGAGGAGCTATGGAATTCCAAGGATGGGAGACTCACTTGGCTTTTTAGAGGTGACCTTTGCCCTTGTACCCATGGGTAACCCATAGCCATATGCATATGGGCAGCTCTTAATGGGACTGGGTGGATGACAGTGACACCTGAAGCAAAAAAGGAGAGCCAGTGTGAAGAGGCAGGGTTCAGTGGCAGAGCCAAGGTCCTTGCTTGCGGGATAAAGCGAGGGGTGCCAGGGCATGTCATTTAATTTTTACACAGCCGGATTCGACCGTTACAAACCCATGCCCTGCGTGGATGTCTGTGATTTCTAAAAAGGAAAAGCACAGAGGGATTCGAGTCCTGCTACCTATGTTTCTTCTCCCTTCCTCTTTTTCCTCCTCACTTCATGTATTCTTTCAAGTTTTCAACAAACACAGAACTTTGCAGTCAGATGAAAGGGAGCCGTATATTAAATACATCGCATCTCAGTAGTAATTACTGACAAATCGTGTGTCCCGCTAAAGAGAGGCCATTTTGTTTCCACCCCCTCCCTTCGCCTCTGCAGCTCCCTCGTGTTTCCAAGTATTTCCTCCACGCTTTCATCTTACCCCTAGTTTTGGCATCAAAAGACATGATTACAGAGCGCACGCCAGCTTGTGTGTCAGCAGAATGAATCAAATAACCAAGAGAGTTGACCTTGGATCCTTTTCCCGGACAGCACACAAAAAGCAGGCTAGGAGAGGAAATGTATTACAGACAGGCCGAGCCTGGGGTGGAGGGACGGGGCTGGATGAACGCCTGCCTCACCCTGACAGCACGCTTTCTCTTGCCCTGGGCTCACGCAATACCTGTTTATCTCTGTCACAAAGCTGGACCTAGAATGTGAGTGTTGTCACAAGAAAAGCCAAGGCGTGGTGTCTTCTTTTGAAATGATGGATTAAAGCGTAGGGTTCAAAGACAAGAAAGAAAGTGAGGTAGGCCAGAGAGATCCCGGGAGACAGCCAACAGCTTGTGCTAAGAGCTTGGGTATCCTGTGGTGGGAGACACTGAAAGTCAAAAGCAGAAAGAGCACTGAATGTGTGTGTATGCTTACTACATGTACACTTTATTACTACATGTATACTGCTATGTGCTGTGTACACACATATGTATGGAGATTTCATATGAAAACCCGCATGTTAAGGGAAAGGCGGGGCCAGGCAGCCTGTGTACCACTTGACCCATTTTAGATGTGCAGTAGTATGAAGCGGGGAGAATCTGAGGGCTTTAAATACCATCTTCTGCTTCTCTCTGACACACAGGAGATAGTGCCTCCCACCCCAGATTTCACTTCCAGGGTTGGCTCTGCCTGCCTGCCTACCCCTACTTGGACATTCTGATTCCCAGGAGAGGGAATCCTACTGACCCAGCCCAGGTTAGATGCCTGGCTCTGGTCCAATCAATGATGACACCATCACAGATCACAACCATGGCCACTCCGGTCCATCTGTTCTGAGACACTGGCTCTGTCTCCACCTCTAGACTGTAGCCTCTTGAGGGCAAGGCCCTGATGCTTGCTCAGAACTGGCTGCAGCCCCTGGTGATTGACAGACAATGCAACTGCTTGGGAAAGGATGCAGTGACTCAGAGTGCAGAGAGGCATATTCCGGAAGATCTGCTCTGAAGTCCCTGTCTTAATGCAGCACTAGGGCGCCAGCTTCTTCAGTTACATCAGTGGACATCAGCGTGCCAAAGAGTTTTATGGTCTAGCCTGAGAACCAGACATTCTTTCCAAAATTGATTTTCCCAACCATCATCCCAAACAGCCAACTCCAAACAAACTTTGGAAGATTAGTCCTATTGTAACTTGAGAAATACCTACGGCCCTCCCAACAAGGCAGTGCATGTGAAAACTAGGTCAGAGGAAAAGGTATTTGTAGAGAAAACTTGGCTCTTACGTTACACTTTTTTCCGTGATTGCTTTAGTATTCTCTCTGTGAAATCCAATTTCCTTGAATGACCTCTGTTCGTAGGAAAGTATTTGGTTTAATTCGTGGGGCCGTGGCATGTGTTTAGCCATCTCCGAAGGCCAGCTCCATCTCTGCCGAGCGTGCCTGATACCCAGATGTTTCCTGACAGTCAGCACTCATGAGCTCACCCCTGGCACATTCTTTGCACACAATCACCCCAAAGCTCTTCTTGCATCTCCCCAGCATCCCGCAGGCTCAAACTCAGAAACTCGGGGGCCAGCTTGAATCCTCACCAGGGTAACCTAAGAACAAAAGGTGACGCTTCCAATGCTGAAATTTTCCAGTTTGCTAGTATTTCAGAGACCTAATGAACAGCTGGGAGATACGAAACGCAAGGGATCGGAGCCAGCCAAACTAAGCGATATAAAAAGATGTGCAAACTGGCTGCCCAAAAGAATCCAATTAAACTGCAGGCGAAGAGTTCCACAGCCACCCAGATCTGATGAAATCAGGCTCAGGGCTGAAGGCCCCTGGACACATCTAGCCAGTGCAGAAGATGAACGCAGTGAATGCCTCCAAGATGGTAACTTGCCCCAGGTTTCCCAGCAAGAGTATGTTAGGGGCAAAACAAAGCAAGAGCCCTGCCCCTAACAGAGCACAGTCCCACACTGCAAATCCCCCGTCTCCACACGCTCCACAGTTCAAAGAATAAACCTGAGTGTGCTCAACAACACCTTGAATCCAAAACATGCTGTAATTTGGTAAAGGGATTTGTTAGGGGGACAATTTCCTTTTTTTAAAAAAAAAAAATTAAGCCTGTATTCTATCCCTGCATGACATAAAGTCTAAGTGTGGCTACACATGCTTGTAACCCCAGCACTGGGGAGTAGAAACACAACCATCCTTGGCCACATAGCAAGCTCAAGGACAGCCTGAGCTACAGGAAACCCTGCTGAGAGAGGAGGGTGAGACCAAAGAGAGAGCACATAGCATCCTCACCACGTCTCCCCAAGAACAGGAAGCATCTCGTCCCTAGAGCCCATGGTAAGGTGATTTAATGATGTCTACTCCTGGAACGCTAAATTCATGAGGACTATGTAAGCTTTTAAAGACTCAGAGATGCACAACTATACAAGGATTGATTACCTGTCGAGTGACAACTTAGACCTTGAGATTTTAGTAGGAGCCCTGTCCTTAAGGAGAGGCCCTAAGGCTGCCTGGGAGATACTTGAGAAGAGAACCATTCCTGTCACTGCAAAGTGTCCCCCAGAGAGACAGAGTCAGGCAGCATGTCCTGCAGGTAGAGCAAAGATCACATCACAGCCCTCCTGTCCCTGCAGGCTATGGGTTCATGGTGAAGAGAGCTATTGAAGAACTTTGCACTACAGAGTGAACTCGGCAGCCAGACTTACACTCTGGGACAATCTCTCCCATTGGCTAATGGCTTGTGGCCAAGTGCTACACTGTGTAAAGCTAGCTATTGGTCCTTCACAGATGTGTTTGCACTTATCACTCATAGCCAGGATGATAGCGAGGAAAGCACTCCTGAGCCGCGCAGAGCTAAGCCTTCTTTCCACCCCACATGTCGCTGCCTGTGTGGTTTTGAATAAATTGTTTGAATAGGCCTGAGCCCTCCCTTTCATTTCTCCACAAAAGAGGTAATAATACCTAGCTCACAGAGTGTTGAAGTGCTCATGGATGCTTCACAGATAAAGATGGGGTGTGTGTGTGTGTGTGTGTGTGTGTGTGTGTGTGTGCATGTTACTGGAGATTGAACCTAGGATCTCATGCATGTTAGGCAAGTACTGTACAACTTAGTATATCCCCAGGTCTTATAAAAAAAATTCTACCAAAGAGGGTAAAGAAGTGGCTCGGTGGTTAAGAGCGCCGGGTCCTCTGCAGAAGTTCAATTCCCAGGGCTCATAGGGGAGCTTACAACCATCTGTAACTTCAGTTCTAGAAGATCTGATGACTTCTTCTAGCTTCTAGGCACACACATGCTACACAGACCTATGTGCAGGCAAAATACCCATACACACAAATAAACTTAAAAAGTAAAATAAAATTCTATCAGAGCATGGATGGGAAAGAAAATGGCATTCTTACTTTGTTAATGAAGAAGGCAAGGTAAACTAAGGTCAAAGCCAGCTTTGGCTGTGACTCAAACCACCCAGAAACAGTGCTGTGGAGAATTAAACAGAGCTGCAAGGGCCAGTATCATGAGAGAAAGCTCTGGTCGCCATAGCAACTTCTTTAACCAAACACTGGAGATCTGCTGGCGTGTACACCACCAACGACATCTGGACTTTCTATTATCCCCTCACGAGTAAGAAAAATAAGAGTGAAAACGCAAATAAAATACCCTGTAAACTAATCTTTAGGCCAATTACACACCCGGGTGTCTCGTGTTTATGCTGGCGTCTCTGGCCCAGGTTTTTAGAACACTCCGAGCCATGCCTCTCTTTTGAAGAGCAAGTCTTACAGTAAATTGCCCCAGGGTGCATTTCTGCTGAATGCTGTACCTTTTCTCCGCAAGATAAGTACAAATGCATCATCTGTCAGCTGCATGTGCAAAGCACTGTGAGAGGTTCCTTCAGACATAAGTGAAGGCGGTCATGTTGCAACATGAAGGCAGGAGGGGCTCGGACTGCTTCCATCACCCCCCATGATTCATTGCAGGAGGAGCTCTGCGGCTGCTTCCATCACCTCCCTTAGTTCATTTATACATTTATCAATTTCATTATAGAATCCACACATGCTGTGCAACTCACTCCGCACCAAAGCTGGAGTCAACCCTGATGCTACCTCCAGTTGCATATCTACCACAGGCTAGGCTGTCTCTGCCTCCCATGTCTGTTTCCTCATCAGCAGAGAGCAGCTCTAAATTCAGCTGTTTCCCAGACACTGTTCTAGACCCCTCTTCCCTACGGTTGATGAGAGGACCGTCAAGTGCCTGTAAAAGCCAGTATTCTCACGATCCCTGGTCCACATCAGAGATTTAGATTCCCAGTGTAGGCTGAGTAGACACTGGTTGAGAGCCAGGAGCTCGTGACTCAGTGCACAGAAGAACCGCCGGCGGAAAAAGTGTGTTCCATTTCATACGGTGAGCGTGTGGCCTTCTGGACTAATTGGCCCAGAGCAACGCTAAGATCTGAAGGCAGTGAGTCTCAGTGAGACCTCGGCGCCAGCAGCCCTGAATCTCCCTTCATCTTTAAGGAGCCAAGGCCCCCGAAGCTCTTAGTGAACGTTGTGTGTCTAGGAAAGCAAGCAGAGTAGGTAGCTCAGTAAATCCCAGTTCTGAGTTACTGTGGGACTTTATCACAGACAGCCATGACAGCATGAAGGAAAGACCTCAATATAGTGTCACCAGAAAACTGTCACCAGGGCAGTTTCACTCAGCTATAAAAGAGCCACCTGACCAGAGGAACTATGTTCACCCCCTAAAGTTAGCCAGAGTCTGGAGCTCTGGGTGGGAAAATGATAGGGTGATTGCAGTACTTAGTGGAGCCCCGATAGAGAGCCAGCGAAGCTTGGCCCTGTACAACACTTCATCTTGCGACATGCCCACACCAAGGACCCGGGTGCTGGCTCCGGCGGGTACAGTCTGGTTGTGTCTGGCCCTTTCTGACCCAGACACTAGCTAACATGATGTCTTGGGAAGGAATTTCCAGACCATTGCTAATGATCTCAAAGCCTCTGCTTTTCCCAAGTGGCTTCAGACAGCTCCATTCTGACCGTGACTCTCCTGGCCTTCCATGCAAAGCACCTTAGGAGGTTTCTTCTTGTAGAAAGGCAAAATGTCTCTTCTGTCATGAGAGGCAAAGCATTTATAGATAAAACACTGCATGAGGGCTGGGATGTGTGTCGAGATAATAACTGAAGAAACACCCAAGGAAGCAAAGGAAGGGTTGAGGCCAGAGTTACGGGAAGATGGGCAGGGATGCGGACCTCAAAGGGTGGGGCACTCAGGGAAGAAGGTTTCTCCTTGTCTCCTCATCTTCTGTTCCACAAGAGCTTGCAGCTTACTGAGTCAACACAGGCCAAACCTTGGGTCTCTGTCTCTGTCTCTCTCTGTGTCTCTGTGTCTCTGTCTCCCCCCCTTTCTTCTTCCTCACAAACACACACACACACACACACACACACACACACACACACACCATATTTCTTAGATTCTACAGCCTGGCTTTCTGCATTCCCCTTCTGGCCCTTCTCTGGGGTCTGGTGAAGGGAACTGGATCTCTCTGGACATGCCACCACCGAGACTAGAATTCTAGGCCACGCATCAGTGTGGAGAGACAGCCAGGCAGCACTCTGTCCCAGCAGCAGGGGAATGAGCAGGAGGGGGAAAGAATCTGTGCCACATGGTAGAGACAGCCACAGATGCTCCATGGGCCTGTGAAGCTGGGAGCACACCGGGGTGGCCTGGTTGGGGATCTGGGAGGGGTTCATTAGGAAGCATGATGGGAGTTTGCACAGCTGGTGACATGTATAAGAGATTCTGCCACAGGGCAAGTGTGGGGCTCGGCAGGAGGTGGATCTGCCTAGGCTGGCTTCAGACTCTGTGCCCTCCAGAGTCTGTTTGGGGAGAGGGCACAGGTGTCTCTCAGTATTGCCCTGTTAAGTCCCTAGGAAGCCACACAAGGAAAAAGCCAAATTCAGAGATACACCTGCTTAGCAATGAAATGTCTCTAGTGGAATTTCTTACAAGAAGAGGTGTAGACTGATGTCTGTGATCAGCCCAAAAGCAGTTTGGGGTACAGGGCCTGGGTAAAGGGACTTGTTTCTCAACTCCAGTTTCTTCTCCCCAGGGAAGGGAATGCTGGTTACACCCTACTGACAAGGCTAAAAGTAAATGGGACAGACGCCCTTCATAATGTCATGGCCCAGCTGGCATTGATCTATTCCCTCCTTCCCCACCCAAGACAGTGAGAGACTGTAAGGGAAATGGATTGTGAGAATTCTGAGACACAGCAAGCTCAGGAAGGGTCATGGATTCAGAGAGACCAGTGACTAATGTGATATCAGGTCACTAGGTCATCAGATCACTAGGTCATCATCAGCATGTCAGTATGTCTCTTGTCCCTCAAAGGCCACCATACTCAGCACTTGGTCTACCTTAAGACATTGGTTCATGATCCTCCTCTGATTCTCTTCCAGGGACGCTGTATCAACTTCACCAGAGTGAAGAACAGTCAGCCAGCCAAGTATCCTCTCAACAACACCTACCACCCCAGCTCCCCACCTCCCGCTCCTATCTACACACCCCCACCCCCTGCTCCCCACTGCCCGCCTCCAGCCCCCAGTGCCCCCACTCCTCCCATCCCTTCCCCACCATCCACTCTCCCCCCTCCTCCTCAGGCCCTACCCCCTAACAGGGCACCGCCCCCCTCCCGCCCTCCTCCAAGACCTTCTGTCTAGAACCTAAAGTCTGAGTTCTGGGCTGCCTGAGCAACTCCAGCGGGAGGCTCCTCTGCTGACAGAAAGATCTGCCCAGCCTATGTGGTGAGAAGCGGCTGATGTTTGCATGATTTAAATCAAGTCATGATGGGCAGAACAAAATGGGAATTTTTGAACTGCCTGAAGACAGACAATGAGACAATAATAGTCACATTATAGCCTGTGACCCCTCACCTCTAGAAAAAGGTTCCAAAGATGGCCGCATCGCTATAATGCTCTCAGCCAGATTATGTTCCATGGAGACCAGGAAGAAAGTGATTTCCGAGATTGGAATGCAGCATTGGATAAGAAACACCCTGGCTGAGATTCTGAATGCACCCCACTGACCTGACTCTTGACCCTTGGACTGGGAACCAGGCCATCTATACCCCTGGATACCACCCAGCAACTCTGAAAATGTGTGGTGTCCCTAATATGCATCAAATAGGTATCCAACTGGGATCTGCGGGTTGCCTTGCATAAGAACATATGCTCTATTCTCTTTCCCAAACTTCCTGGTTTCCCAGTGAGGCGGGAAGGGGAAAGTGTTGAGATGCTTAGAAGTTAGAGGAAGTGATGGAAACGCGTAGATGGGAGCATCCATCTCTTACATCTAGAAATGGCTGGCTTCAGCCAGGCACAGTCCCTAAACCATCAAGCCTTGCCGTTGTCAAAGGCAGCCTGCTCATGATTCACATCAAGGTTGGCTGAGGCATAGATCAGAGCTGATCACATAGAAACTTCCACACAGGATCACAAGGTCCTTCATCTTCGGCACACCGGAGATTTCTAAATCCAGCTAAGACACGGTAGTCCTGACTTGGTAAGGAAAACATTCCCAGTTGATTTACTCTGAAACAGGCCATTGTATGTATGGTATCTCTCCTTGGCCTTTCAACCTGCTCACAGATATTACCAGTTATGAAACAAGGAGAGATGCAAACCTTGTGTAACAGAAAAGCTCAGTCTGAAACCCACCCCACAACTCCACATTATTCTGAAGCTGCCTGATCAGCGAGCCCTTTAACCTCATGTAAACCCTGGACACTGTCACCCAATCATGAGAACAGAGGTCATTGTCAAGGGCAGTGTACAGCCCGTACAAAGTGATGCTTCCTTCCTCCATTTTCCACAGGCCCCAATATTGCTGTCTTAGGCTCCTAAACCTCTAAATGTTTTCCTGAAACAAAAGATATAAAATGAGCACAAATTTTTATGCTTTGGGCTGTGATCTCCATAGATCCTTCGAGAACTCAAGACAGCCTCATTCTTTTAGAACAGAGGCACCCAGGTGTCAGGCACTCCATAGGCACCAATAATGTCTGTTCCCAAGGCAGACATTATCAATCCATGTCAGCACTAGTTCTCAATTTAATCCAATTATATTTTCCCACAATACTTCACATCTCTTATGACCTGTCAGTCATCAGTTAAAACTGAGAGAGATAAACACTATTTGTAATACCTACCTTAGAAAGAAAAGCAGAGGAGAATGGGGGAACCACCAGCCTAAAAGGTATTATCTAGGAAAAAGTGGCCTGGAAGAATGCCCGAGTCCAAGACCTGTGGTGGTGACACCAAAATAGCGCTTTCCCAAGTGTACCCCAGACCTCACCCTTCTCCCTGTGGCCACCACTCCCTGCTTTTCAGGAGTAATGAAAAAGATCTCCCTCACCTTCACTGTGCCCCCATCCTATCCTCAAGCTAGAACAAGGCTTGTTTAGTGTCGTCCCTTGTTAAACAGGGGCCACCTGAGGTGACATTGCTGGGCCCCAGAAAACCATTCCAAGGAGAATGGCTTCCCCGGGCTCAGAGCATGCGGACCATGAGCCCACGGCAACTGTTTTGACTGCTGGCAGTACAAAGCAGGCCACCCCACACTACGGCTGCACCATCTGTGCAGCCATAAGAATGTCCGAACCAAGATGCTGGCGTTGCTGTTCTACGAGCGTGGCTCCGGGAAGGCAGCAGACGCCAAGAGCAGACGCCCTGTGCCTTGTGCGGTGTCCCGGAGGCTGTGGTGAAGTGTCTGAGGGAAAACGAATGTTGATACATGGTGATTCTGAGAAGAATTCGCAAGGTTTGACCTTAGAATTGACCAAATGTCTTCCCTGGTCATTCAGAAGTATGGTGAGAAGTTTCTAGAAACTGTCAAGGTTACTACCTTTCATAGCAGGTGACTACAGGCAGGAAGAGCCTTGACATGGTTTACAAAGTCCATTGGTTCTGTGTCGTTCCCTGTAAGCAACAGGAGATGGTGGTTGTGATTAGCAAACTGCATGTGTCATTTGTTTGACCCCTTGTTATTGTCCTTACGGAGGTTTTTTTTTTTTTATATAAGCCAAATTTTGTTGTATATATTCATATTCCACGTGACAGATGGAAGCATGTCCTATCAGTGTGAATAAAAAGAACAGTTGTAGTAAATTATTAAAGCCAGTGATATTTCATGGCAGGTTACCCTACCAAGCTGTGCTTGTCGATCTCCCATGACCATCCTGCTTTTACAATGTACAAATAGTTACTGCGTGACGACGCCCTTCTTTACACAACGCAGATGACAGCCTTGCTGAGAACTGCGGTCCTTCTGCTGTGACAGCCAGCTCGCAAACGGGTCCTGCCTGGAGCTTGGCACACACTCTTGGGAGACATAAGAGCTGTCTTTCCCCAGCATCAGGGACAACACTACCATAAGCAAGTGGAAAAGTCTTGGCTCTCCGGCCTGGGAGAGGGTCTCACTGGAACCCCCAGTAGGAGCAGAATGATCCTCCCTTGCCACTACACACAATGTGATGGTGGAAAATCCATCAAAGAACAATCGTGAGACAATGACAGTTCAGGAGCCAACGGAGGTCATGCTGTGCAAAGTGGGTGGGTGGACTTGGATTGCAAGCTCTGCAAAGCCCACTCCCACTCACCAGGAGGGCAGAAAGGTTTTTTTAGTTATCTGAGCTCAGCTGTGTTATCACGCTTGGAGAACCGATTTAAAAGAATTAGAATATAATTTCTGAATACACGTAACATTAAACTCTTCTCTTCTTCTATCGTAATTTAGTTCTGGGTGTTCAGCGTCTCGGAGGTATTGTTATAAAAGACTTGTCATCACCGCACTGTGCTGTAGGAGACCGGGCTGAACCTGTACAATGGTATACCCTGGAAGTTGCTTTTTAAGAATAATAATAATAATAAATACCTAAAATCGGTGTTTTTTACTTGTTATTTCTATGCTTGTCATAAAAACAAAGTGCGTGTGTTTCAGATACTTACCAAGGACCGTAAAAGCAGAGCGAGCGGCCTAGTGAGGTGGCTCAGCGGGTGAAGGTGTGGCTGCCACGCCTGCCCACCTGGGCTCAGTCCCTGGGACCCACGTGTGGAGGAGAGAACCCACTCCTGAAAGCTGCCCTCTTGCCTCCCCGTGCACTCTAAAGGACACAGGCATCCACATACATGCACACAGAGACACAAAATACATGTCAGAAACTTCAAACAAAATAGCTATCATTCTGTACACTGAAATGTATATATTTTCAAATTATCTTTTAACCATTAAAATCTGTACTGCCTTCTTTAGCTCTAAGATTTAAAGTGGTTCTCACTTCTAGTGACAATTTTCAAATTTGAAAATGGATTCTTGGTAAGTGAAAAATAAAATCCAAAGAAACAAAAATGCAGACCCCCCAAAAAATGAACTGAGGCATAAACAGGAGGATTAATAGCTAGCCTGGGCTATATAGTCAGCTCCTATCTCAAATTAGAAAAAAAAAAAAATACTGTTTGTTACGATCTGAGTCTGAAACACACACACACACACACACACACACACACACACATGGGTTTCTGTATTTGAACACCTGATATCCCAACATTTTGAGGGGCTACAAGACCTTCATGGGGCAGGACCCGGATGGCAGAAAAGAGTCACTGGGCAGGACTGAGGGTCAAAGCTGTGGTCCACCATGTGAGAAGTAGTGGCCACCACGGGTTCACTCGGCCACACCCTCCTCACGGTGATGCTGGTCCCTCTGTGACTGAGACAGGAGGGCCTGCTCTCTCTGAAGCAGCTCCTGACATTACTTGACTTCACAGAGAAAGTAATGAATATGACCAGTGAAGACTGGCTTGGTTGCTGACACAGAAGGGAAATGGGTTCTTCTCCCAGAGCTGCTGGCCAGGAGCCACTGTGGAGATCCCGGTCTGTCACAGAATGCGTCACTATTTTGATGGTGTCTCTCTGTGGTCCCGCTAACCTCCCAGTGCAACTGTTTGCATTCAGGGAGACAGTCTCTTAGTGGTTCCCGGTTTATTTCTATATGACTTCATTAGGACTAGATTCATCTTAAGCAGAGTAACAAGATATGTCAACACAATCAGGCCAACATTTGTTCCAATGTTTCATTAATATTCACTTTAAGTATGTATACTTTGAGTATGTACACATTTTTAAGTTGTATCCTTAATACACAATCTGAGATAATTAACAGAAATTTGAAAAGAAAAAGGAAAAAAGAAAAAGGAAAGCTGGAATCCTCTCTCATTCCTTACACCACCACAGACTGCAATTGTCTTATACTGGGAAAATGGAGCTGGGGCCAAGAGCACCTGCTGCTCTTCCAGCGCGGCTGAGTTCAGTTGCCAGCACCCACGTCAGGAGACCCACAGCCACCTGGGACTCCAGCTCTAGTGGGATCCAGCACCCTCTTCTGGCCTCTGAAAGCACTGCACTCACACGCTTCTATACACACAAAATATACACATATAAACAAAGGCAGTAGAATAGCTCTTTCTTAAATGGAAAAATGTTGTCTATATGGTAGAAAGAACTTAAGATGTTTGCATTCCATTTGGATGACTTTCTCCTGAAATCACTTCCAGTTCTCTGAGGAGTGTCACAGTGCACAGAGCTGAATACAGAGATGTCATCAATAGACGAGCTGCTGACTGCACACAGGAACTTCAGTCCCTTGGGTGCTCGCCACTAAATCCCATTTTCTGTCTACAGTTAAATTTGTTAAGATTTAATTTGCTGTGATAAAATGCCATTACCGTAATGCAATTTGAGGAGGAAAGGATTTATTTCACTTGCACTTCCAATTCAGAGGAAGTCAGGGCAGAGACCTAGAAGCAGGAACTGAAGCAGAAGCCATGGGGGGGGAGGGGGCAGGGGTGCTTTTCACTGGCTTAATAAACTTCCCTTCCTCACAGTGCTTTCTTATACTGTTCAGAACCACCTCCCCAGGGGTGGTGCTGTACCCTGTGTCTAAGCCCTCTCATATCAATCATTAATCAAGAAAGTCCCACAGATTTGACCACAGACATATCTATGAAAGCATGTTCTCAGTTGAGATTCCCTATCGTTTGTGTCAAATTGACATTGTCTTTTGAAGTATTCATACTCAGGTATTAAAAAAATAGGAATACTACAATATATACATTATAATATAAAATATATTTTTTGTTGATGTGATAGAATACAAAAACAAAACAAGCAACCTAAAGGGAAGGGGTTCTTTCGGCTCACAGTTCCCTAGGCCATGCAGGCTATCATGTGGGGAAGGCGTGGCGGCAGGATCCTGCAGCTGGCCGGGACTCTGCTATACACCGGAAGTAAACAGCAGCAACCAGAAGTAGGGCCAGTCTAGGAACCCTCAATGCTGGTCCCCAGGGGGTATACTTCCTCCAGCAAAGCTGGTAGTTCTAAAACTCCCCAAAGAGCATCACCAGCTAGACACCAAGTATTCAAACACATGAGCCCATGAGGGCCCCTTATCACTCAAGCCACCACGTGTGCCAGGCAGGGCTGGCGTACACGAAATACTTGGATTTTATTTTAAGGATTGCTCCACAAGCATTGGTGCCACCACAGTTCACGCCAGAGCTAACCACATCTAAGGAGCTTTGGGCTTCCAGCCCGGTGATCCGACTCCTCTCTCGTTCCCTCGGCACTCCTGTAGCCATGGAATTAGAGGTGCTGTCTCCTCTGCTTGGTAGGACAAGTTATTTTAATATTTGGAAATCAAAATTGCAACATCTTTTTCATCGCTTTCAAGTGCCACTGAGTGGTGTTCTGGTAAAGCAGTGGCAGCAGTCCACGGAACTCTGTCAGCCAAGAGAGAAGCTCTTTTGAAAGGTGTCCAATCAACTATGCCGTCAGGACTTCCAACACATCCTTAGAGGGGAATTAACTTTAAACATTAAAGAGGAAAAAACTGTGAAGAGCCTTTTTCCTTATGTAACCATTTGAAGTTTTG
The DNA here is from genome assembly GCA_964023405.1 of Apodemus agrarius. Lineage (NCBI taxonomy): Eukaryota > Metazoa > Chordata > Mammalia > Rodentia > Muridae > Apodemus > Apodemus agrarius. The sequence goes on along the minus strand of OZ030006.1, from coordinate 116,258,364 downwards.
CAAAAGATTTTTTTAAAGCATGGGACCTGCTAGCTGCGTATGCCACAAATGCAGAAAGCATGCTTTCTTCTTAAAAGTCATAAGATGAGGACCTGTCAGCCACCCACGCTTCAGCCCATCCAAAACCATTTACCACCCTGAGAGAACCACAGCCCATTCTCCTCCTCTTCACAGTCTTTTAGATGCAGGCACGCCTCTCTGTAGGAGACGCCCACCTCTGCAGGATTCACAGTTTATGGCTTTTTACCTAGCTTTATTCTTTGTGTTACTTACCGATAAGTTCTGTAAGACTGTGGACTAGAATGATGGCTTCCTGCCCTTGCAGAGGACCAGAGCTTTGTTCCCAAGACTGATGCCAGGCAGCTCATTAACTCCATCGCTGGGGAAGCCTTGGGCTCGTGAACATATCACACGCATGCACACCTGCAGGCCCATGTCAGACAAAGATGGCCTAGAAATAAATCCTTTTTTAAAAAAGATAAACTAATATCAATGATGCCTTATGTTTCCAACCATGCTATCATGTAGGATTTCAGGCAAACCCTGAGTGTCCCAAAAACAAGACAGAGCTAAACCATTCCAGGTTCCATCGTCTGGAGACTGGGCTCCACTGGGCTCCATTCCCCAGGCTCCCAGTGACTGCCAAGACTGCGGGCCCCAGGCATCCAGTGGAGAAGTCGCCTTGCAGAGGAACGGTACAAGTCACAATTTCTCTCCAGCAACAGAGGTTTCCTTTCTCCCTCCAACCATCCTGACCCCTGGATTGTCTTCTTCCCTTCAGACGTGTGTTGGTACAAGGAGCTATTCTCAGCCGTGGCTAGTGCTGTTCCATCTGGGTCAGTGCTATGACCACGTGGGGATTAGAAATAAGGTAGAGCCACTGTCTCTGTTGTATGGGAAATTCCAGATGTTTTCATGCTGCTGCAAAAGAAGTTTCCTTCTAATTATCAATAACCTGTGTCCACTGGCCGACCAGCCTGTTGAGGCGGGGGTCTCATCGTGTTGTCAAACAGGCAGCCAAGCAAGCGAAGGGCAGAAAGGAATCGCCCTGTTTGTGGTTGAAATGGGAATTCAGGGGTCCTGCTGCGGCTAAGTGTCCCACAGTTGCAGACCATCAGCGTGGCCCAGTCACCCACAGTCCACACCCACACTGCCTGTCACACAGTTGCCAGCCAATCAATGACAATCGTGCAGGTAAATACAGATGAGGAGCCTCGTTTCCGGGGAATCTCATTTCCAAGCATTCAAGAAAACTACGGCTGGGATAGGATTTCCTTTCAGGAACTTAGGGTCACGGGTGTGGTGGCATTTGCCTTTGGGCTCAGCAGAGGCAAAGGAATCTCTGCAAGTTCCAGACCATCCTGGTCTACAAGGATGTTGTCCAGGCTAGCCAGGGCAACACGGTGAGACTCTGTCTCAGGAAAACAAACATAAACGCAAAGAGCCAGAAAGAACTTGTCCTGTAAGCATGGAGCCTGAGTTCGGATTCCCAGCACCCACATAAAATCTGGGCCCAGGATGTAATCCAGGAGCTGGAGAAGAGGTCAAAGGCCAGCCTCATTAGCTGAACTGGTGAATGTGAGATCGATAAGAGAAGTCGTCTCAAAGATAACATGGGTGAGCCAGCGAGGTGGCTCACTGTGAAGGTATTGCCGCCAGCCCAGACAGTCTGAGTTCGATCCCTGGGACTCACAGAGTGGAGGAAAGGAAATGACCCCTGAAAGAAAGCTGTCTTCCAGCTTCTGCGCCGAGGATCTACCGGCACACCCACGCACCAGTAAGTAATAATGTAATTTTTAAAATAAGGTGGAGAGTGACCAGGGAAGACACCTATGTCAACCTGCGCTCTCCCCACACAGATACACAACTGTGCACGCATAGAGAGGGGGGAAGCAAGGGGACAGAGAGAGGAAAGAGGGGAGAGGAGAGGGGAGAGGGAGAGGGCACACATGCAGAAGCAATAATTAAGATCTCAGTTCCACTTCCCCACACCCTTCAAGCAAATATCCAAGTATCCCCCTGTAGGCTCTCCCTAGGTGGTACTGAGTGGGTCCTTCTGACAGTTCATTACTCTGTCCTCTCTGGGTCACCTCTCAATGTGTACATGCACTCCATATCAACTGGGCCAAGTCCGTTTTTGTTTTTCACTTGGGAAGAAAAATTAAAACAGATGCAAGGGACTCAGGGTAGGACAGCAGCAGAGAATGCCAGCCCTGGCCTTCATTGGAAGAATCAACTCTATTTTTACCTCATTTGTTTACTGAGCATCCTGTCACGGGACCGGATCTCTGCTGTCCCATAACTGGTGGAGGGAGCAGGGCGTCTGCCTCAGCCAGGAGCGTGGCCTCAGTACTGGCAAGCACGTTTGTGTGCTCACGTGCTGCTGGCTGTCCACACCTGCCGCAGAGGACCCCCTCTGCTGCCGCTAAGTCCAGTCATGTGACTGCTTACGGCCATTAATGCTCACTTGCTCTGGTTCCCTTTTAATTAACTAAACTTAGATTTGAATATTTGCTGATATACAGAAGGTTAAGAAAACATAGAGAGTGCCTGACATCGCCTTAACTGTCCCTGCTGTCAACAGCCTCCACGAGCCTGTGTGTCTATTATCCCGAATTGACTCTGATGCCTTATTAGATACTAAAGTCCACAGTTAGAGCCTGCCCTGCTCTTCACAGTTCTGAGGAACATGAGTGCTCTGCTGTGCATATGCCTTCCCCACCCCCCCTACACACACACACACACACACACACACACACACACCGCCAGGAGCCACACAGTGGCGGATGGAATAGAAGCATTGTCCCAAGCAGCCCGCATGAGTCACCTGTTAATCCTTCTTCCCCTCCCCCAACCCTCATCCCTGCGTACCAGAATTCTCCAGAAGGACAGAGTCCATGTGCATGCATCTCTGCATCTATATAGAAATATCTACATAGGACATGGGCTTTATTAAGGTCTCTGTTCACATGATTATCTATGGCAACTGAGAAATCCATCAGTCTGAAGACATCATAGTATTACGGACACAGTGGAGGTTCAGAGCCAGGGAACCCAAAAATAGAACTCTGAGTTTAGGGACAAAAACCTGAGAACCTGGAAAGGCTGTGGTAAGTCCTAATCCAAACCCTGGAGCGCCTGTGGGGTACTGCTACCAAGTACCAGGAGACAGTGGAATAATTTCAATACAGGTGCCTCGTAGGGTCCATCCCAGGGCCTCAGAGCTCCAGGTTTATAGTAAATGGACAATAGAGGTCACCCTGGCTTGAGGAACAAAGCCCAGACTCTCCAGGGATAAGGATCTGATTAGTCCATCAGGCTGCTCTCCAGACAAGTCAAAGACGCTGGCTGACAGGGAGAAGCTAGCATAAGATGGAAGCCACCACAGTCCACACCAGTCTCAGTCTCAGCGACAGTAACAACAGTTTGATGCAGTCCACCAGCTATGTCCCATGTAAGTTCCCAGAAAACGAGACATTAGACCCATCGAGATAGAATGCTCCTCTGTGGCAGCGTGACACCAAAGGCTGCACTGTGCTCAGAACCCCCTACAAGGCCAGAGCCCTGTCCCCAAGCTGCTGGGCCTATCACCGCTAAGGAAAGGCTCCTGACTGAGTCCCTGCCACAGAGACTTCCTTAGTTACACTCCCTGCCAGTAAGTCAGACGAAACCACAGCCTCAGCAGTCAAGTGGCACAAAGACCTCCCCCTTGCCTCAAATTTGGAATGTTCCGAATGACTCCCAGCTCTGGAACTCCCCTGCATCAGCCGAGGCCTCCTGAGCTTACACTTCACATCTGTTTCCCTTTGATGTTCATACGAACAATCTAACTTGAATTCCTAACCAACCAACATTTGAAAAACTGAAACCATGGTAAAACTGTTTTACTTGAGTCGATATGCCTAAAGCTTTATCATTTCAGTACATAGTCAATATTTTGAAATACATTTAAAAGAGATCATTTAATTATTTTCTATTAAGTCTTCAAAGCCCGCTGGGTGTTTTCTGTTTGCAGTGTCTCAGGGCTGGCTAGATGCACTTCACAGACTCAAGCACCACATGTGGCCAGCAGCTACCACATTACACAACACAGCGGCTGGGAATGGTCCGAAGAATCAAATTACAAGGTCATAAGATGCACACGCTTCAATGTCAGTCAATGTTGACTTTTTTTTTTTTTCCAGATTCTGTACCAACATATACTTTGAGTGACGCCTTTGAGAGCAGTGTTATTCCACACGCTAAACAAAGCATGGCCTCACTCAGAACCTCTGAGCTGAGTGAGGGAAGGAGCAGGCAAAGGAAGAAAGAAAGACACTGAGGCTGATGCAGAAGCTAAGTGAGGGAAAGCGGCTGAACAGCATCAGGACAGTCTGCGTTTCAACTGAACCAGAAAGAATTTTCCCATTGTCTTCACTGTGTCCAATACCCCATGTGTTGTCCTAGTTAAGGTTCCGATTGCTGTGACACAACACCATGACCAAGGCAACTCAGGGAGGAAACAGTTTATTTGGCTTATACTTCCATATCATTGTTCATCACCAGAGAGTTAGGACAGGAACTCAAGCAGGGCAGGAATATGGAGGCGGAGCTGATGCAGAGGCTGTGGAGGGGTGCTGCTTCCTGGCTTGCTCACCGTGGCTTGCTCAGCCTGCTTTCCTATAGAATCCAAGGCCACCGGCCCAAGGACAGCACCACCCACATAGGCTGCCCGCCCCCATCTATCACTAATTAAGGAAAAATGCCCTCCAGACTCAACTGTGCCCGCTCCTATAGAAGCATTTCTTTAATTGAGGTTCAGTCCTCTCAGATGTCTTAAACGTATGTCAAGTAAACATGAAACTATCCAGTACAACAATTTCTACACATATGAACACTGTCCTCATCAAAAGTCTGACTTGCTGAGAAGAGCAGCCTGTGATCCCAAACACACAGTCAAGATTGTAAGTGCTGTGGTGCGAAGAGGAGGCTGCTCTACAATGCTGCGAGGAGTGCAAAGGAGCAGCTGGTGGGGCCTAGGTGAGGGCTATGGATCTGTAATAGCCACTGCGTTCATGGTGACTTTATGGTTCTTTGTTGTGGAGTTAGGGAGGAGAATACACCTGTGGGAGGGGTCCACGCGCATTCTCCAAGCTGTAGATGTGGGTATGGATGTGGCTACAGAGATGCAGATGGAACAGGATGGGGAAAGAGTGGAGCTGCCCCGGGTGTGGCTGGCCCAGGGCAGTGAGTTAAACAATTAGGATGGAAGAAGCTGAGGGCTTGAGGTGTGGCCGAGGGAGGGGAGGTGGGGGCCTGAGGCAACAGTGGGGGCCCGGTACTCAGCACCTACAAAATGACAAAGCCGTGCTGACTGCAGGCAGCAGACCAGCAGAAGATTCTGGAAGAACAGTCCCCACGTAACAGTGCCTGGAGCAAGGATCCAGGCTGTTCCCTTCGCAATATCTACTTCATGCTTGGAACAAAAGAGCAGGGAGTTTAATGTGAGCTCAGCTGGTGTAAGAGTGGAACTCCTGGCCGCAGACCCTGGTAACATGCCTTCAGGCCAGTATCATCCAGGACACCCTTGATAGCCACCCGTGTCTATTCTAATTTAAATATGTACACTTTGAAGTCAGTTCCTCGGGCACACTAGTAGACACACACACACACACACACACACACACACACACACCCCAAGTGACCATAGATGACCATGCTCCCAGTACAGACAAAAGACATTTCAATCGTTGACAAAAATCCTACAATTGTAGACATCCTACAATTCTGGACATGTTTGAAAAGGACATTTAAAGATTAACAATTTACAAATGTAAACGATGTCGTCCTCAGAAGGACCTTGAAGGCTCAGAGCCATCCAGATAAATCTTCAAGAAATCAGTCAGCTCCCCGTGGCAAAGACCTCCATGCAGCAGAAGCCGGTCCCCGGGTCAGGGTAGAGCCCTGTTGGAGTTTACTAAGAAGCTGTTTTAACTAATTCAAGCAAGTGTGCTAACCGAGGGAGAAGCGCTCGGTGAGAGTCATACACACCAGGGTTGAGCATGAGCCTCTTGAGAGACACTCGCACAGCTGCTATTGTTTTCTGAGGGTTTAGTAGAACTGGTCAGTGGATTAATCTGATCCTTTGGATCTCACCGATGAAAGACACCATCATCATCACTAACTTAATCTCCTCTTGCACAATCATTGGCATGTTAAGATTTTCTCCTCACATTGCATTTTGATACATTGCAAGTAAGAATTGGTTATCCAGCATGTTGGCATATTATTCTTAATGCCCTTGTGATAATTAATGTCTCTGTGGCATCTTCTATGGTGTATCTTTTTGCTCCTGAGACATCTATGTTTCTTAGTTCGTCTACCTAAAGGTTTCTTGACCTTGACAAAAAAAGAAATAAAAAGAAAGAATTTAGCTGGCCAGTGGTGGCCTTTAATCTCAGCAGTTGGGAGGCAGAAGCAAGAGTATCTCTGTGAGTTTGAGGCCAGCCTGGTCCACAGAGTGAGTTCCAGGACAGCCAGGGCTACACAGAGAAACCCTGTATCAAAAAATCAAAAACAAGAAAGAAAGAAAGAAAGAAAGAAAGAAAGAAAGAAAGAAAGAAAGAAAGAAAGAAAGAAGGGAAGGAAGGAAGAAAGGAAGAAAGAAAAGAGAAGGGAAGAAAAGAGAAGAGAAAAAAGAAAAGAAAAGAAAAGAAAAGAAAAGAAAAGAAAAGAAAAGAAAAGAAAAGAAAAGAAAAGAAAAGGAACAGCCCGAGTGAAGGAAGAGCGGCGAGAGGACAGACGGGACATGGTGGCTGTGCTCCAGGCTGGACATGGTGGCTGTGCTCCAGGCTCGTTACTGAGGAAGACGGCTTCATAGTCCTTGACTCACAGAAAATATCAGGCAAAACATGAAAACTAGCCTTCCACAAAACCCAAACATTCCACTTCCTGTCAGGTTCACCACCAGGAGAGGTGTTTTTGTGCCAAATGGGAGCACTTTGGTTAAGAAGAAAGAGTAGAGAGAAGCCTGGGAGTGCGGTGCGCGCTGGCGGCCGAGACCCCGTCCTCTGCAGTCCTGTGGAACGTATGGCGCAGCTTTGTGTTCCAACCGCCTCCACCCACCCCACCTCTGCTCTGTGGAAAACATTACTCAGCTTATCCATTACACAGATTGGTTTGGCAGGAATAATTCTTGACGAAGACAACTTCCAATAATAAATCCTGCAATATTATCCACGGAAATGAGGAAACGGACCTGAACATCCCTGCTCAGAACTGGGAAGTAGGGGCGTTGACTCATGCAGACAGAGAGAGCCGTGAGACACTGGGCTTCCCAGAGCCTGTGACCACCCCCTGTCAGAGCTGACAGAGACTGACGGCTCAGCACAAGCTGAAGACAGCACCCACATCACCGGGGTAGAGGCCAGGAATACATACGAAGTTTGGTGCTCTTTATTCAATATTTGAAAACAGGAAAAATAACCTATGTGCTGTTTTTTGGATGTAGTCCAACACTTGGAGCTGGAAAGACGGCTCAGGCAGTCAGCGCTTGCCGCCTAAGAATGTGGCCCTGCGTTCAGAGCCCTAGGCCTGATGTCAACATCAAGACCTGCGGGCACAGGTCTGGAACCCCAGCCTAACACTGTGACCCTTCAATATAGTTCTTCATGTTGTGGTGACCTCCAACCATAAAAATTGTTTCATTGCTACCTCACAAGTGTGATTTTGCTACTGTTATGAATCATCATGTAAATATCTGTGTTTGCCGATGGTCTTGGGCAACCCCCGTGAAAGGGTCATGACCCACAGGTTGAGAGCTGCTGCAGAGCACTCGAGGAAGACACCTAACATTGACCTCTGGCCTCCGTGCACATGGGCATACACATGGGCGTACACAGACACACACACATACACTATGTACACACACAAACACAACACGCATACAAAGAAATGTTGACATCTACATGTAAAAATATGCAGCTTTAATAGTGGCAGCTCTTAGAGAAAGAGACCTCAGGAAAGGGATTCAGAGCCTGTGCTGGCTAGTTTTATGTCAACGTTTATGACACAAACGAAAGTCATCTGAGAGGAGGGGGTCTCTATTAAGAATATGCCTCCATAAGGTCAGGCTGTAGTGGAGTCTGTAAGTCATTTTCTTAATTAGTGATTGGTGCAGGAAGGCCCAACTCACGGCCAGGGGTGTCATCCCTGGGCAGGCGGTCTTGAAATCTGTAGAAAGGCAGGCTGAGCAAGCCAGTAAGCAGGGTTCCTCCGTGGCCTCTGCATCAGCTCCTGCTTCCAGGCTCCTGCCGTGTTAGAGTTCCTGTCCTGACTTCCTTCTAGGATGGACTATGATGCGGAAATATAAGTCAAATTAACCCCACACACAGCAGCAGTAGAAACCCTGACTAAGGCAGAGTGACCTCAGCTGTGCATGTTAGTATCTCGTTCTCGAGGAGATCTGATGCAGAAGTGAGTTCACACTGGAGTGCTGCAGAGCTAGTGGTGGTTAACAAGGTATGAGTTATTGTGGTCACTGGCTATTTGTTTAAAATGTTTTATAACATGCTGGGCAGTGGTGGCACACGCCTTTAATCCCAGGACTTGGGAGGCAAAGGCAGGCGGATTTCTGAGTTTGAGGCCAGCCTGGTCTACAGAGTGAGTTCCAGGACAGCCAGGGCTACACAGAGAAACCCTATCTCAAAAACAAACAAACAAAAAAAAAAAAATGTTTCATAGCAGGGGCTGGAGAGAGAGAGCTCAGTGGTTAAGGGCACTGGGTACCGCTCTTGCAGAGGACCAAAGTTCTGATTCCAGCACCCATGTCAGATAGCTCACAACCACAACCACGGCAACTCCAGCTCCAGAGGGCTGACATGCCCCCTTCTGGCTTCTGCAGATACTGCATTCACATGCACAGACTTACACACAGAAACACTCAGATATACATATTTTTTTAATCTTTAAAATATTTAAAAGCAAAACAAATTGTTTTGTTTGTTTGTTTGTTTGTTTGTTTTCCTTCATTTGTTCTGTAGTCCAGGCATCCTTAACTCTCTGTGCAGCCAGGGATGACCCTAAGGATGACCTTGGACTTCTTATTCTTCTGCTTCTGTTTCCCAAGTGCTAGGATTACAAGCCTGTATCACCACACCTAGTTAATGTTGTGCGGGGATTGAGCAGAAGACTTTATGCATGCCAGGCAAACAACCGAGCTACAGAAGACAAGTTTCCTATAAATGCCTACTTCTTCCATTCAGCGTTTGTGTGGTCTGAGCTTCCTCCCTTTTCCAGTTTTCAAGCAAGAAAAGCCTTCTGCCTACTGGACAAGTTGTCGGACACACAAAAGATGCCTGAAGCCAGCCAGACACCCTCCCAGGCTTACCCCACTGAGGCGAGGCCTCCAGTCTGACCATGGCTCCAGGTGTGTGGTCGCCAGGACAAGTGGACACATGGTACACAGTCTTTAGGCTTTGCCCTAAAGGAGAGCTAGCAGAGGCCCATTCCCCTAGGGTCAGAACAGACGGAGGGGTGGAGCCAGTCCTGGCGTGCCTGCAGAAACGGAAGGAGGGTGTAAACTGGAAGCCTCTGTGCTCACCTTGCTTGGTCTGGCCAGGCTTGATATCTCCAGCTCTTGTCCACACAAGTCAGAAGAGCAGGAAGCACGGCTGTGAACATGGGCAGTGGTCCTCGTGCGCCAACACCTCAGGCCCCGCCCTGATGACCTGTGGACACAGCTGAGAAGACAGAGACCAGTTTGGGGTGCTCCTTCCCTTGCCTCACCCACCTTCTAGGCAGTCAAGGGTCCTCTCTCCACCTCAGAGCTTCCCTGCAGTGCGACTGTAAGTATATATGCACGGAATCCTGGGGCTCCCTGCTCCATACAAGTACTGATGGACGACAACACACTGTGGGATAATTCCTAATTCTGCAACAGGGAATCCTTCAGCACTCTCAACGCAGATTGCTTGTCCAAACTGAAAACCACCAATGACGATCCGGATCCAGGGCTGAAGAGACGGCCTGGCGGTCAATAGCACACGCTGCTCTTGCAGAGCGCTTGAGTTCAGTCTCTAGAATCCATGCCAGCAGGCTCCCACTAGCCTCTAACTCAGTGTACACCCTCTGCTAGCTTCTGAGGACAACTGCACTTAGGTGACTGAGCCACACACAGATACATGCACACATACACATAATTTAAAATAACGAAACGGAATCTTTAAAAAAAGGAAACTTCAACATTAAACTGTAGCATGCATCATACAGACCGGACAGACAGCTATAGACTATGCCACCTAATAGCTTCAGGAAACACATTTTCAAGAACATTCTCTAGATGGATCACATTGTAGGACATAAAACAAGTCTTAGCAAATACAAAAGAATCAAGATGCTGGCCGGGCGGTGGTGGCACACACCTGTAATCCCAGCACTTGGGAGGCAGAAGCAGGCAGATTTCTGAGTTCGAGGCCAGCCCGGTCTACAGAGTGAGTTCCAGGACAGCCAGGGCTACATAGAGAAACCCTGTCTCAAAAAACAAACAAACAAAAAAATCAAGATGCATCAGACTATAATGGCATAAAACTAGGAGATAAACACCAAGAGAAACCACAGAAACTACACAGCTACTAGAAATGAAACATCACCATCTTGAATGACCAGTGAGTCCCAGACAAAGTCACATGGGAAAGCACACTTGTCCCATCATCTGGGACACAGCAAAGGCCGTTCAAAGGAAGAAATTATAGCTGGGAAGTGTTTGCATTAAAAGATCAGAGATCTCAAATAACTAACTTAATAATGCATGCTGAAGTCTTAGGAAATAGTAACAACCCCAAAGCAATCAGTGGGAAGCAATGATTAAAACTGAGGCTGCAAACGGTAGTAAAAGGAGGGCAAGAGTCAGTGAACAAAGAGATCGCTTTCCATTAGCCACACTAAACGGAAAGAGAGGGAGACACGACTTAATAAAAAGTAGACGAGGAAGCGGCCGTTGCACCAGGGAAACCCAGAGGCCCGGTAGAGAACAGTTCTAAGACTTTATTACAGAAAAACCCCACAATGTCTAAAGGAAGCTGGAGGGACTTCTAGATACCTGTACCTTAGCAAAATTAAATGAAGAGGATCTAGGCAACTTAAACAGACCCATAAAGAACAACAAGATTGAAGCGGTAATAGTCTACCGAAAATGAGAATCCAAAAGAAGTCACTGCTGAAGTCTACCAAGTCTTTGAAAATAGAGCTAATAATACCCACGTTCCTCAGACTGCCCACAAAATGGAAGGAGAGGGAACGTGACTTAATATTCTGTGAAGTGAACATTACCTTGACACCAAAACCAGGAAAAAAAGACACAATAAAAAGTAATAAAACTGTGGGGCCAGGTATGGTCTTGTACACCTTTTTAACCTCAGCACAAACTGGCAAGAGTTCTGTGAGTTTTGACGCCAGCCTGGGCTACAAAGCAAGCTCCAGCAAGACTCTAACACAATAAAACATAAAATGAAACCATGAACCTGAATACAGATGCCAAAAGTCGCAATAAATACTTGCAAACTGAATTCAAGACTACACTAAGAAAACCACACACCATGATTTCACCCCAGGGGATCCAAGAATGTTTCAATACATGCAAATTAATAAGTGTAATACAGCCAATAGGCAGACTACAGATCACCTCAACAGATGCACAAGATGCCGTCCACAAGGTTGCACATCCCTGTCTGATACAAGCTCTAAAGAAACTAGGAATCTTAGGAATATGCCGATAGATACCAAAGACTCTAAACAACACACCGGTTGTAGTTGTGATCGTAAGCGTTGTCAATCAACTCTGGTGCCCGTTACGGAGGAGACGACCCTCTAGGAACATCTGTAAGGGATTATCTTGATTAGGGGGATTGAGGTGGGAAGGCCCAGCATACAGGTGGGCAGTGCAGTTTCCTGGACGCAGGTCCTGGGCTGTGTAGAGACGAGGACGCGGCTCCCCACGGCCACTGCTCCTCTCTTCCTGCCTGGGAACACAGAGGCACCAGCTATGCCACTCGACTCCCCGCCACCGTGGAGACCTTCAAACTGTGAACCAAAGTAAATGTATCCCTTACATTGCTTCTGTTGGGGGTTTTTATCACAGCAACAGGAAAAGCAGCTAAGATGTTAACCTTTCACTAAGTGGCAGAAAAATACTGAGAGCATTGCCTCTAAAATCAACACAAGGCAAGGGCCCCAGTTCTCTATGCTTTATTCAAACTAACACTAGACGTCTTCACTACAGCCAGAATCAAGAGACATTATGTTAGATGCTAATGAATAAAAAATAAGAAAAATAAATACATCTCTGAAAAAATGGTTCCACTAAGGAAGGAGAATTTGGGGTGGGAGATGACAGTATAAGAGATGAAGTCTTGACACATTTTCTGCTTATTCATTCCTTTTAGACTGCACGCGCACACACACACACACACACACACACACACACACACACACGCACGCATGCATACACACAATTTCCGTTTTATAATTTTCTTTAGAACCTATAATTCCTTGAACAAAAAAAAAATCTAATGAAAAATGGAAGCTTACAGTTCTGGCAGCCTTTGCAGAAGCACTTTGGAAGTCTAAAGCACCCTGCAGATTTGAGGGAGGATTGGCACTTCAGCCTTGGGCAGAGTTGGATGGGAAAGGACAGTCCAGCGTCAACAGCTGCTGAAGAATGCCTGCAGGGGCGAGCTTCCAGCCCGACTGCTGAGCCCCAGGAAGCATCGTGGAGGTGCCTGTGCAGGGAACAGTTCTCCAGGCTTTGGTGAGAATAAAGAAAAAGCCCCCATGACACATGCCCATGTGTGTTTTCAGTCTCAGATAGGTACTTCCAAGTGCTGGGAGAGCAGGCACACAAGTGTGGGCCAACACGTCCAATAGCATTCCTTTAAATATTTTATTTTCCTAAACTTACTAGAAAAGTGGACCCAAGTTGGACTTTCTTTTGTGTGTTCCAGGAATCTGCCTCTCCTCTGGCTCTCAGGAGGAGAAGCTATCACAATGCCAGCTCCAGGTCTCTGGGAAGGGGTGGCGGGAGGGGTGGGGGGAGTGGAAAAATGTGAGATTTCAGCCTAAATCCTGACAAATCTTCACTCATCATAACCAGTGAGAGAATTAAGCTCCTCCAGAAACCACACTGGGGTGGGGGAGAATCAAGACCTTAATTCCCCTATACTTAATGGCATCCAGATTTATAGCAAGCCCCTGATTTGTGAATCCCAAATATGTTGTCCAGCCGGACACGGCCTTCTCCGACTGGTCTGAAGAAGTCGGTGTCAGAGTGAGGGCTTTGTGAGGAATCCTGATGAAGAGACAAGACCAGATGTCCTGGGAGCCTCAGAATGGAAAGGCTGACCCTTATCCAGCCTGCCCAGCCTGACTGCTCTCGGCTGCGAGGAGCTAAATCCCTCCCCACCTGGACCCAGAAGGGCAGCCAGCTGGAAGCCACGCCCACACAAAATTACACACCCAGCAGAGCTATCTCACTGAACCAGGGCAGTGGAGAGCTGTGCTGTGGAAATGGGACAAAGAACCAGGAAGCATCAGGACTGGGGAGACGGCCTGGTGGATAAATGGACCTGAGTTCAGAGCTGCAACAGACAGGAAAAAGCTAGGACAGCGAGACAGCCTGGGGCCCCGCCTCTGAAGAGAGGAGGATCCCAGGGCTCACTGGCCAGCGAGCTCCAGGTTCCCAGAGGAATCCTGTCTCAAAATACACTTTTAACCCCAGCATTCCGGAGACAGAGGCAGGAGGATCTCTTGAGTTCGAGTCCAACCTGATCTACAGAGTGAAGTCCAGGCTAGCCAGGGCCAAATAGTGAGAAAGACCTCTGAACTCTATGTGTCTGCACATGCACACACACACACACACACACACACACACACACACACACACACAGAGCCAGTATGTTTTTATCATAGGCACAGAAAACAGGTTTAAGACCTTATAAGACTGGACACCCTGGTAAGGACAGGCAGGCTTCAGTTCTGGACAATACCTAGTAGAGGAAATAAAAAGGGAAACTGGAGTCAGGCGGTGGTGGCCACACCTTTAATCCCAGCACTTGGGAGGCAGAGGCAGGCAGATTTCTGAGTTTGAGGCCAGCCTGGTCTACACCTCCTGTCCTAGAAGTGAGTTCCAGGGCTACACAGAGAAACCCTGTCTGAAAAAAAAAAAAGGGGGGGGATTGGACCTATGGTTCAGTGGGTAAAGTGTTTCCATGCCGGCCTGAGAGCCTGAATTCCCATGAATTCATACACAATCATGTAAAAATTCATGTAAAATTTTTACATGAACACCCACGAGCCCCGAATTTACGTAAATCAACATGAACCCCATGTGCCCAGAATTTATGTAAAATCAGACACAGATTTTATACATCAGAAGTCCCAGTGCGCCACTATGGTAAAATGACAGGGCAGGGCAGGAAGCCCTGGCAGCTCATGTGCCAGCTCCCCGTGGAGACCGAGAGATCCTGCCACGGTGGGACAGGATGGAAGACGAGGGAAACACCTGAGAACCTGTCTCCTCAAGCATGTCAGAGGGACCCCGTCTGTCCCCAACGTCTCTGTCCTGTCTAGCAGGCACAGCACTCTGCAACCGGGGCTCTGTAACGGTGTCTGAAATTGGGTAGGCCAGATCTCTCGTTGCTATAATGAGAGCTTTTTTTTCCTCAAAATTTGTATATGATTTGTCCACTTCTGCCATAATTATCTTAAGAACTTTTGTTGAAATTGAATAAACTTGACTTGGGGGGGAGGGTCGGGGGGGATATGCTATCTTCCACATTAAGTCTTTCAATGAGGTTTTTTCTCTAACCAGTTAAAACTAGCTTAATGCCTTTTAGTGAATCGTTCTTGAGCTGGGGTGGAGTTCAGCTGGTAGAACGGTTGCCTGGCATGGGCAGAGGAATAGGTCTGATTCCCAGAACCATAGAAACCAGACATTGCAATGGCATCTGTAAGCACTCAGGATGTAGATGCAGAAGGATCATTCCCATCTATAAAGAGATTCTGAGGCTAGCCTGGGCTACACAGGACCCTGTCTCTAAAATACATAACTCTTATTTTTCCATAAAAATCTTACACTCATGTATTTTCTTCTAGAAGTTCGTGGTTTTAGCCTTTGCTTTTGATACTATAAGTATATTCTGGCTACAGTTACTGGTGACCATGTTTCCAGCACCACCAATGAATTCTAGTGTCATTTCCATGATTTTGCCTGTAGATGTCATGTGATCCATTTTTCTCATCTCACACAATGGTAACCTTTTATTCTTTTTAAGAGTTATGCTGCCGGGCAGTGGTGGTGCACACCTTTAATCCCAGCACTTGGGAGGCAGAGGCAGGTGGATTTCTGAGTTCGAGGCCAGCCTGGTCTACAGAGTGAGTTCTAGGACAGCCAAGGCCTATACAGAGAAACCCTGTCTCGAAAACAAACAAGTTATCCTGATTGTGAACATGGTGGGATTTAATTTGTTTTGAGGCTGGGTCCTAGCCCTAGCCGGCCTCTGATTCACAGAGGCCTGCCTGCCTCTGCCCGCTGTGCACCAGAATCAGACGTGTGCACTTCCACACCTAGCAACTTGGTTGAATTTTTTTTTTTCTGAGACAAGGTTATTATTTCCCTTTAGGAATTCCAGCTCTCTTGTGAGCTATGGTCTGCCGCCATTTCTTCCAGGTTGATTTTCTGACCACAGACTTGGTGCTCCTTCTGTTCAGTGTGTTTACAAACTCCTGGGGCTTCCCACTGACTTTTCTAAAGACCCATCTTCAACTGAGCTTTTATTTTCCCATAAAACTTTTTCATGACCAGTGATTTCCAGTCAGTATCTTACAGGTATATCATGCATACTGTTCTTTACATGTGGGGCATAAGGTTTAAAGGAAGTTATCCATGGTACATCTCTCAGAAAGGGCCTGGAGAGGTGCTCCACTGCTACCAGCCTATACTGCTCTAGCAGAAGACCTGAGTTCAGTTCCTGCCATCCATATAAGTCGGCTCAGAACTCCCAAGAACTTTACCCCGAGGGACCCAATGTCTCTGGCCTCCATAGGCACTAACGTGCTCATGCAGACATAATTTAAAATGAAGATAACTTTTTTAAAAACCTCTTGGCAAAACACAAATTTTGGAGAGCTGGAGCCATGGGTCTGCCATTGTGAGCATTGTTGCCCCCGTGAAAGACCTGGGTTCAGTTCCTAGCACTCACATAGAGGCTCACAACCCTCTAACTCCACCTCCGGTGCCCTCTTCTGGCCTCTGTAGACACTAGGCATGCATGCAGTGTACTTATATTACATTCAGGCTAAACACCCATACATATAAAAATAAAGAAATCTTTATTGAAAACAAGACTCTTCCCCCACTGGGGGAAACAAACAACAATAATAAAACTGTACAGGAAAAGCTTTCTTGATCTCGTTCCAATCCAACAGGCATTTCGGGGTTGCTTTGGCTTTCACCCTTGGTCCCTTTCCCTGAGCGTCCAGCCACATGACTGCCCAGCTGTTTCCTTTGTTGCTCTAGTTCCTGTGTAGAACTGGCCCGAGGCCTTAATTGTCACTTGCCTGATCCCCCACACCCACCTACTAACAGGACAAGCACACCCTCATCTCAGCTGCTGACCAACTCATTCTCCTCTAAACCCTGCTTCTCCATTCCTTGGACTCTAGTAACTGGTCTGATTTGGTTTCCTTCATCCTACTTTCTGTTTTTACATTAGTCTGCATGTCCTGGATCCCCCTTCCCTCCGTAGAAGCCCTCAAAGCTAACCAGATCTCAGAGCCTCTGTTGGAAGCCAGAACATGAGAGTCTAGGCAAACTCACCAGCAGAAACTTCTCCACAGAAGTTGGCCAGCATCTTCTGGGGAAGAAAGGACTGGCTCTGTCTGATTGCTGACTGGATAATTTCTACTTAACAATCACCTTTCTGTGCTTGTGCTGAACCAGATCGGAATGCTTCTCGCCTGCCAAGTTCAAAGGATGAGCTCATCCTCACAGGCCACTGGGGAAGACACTCAGGCAGGAATCTTTTACGAAGTACATTGTGGCCTGAAAGACTAGAGGAACTCAGCAGTATACCCTTGGGAAATCATTCCCATGGAGTGAGGCTGTGGCTGCTGTGGCTGTGGCTGCGGCTGTGGCTGCGACTGTGGCTGCGGCTGTTATAGCTACTGCTGCTACTGCTGCTGCTGCTGCTTCTGCTGCTTCTGCTGCTGCTGCTGCTGCTGCTGCTGCTGCTGCTGCTGCTGCTGCTGGTAGTGGTGGTAGTGGTAGTTGAATGGATATTGCCAGGACTGCTACTGCTGCCTGTGTTGTTAGGTCTGGGGCTGCTGTTGCCATGGCTGCTGCTGCTGCTGCTGCTTCTGGTGTGGTTGCTGCGGGGGCTGCTATCTATGTTACTAGGTCTGGGGCCGCTGCTGCTGTGGCTGCTGCTGCTGCTGCTGTTGCTGCTGCTGCTGCTGCTGATGCTGCTGATGCTGCTGCTGCTGCTGCTGCTTCTGGTGTGGTTGCTGCGGGGGCTGCTATCTATGTTACTAGGTCTGGGGCCGCTGTTGCTGTGGCTGCTGCTGCTGCTGCTGTTGCTGCTGCTGCTGTTGCTGCTGATGCTGCGGCTGCTGCTGCTGCTGCTGCTGGTAGTGTGGATATTGCCAGGGTTGCTGCTGCTGCTGCTGCTGCTGCTGCTGCTGCCGCCAGGGTTGCTGCTTGTGTCACTGGGTGTGGAGCCGCTGTTGCCAGGGCTGCTGCTGCTGTTGCTGCTGCTGCTGCTGCTGCCAGGGCTGCTGCCCGTGTTACTAGGTCTGGGGCCGCTGTTGCCATGGTTGTTGCTTCTGCTCGTGTTACTAGGTCTGGGGCCGCTGTTGCCATGGTTGCTGCTTCTGCTCGTGTTACTAGGTCTGGGGCCACTGTTGCCGGGGCTCCTGCTGCTGCCAGGGCTACTGCCCATGTTACTAGGTCTGGAGCTGCTGTTGCCATGGTTGCTGCTGCTGCCCATGTTACTAGGTCTGGAGCTGCTGTTGCCATGGTTGCTGCTGCTGCCCATGTTACTAGGTCTGCTGCTGCTAGAGAGGCTGCTGCTGCTGCATGTGTTATTAGGTCTTTTGCTGCTGCTGCTGCTGCTGCTGCTGCTGCTGGATTGGGGGCTGCTGCTGCTACTGTTGCTTTGGCCGCTGCTGCTGCCCGTGTTACTAGGTCTGGGACCACTGCTGTTGCTGCTAGGGGTACAGGGGCTGCTGCTGCTGCTGGTGGTGTTGCTATTGCGGCTGCTGGTGCCACTTTGGGAGCAGCGGCTACTGTTTGGGAAAGAAAACATCTCAGAATTTTTTGTTTTTCTGTTGTGTTATTTATTTGCTTTGATTTAAAAAAAATAAGCAGCATGCACATGTCTTCTGGGTCAACCAGGTTTGAGGGTTATAGCTGAACTCGTGTCTAAAGGTATTTCTTCAGTGTGTGTTGCCAGGAAAAGCCAGTGTTTCGGGGCAGGGGGGTTGTAAAGAGTCCAGATTCTAAACTCCCTTCCAAACAGCCTGACTGCCAGTGTTCATCTGACAATGTCTTACAGACACTAAAAGTGGAAAGATCAGCCGGGCGGTGGCAGCGCATGCCTTTAATCCCAGCACTTGGGAGGCAGAGGCAGGCAGATTTCTGAGTTCGAGGCCAGCCTGGTCTCCAGAGTGAGTTCCAGGACAGCCAAGGCTACACAGAGAAACCCTGTCTCGAAAAAACCAAAAAACAACAACAAAACAAACTGACAAAAAAAGTGGAAATATCAAAGGCCCAGTTATTGCACTTGAGTAGCCAGCCCAAGCCTGAGTATGTGCCCCAGCCCAGGGAGATTTTGTTTTTGTTTTGTTTGCTTTCTGGAAATGGTTCTCGCGTATCTCAGACTGACCTGGCCCTGGCTGCCACAGTTAGCTGTCCGCTCAGCACAAACTCAGTCACCTGAGAAGAAAGGACATGGAAGCACTGCCCAGATAAGATGGGCTCATAGCAACGACTATAAGGCATTAAAACAACAGCAACACTATAAACTCGTGTAGGAAGGGCCCAGCCCACTGTGGGTCTGAGCTGGCTGGTGCAAAGTCAACTCACTGTAGCCAAGGCTAACCCTGAACTGCTGATCCTCTTGCTTTTACCTCCCAAGGGCTTCATTTACAAGCAGGCTCCACCTGGGAGTCCTCTCACCTCAGCCCCTGTGGGAAACCCGCCTCGCAGGTCTGGGCCACCATCCTCTGGGTAATGAGGCTGTAAGGCACGAAGGCGTGTGCCAGGCACTTGCTGGTGCTGAGGGCAGAAGAGGCGGTTGTGTTTTGTGTGACTGACTTCTAGGACACTTGGACTTTTCTGTGAGAATCTGAGTGGTACTGATTGTGGACAGTAACACCTGCAAGCCCAGTCACCCAGGGCTCCCTGTCCAGATCCACTCTGTGGTACCCAGGCCCCTACCTTGCTACTCTCAACATACCCCACCTCCTTCCTTCAAAGCAGAGAGGCAGCCTTCCTTTCCACAAGGCAGGAATGGAAGTCGATCCAGGTGAGATTTCTTTCCCTTTCCCCAAGCTGGGCACATTCCCAGGCAGCTGCCCAGGTTTCCCATACAGAGTGAGCTCCACTATATGGAACCATTGTAAGCTGCTAGCGTAGGAGCACCCCACCCTCCCCCATGTAGACGAGCAATGTAGTAAATGAGCCGAGAAGGCCAGTGGGACAGTAGCTCTGCCTAGACCAGCAGCTCTCAACCTTCCTAAGGCTGACCCTTTAATTCAGCTCCTCATGCAGTGGTGACCCCCCAACAATAAAATTATGTCACTGTTACTTCATAACTCTAAGTTTGCTACTATTGTGAACCCTAAGACAAATATCTGATATGCAAGCTATCTGATGTGTGAAACCCCCCCCCAAAAGGGGTCACAACCCACAGGTTGGGAACCCATATACCATTGGCTACCTGCAGAGATAGGGCTGTGTTCTGTCCCACCACCCTCCTCTGTAGTGTAGCTTGTTCCGAAAATATCAAAATTACAGTTATTTGGGGACAGCATGCCATAGTCACACATGAAACAAGTGGCTCAGAAAGAGCTGAAAACCCAAGGTCAGGGCCATATGTAGCTCCTGCCTCCAGCACCGTATGCTCACCTCCCAGGGCTGGGTGTGAGTGGGCCTGAAGGAATAAGACAGCGCGTCTTGAGGCAGGAGCATAGGTCATTTGGACTGCTCACTTAGCATACACAAACCCTGGCTTCTAGCCTCGGCACCACACAAGCTGAACATGATGCACATTTGCAATCCCAGTGCTCAGGATCAGAAGTTTGGCATGGGCCTGGTCTACATACTGAGTTCAAGGTCACTCTGAGCTTTGAGGACTCTCGTCTCAGGGAGATGCAGCTCCTGCTCTGAACAGCTAGAACCTGCTGGAGGCACAGACATGGACCAAACTGCCCACATAGAAACCGCTTAGTTCAAAGGCTCAGAGAGTAAAGGAGCAGAGATGTGTGGTCAGAAAGTCAGGAAAGCTTAGGAAAGAGGAGGCTGAAAGGGTGGGCAGGCAGGAGGGATTGATGGGGCAGGGGGTCGGCAAAGAACTAGTAAGGTCGTGGCAGGGTCTGTAAGGAATAGACTCTCCCCACAGATGAGGGTAGTTACGGCTTATTCTGACAGATGGCTTGCCTTTAAATGAGCCCAGAAGAGGAGCATGTGCTTAACACCCTGTCCCAAAACAAACCAATGGGACCAGGAGACACATCAGCCAAAGCCTGGGCTTAGGACGAGCTAAGCAGACAGAGCAAAACCCAAACCTTGTCCCATAGAGGGCACACTGGAGGGAAAGAGGAGAGGGTGCATTCCAGGGTGAGCGTGCTGTGGCGTGAGAGGATCATTCTGTGAGGGAAGTTCGGAGAAATATCAGGGAACCCAAACAGCTATCTCCCAAGCAGGAGTCTGGAGGTGACCTTGCTGTCCCCTGCCTTGAGCA
Organism: Apodemus agrarius; assembly: GCA_964023405.1. Lineage (NCBI taxonomy): Eukaryota > Metazoa > Chordata > Mammalia > Rodentia > Muridae > Apodemus > Apodemus agrarius. Next base: position 116,237,371 of record OZ030006.1, on the reverse strand, counting down.
TCAGGTCTCCCTGCAAAGGTCCTCAGCCTCTCTGTGCTCCCAGCTCCGCAGCTGGTGTCTCCACACACCACCACCACAGTGCCAGCACCCACTGTCGCAGGAAACCCAGGGAGACACCCTGACAACTGACATCACCAAGAACATGGGCAAAACGGCAACGCGATGCAGAGAAAGATGGCAGACCCATAATGCTCTTCCCCCGAACGAAGACGGCGAGTGAGTGTGGAACTGCAGGCTGAGGCTCACGGAAGAAACACTGTGGCAGCTGCTGCAGAACTACCCATGAGCGGGCCGACGCCGCAGAGCCTGGGCAGACCCAGGGTGGCTCATCTCAAGGAGGAGAAGCAGGAAGTTAGAGGGACCAGGAAGAAGCATTGCTGCCTCAGTTGCAAGAAAGCAGATTGTCAGCTAGAACCGCGCTACTGGGATACCCCTGCCGACCGACCACCCACCAGGGTAAGAAGAGAGACGCGTGATGCAACTGACAGAAGAGGGCTGTTTGAGTTAGTTAGGGTTCTAGTGCTGTGGTAAAACACCATCACCAAAAACAATTTGGGGAAGAAAGGGATTATCTCATCTTACAACTTATAGTCCATCATCCAGAGAAGTCAGGGCAGGGGGTAACTGGAGACAGCAACCAATGCAGAGCCCGTGGAGGAAATTCTTACAGGCTTGCTCCTCCTGGCCTGCTCAGGAGGCTTTCTTATGCCATCCAGGACCACCTGCCCAGGGGTGGGATGGGCCCTCCCACCTCCCACCTCCCACCTCCCACCTCCCACCTCCCACCTCCCACCTCCCACCTCCCACCTCCCACCTCCCACCTCCCACCTCCGTCATCAACCAAGAAAATGTGCTGCAGCCTTGCCCAATCTGGTGGGAAATTTTCTCAACTGAGGTTCCCTCTTCTGAAATGACTCTAGCCTGTGTCAAGTTGCTACAGAAACTAGCCAGCTCAGAGGTCCTAAAGGACAACTCCAAGCCCGATTCCTGAGTACACAGTCTGACAAAGCTCCGTGAAATCCTCCTCGGTTCTTGTCATAAAGAACAAAGTATCTTAACAGATACAGAGTTTGAAATGAGATAACCGAGCAGAGTACAGTTACATCCTGGTGGCCATGTCTCTTGAGTGTCGGGATGGTCCCGTGTAATTAAACATCCTAAAGATAGGCTGCTTTCCCACGTCAGGTGACTGGAAGGTGCTTGCAACAACTCAGATTCTGGGTATCTGAAACCTCTGTCCTCCACGCTCACGGGGCACACACACCAACGTGGATGGATAGAAAGACAGACAGACAGACAGATAGATAGATAGATAGATAGATACATACATACATACATACATACATACATGCATACATACATAAAAATATTTTAAAATCGCCTTTTTAAAAGGTGTTAATTACTTAGGGAAATCCCAGTTTTTTCTCAAACTTTTAGGAGTGAGTAGTTAGCAGAGATGGCACCCTCCCTGTGAGTGACCTGTGATCCGTGTGACAACTCTCCCAGCCTCTCTCTTTTCCCAGCTCGGGCAGGCTGAGACTGCATTGGTGTAGCTGGGCGCACTCAGTGATGGAGTGATCATCACTTCGGCCATGCTGGAGTCAGTCCGTAAGCTGGGGCAGTGCCAGATTTCTCGCCCCCTTTCCAACTGGGGCAACTGGAAGTGCTCACTTCCAAACACATCCACAGGGTTGGGTGGCGAGGACTCCTCCTTTATTTATGGGCTTTGAGAGCTTTTTCTGCTGTCTGTTGTTTGTTTGTTTTGCACGCGGGGTTGAGCCCAAGGCCTGAGCCCTAGGCCTGAGCTGTGGGAGCATTTGCTACTCAGCACCAGTCCCAGCTTTAAAGGCTTCTTAGTTCCCAGCATGGCAGCTCCCTGCAGAGCAAGCAGCCGGTGACAAGCAAAATGAGGGCCAGAGACTTTGCAGAAGCCTCCCTCCTATGCAGACATCTTTCAGACTGAGGAGAGGCAGGTTTGGGGCTCAGGCCTCCTTCAGCGTGACAGGGAAGGATGGGGGTGGGGTGGGAGCTGCCACTCTGATCTGAATTGGAGGAGGGATACAGATGGCAGAAGGAAGCTTGAGGAGGAGGCAACGCCTTACAAGGCCAGGTGTGGGGAACAGAAGACAGGTGTGGCCAGGGAGGCTCAAGTGGGTAAAGCCATGCTCTGGCTGTGGGCCCTGAGCACAGAGAACTTTTGAAACTATACACACTGTATGGTAAGGTTCCAGATAGTCTGTGTCTATAACTTAAACCACACCCCAGAATCAGATTTGCCTTTTCCTGGGAAAACCATCTTGCATGAAGCAAAGCCACACCTTGGGATCCCTGAAGGACGCTGTGAAGCCACGTGGACTCTGATCATGGCTGTTGAGTGCAGACATGAGCTCTGAATAATGGTGGAGGGAGAAGGGGACCCCCCCATGCAGATGCACAGTTCCAGCCCGCAAGGCCAGGATACAGAGAGATACATCTGTGACCATGACTGCTGACCTCAGGAAGTAGACCAATCCGGCTACCCAGAATCCAGCAGAGGCAAAGCTCTACACTGAGGTGAGGAAGGAGTCTGACCCTTCGCTCCATCACTGTCATTTATGGAGACGCACTTGTCCCCCTCCCACCTCCCCCCAGAGCTCTAGGGCAGGCAGCCTGCTTACTTCAGAGTCACCCACTTTGTAGGCCCTAATGGGCTGTGGACTGGGAACTGTCCCAGCTCCCTGACTTCAGCTGTTCTCTGGGTGCCAAAAGACCTAGAAGCCCGGGGGGGGGGGGTTGGGGAGCGAGCGTGGTGAGAACAAAGACTGAGAAAAAGACATGCAAGAAGTTTCCAGTCTTGCCTTCAGCCCTTGATCTCCAAAGCCTTAGGAAGACACAGTCAGATATCAGATGCCCCTAGTCGGAGGACACTGCAGCCGGTGTCCTGGGCTTTCCTCCCAAAGTCAGTCCAAGGAAACCTCTAATAAATAACAAGCAAGGGTCCGGCACAGAGGGGAGGAGGGGCCTGAGCCGGCTGCTGTACGAGCTCCCAGCACCTAGGGCTGCAGGAGCCAGCTGACAGCTGCTCCTCTTCCACAGAAAGCCAGATTCTCCTGGGGAACAGTCACCTCCTGCTTCAGTTAAGGAGGGAGAGAGAAACCCACACAGCAGGGAGGGAAGGGCCTTGGTCCAGGTACAGTTTCTGCCCAGAACTGGGTGGAGATAGCAGGATCTGCAGACTGCTGGGTCTTTGTGCTCAGAGAACTTGGACTGCTCTGAGCCAGGGGTGGGGCCTTCCAAGGGGAGGGTGGCCTGGTCTACTGTGGGGAATGTGTGTGTGTGTGTGTGTGTGTGTGTGTGTGTGTGTGTGTATGATTAGCTTACAAAGTAATAGCTTACAAAGTCACCAACTGCAAAGAGGGTGTGTCCCCCTCCCCTACCTCTATGGCGTTCACATCTGCCCACAACTTCTACATCGAGGACCGATATGGCTTCACAGTGTCCTGCAGGGAACCCAAGGTGGGCATTTGCTTCTATGCAAGATGATTTTCCCAGAAAAAGGCAAATCTGATTCTGAAATAGGTTTAAGTTATAACAGACACTGCCTGGACCCTTGACATCCAATGTATTCAGTTTTGGAAGGGAAAACAGAAGCGGGAATATTTAGAGAAAGGGGGGAGACAGTGGAAAAGGATGATAAAGACAACGTACGTGAAATAATACTTTTCATAGGCATATGAAAAAAAAAGTCACAATGTAGGTCTTCCAGGCTCGGGCGCCCCCTTGCGGCCATACGCTCCCTGCAGCTCTTGGTCAAGAACCTAAACAGAGCAAAGCTGCGGGAGCCCAGACCCTCTTAAGGGAGCCTACGGTCTGGGAGGCGACAGGCGAGTAGAGCTGTGGGTAGAGCGTTGTCCCTCCCTACAGGAAGAAAGTCCGGGGAGAGGGGCAGAGGGCGCAGGCTGTGTTCTTAGCCAGGTCTGCAGCCCCTGATGCTGGCCAGGGTTCCTTCGAGGCGGGTCTTCCTGCCCTGGGTGGTCCAGACGTCCCAGCTGTTTCAAAGGGTGCTTCCCACTGAGGTCAGGGGGCTCTGTCCCCCTCCGCGGTTTCCGGGACTGGCAGGGTACTGCCCCCTGCTGGCCAATCCGATGTGAATGAAGCTCCAAGCTGTCCCTTCCTGAAACCCTCCCTCTTCATGGCCATACTCCCTGAGCAGTGGGTGTACAAGAGGGCCCAAGAACACCAGAAAATAGCATTTTTCTGGGTCCGCCACACATGGAGAACTGCGGTTCCTGAATCCTCCAGTACAGTGCAAACAGGGGTGTTGGAGTACTCCCTTCCCCCCCCCCCACACACACACACCGGTCTCTGCCCCTTCCCTCTTTTCTAGAGCTAGGGTCTGAGCAACACTGTCACAGCCTCCACTGCTGCCCTTTCCTCACACAGTGACAGTGGTTAGACAAGCGAGTGCCAGCGCTAGCTTCCTGTAGGCAGCACCCTCCGTGGAGGCGCCTCAGAGCCTCAGGCAAACCGCTCCGATCCTGTGTGGTTCTCAGAAGGCCACTTAGACTAACCTATTTATAAGGGTCATCTGTTTTGACATTTTAGAGCAACAGTCTTTCCAGTTATTGATAAAATGTTGATTGACCATAAATGAGAAAAGCAATGAGTGACGTCATGGTATTCCAGCCCTGTCTTCCCTAAAGGACTGTGACCCCGTAAGTGGCTTCTATAGATCATGCAATGCCTGAACTTAGAAATGGGCCCCCACAACTTACCAGGGGCCTAGGGGTCCCAGAAGACAGAGGCAAAGACCTTGGGAGGGCAGTAGGCTTCTCCCAGCTCCTGGGCGAACTGCAAATGAGTTTACTCCAGCTGCTCAAGTTTCTGGTCACTTTCTAAGTTCCCAGGTCAAGGATACCCAAAAGCACTTCCTTCAGAACCTACATTTCTAAAAATGCTGCGGACTGTGTAGTTTACAGGCAGGGCGCTGACTCACCCAGCATATGAGGCCCCGATCCCCAGAACTGGGATAAGAGAACTGTCCTCCTAGAGACTGGAGTTGGAAGGAGTGACAGGGCCAGCTGGGGCTCTCTGGGGCTCTCCGGATGTGTGGGTGCTGAAGCAGGATCCACTGACCCCTGGATCCTCCTATGCCTTCTCCAGCTAGATGATCCGGAAAGAAAACCTTTTCAGCTACGAGAACCCTCTCAAAGCCCGTCTGCTTCCGTTCAGCAGAAGAGTGTTATAACAGCCCTCTCACACTGGCACTTAAGACTTCAGAGATAGCCAGACAGGGCTTAAAATGGGGAGGGGGTTCACCTCTAGACAGCGCCCCATGAAGGCTGCAGGGCCCAGGAGGGAAAGATGGCTGAGCGGAATACAGGTTTTGACTAGCACATGAACAGAATGGAAGGAGAAAGCTGTTTCTGAGTGCTCCCTTGGGGGCCAGCCCAGCAGACTCTGAAAGGCCTGCTTTGTGTTTTCACGTTGCCCGGCATCACCCACCCCACCCCCACCCAGCGCTCTTACTCTCCCCCTCTAGATATCAGGACTTAACACTCTAGTTTCAAGAGTTTTGGTGTCGGAAAGCAACTGCAATAATAAAATTCTTCCCAAGTTAAAATGGCATGAAGAGGCCCCTGCGGACTGAGGTTTATTAAATATGAAGTATGCTTGTCAGGAAATAAAAACTTTGTTTTTATAAACAGTAGAAGTGTTGTCATGGTAACATTGCTTGGTTTGCTCTTGCAACCCATAGAAGCCTCAAAGCCAAATGATGGCCGCCTGTCTCCCTGCTTGCCTACATTCTAGAAACGTCGAAGCCAAAATTCCATGATTTGCCTGCCTGCTTTCCAAGCCCAGAAAATATCATTTTAAAAGTCCTAGGGCCGCAGTGGAAACCACTGCCAAAATTTCTAAATGAAAGTCATTTCTCACACATACACAAACACACACAAAGACACGTTCTGTCTGCCAGTTACAGTATGCCTCTCCTTAAAAAAAAAAAAAAAAAAAAAAGCTTTTATTTTATGTAGCCCAAGTTTCCTGGGACATTACAAGCTCTCAGGGTCAATAAAATAGCATTAGCATGTGACCCGCAGTGACCCCCTTTCCCTTGGCCCTTCTCCTCCCCCTGCCCAGAGGCTACAAGCCTCCAGAGCATGCTCCAGGGCGGGCGCTCCACAGGGGCGGGGGAGTGGGTAGATGTGGTCCTGTCCTGTTTCTCCCGTTGGTGCTGAGACCCTCCAGAAGCCAAGCCCTTGATGATGTGTGAAGCAGCCCAGAAAAGCACCTCCCATCTCTGTGTGTCACACTCTGTGTCCTCTGTCATGCTGGCATTTTTTTCAGTGGTAAACTTAAACTGTACTCCGATGCCTGTGCCATGCGGAGAACCCAGCACCCATCCGATGGCCAGGATATGATGGCTCCTCTTAGGACTAGGTCCCCTCCACACAGCTGCCCATGCGGTCTGGAATCTTCCAGGTAGCCATGTTAGATGCATGTCTAGACCCTGAGCCCCAAGCAGTGATTCCCTTGTCCGTGTGACAAGAGGGCATAAAGAGTGTGGGAGGGACAGCCACCCTCTTGCCATCCCATAGAGCGGAGAGGCGCTGGGACCCAGCAACAGTGGGAAGGGCCGCCCGGCTCCAAGAGGAAAGTAAATTGACAGCAGATTATTTTCCTACGGAGCGTCCCACTTCAGCCTTTGCCACATTGCACTCCATGGTCCAACCCTCTAAAGGGAGGGAGCATTGGTAACAGAAAGTCAATGGGACGGAGAACTTTATTACTTTCAAGCACATAAAGTGTGAGATTTATGGCTGAGCGAGGAAGATGGCTCAGGGATCCCAGGGAAATGTCCTGGCACGGGATCAGACCAGCCGACGCTGGGGCTGCAATAAATCAAGTCACCGTTGTGTATCACATTTGCCCAGACTTGGGGGTTTCTCTGGTTTTCTTATTTGGCTTGCTGTAGTTTTTGCTTTCCTTTTTAATGCTTTTAAAGTTCTTAATAAAGAAGCAGGCCACCCCTCTCCAATACTCCCTGCCCACATTCCTAATGATCTTGCCTCTCGGGTGTTACATGCATTTCTGCACTGAAAGACCTTCTTTAGACTCCAGTTTAGTATCTGCTTTCAGTGTCAGCTCAGGCTCCAAGTCACGCATCTCTACCACCGTGGAGGGGAGTTGGAATCAAGTTGGCAAAGAGGAGGACATTGTGGAGGTTCCATCCAGCAGAGAGGAGAGCACACCTCCATTCTGCGTTAGCACCACCCATGGAGCAGGGAGAGAGAAGCTGGGCTTTTGGAATCTGTTAGGAGTTGTGCAGCAATGCTTTCCGCAAAGCATTGTAAGTCTTTGAGCACTAAAGGCAAGGCGCTCCGGAGCTCCGTCCCTTGAGGGTGAGTCCGGCTGCAGTGTGTGGGCTCCCTCCATGCAAAGGTTTGGGGGTTCAAGTAGACGTAAGTGGACTGCCCATGGATGCGAACCGTACAGGCTACAATCCCTGTAGGGGAGATCTGGAGCTGTGGCCCCTGCACACTCGTGCAGCAGGCTAAGCGTGGGCTCAAGCAAGTTTGAGAGCAAAAGATGATATTTCTCAAAGTGTGCCTCTTCCCGCTGTATCTGATCATTATTGGAAATTCTACAACCAACCACCAGGGAGCCTCCTCTGCTCCTTTTAGGCAGTCTCTTGGACGCATCTCCCACTTGGCCAGTTACCTCTCCTCAGGCCTGGCCCACTCGCTTCTCCAAGCGTCTCCTATGGTCATCCACCTGCTGGTTTGCATCAGTCTCCTCGAAGCCCTCTCCTCGGTCCGTCAGACTAACCAAATGGTAGAAGTACAATAGTTTAAATGGGTTACATAAGTTACGGACTAGTCAGAAATGAGCCAAAGCTTAGGACCTAGACATTTCATACTAAATAATTAGTCCCAGAGTTGTTGCTGTTGAGAACTAAGTGGCTAGGAGGAAAATGGAATTAAAAGAAAAATGTAACAGGACCCAGTATCAGACAGTCCACATACCAGAAATCCCTGTTAGCAACCTAAAGGACACACCTATCAGGCTTAAAGAAGAACTTAGAAATGGCCTGAAAGGAAAAGTGACTTCAGATGCACATAACTCAAATAAACCTGGCTGAAAGTGCAAAAAGAAGTAAGGTGTGAGAGGTTACCGCAGGAAGATTGCAAGTCTGAGGCTAGTCCAGACCCTACCAGGAAAAAAAAATGCAAATGTAGATGTCCATGATAACCGACATTTGAGAGTCAGTAGAAGGAATCCAGCGCTGCACTGTGCAAACACTCAAAGCTCACAGTACGGGAAGGGTTTCTTCACAGGCCTGTGCCGAGAAGGTTCGGCAGTTAAGCACAGGTACAGCTTTTGCAAAGGAACTGACTCCAGATCCCAGAGCCCACATCAAGGAATTCAGAACTACCTGGAGCTTCAGCTCCAGGGAATTCAATACCTCTCATCCCTCTAGGGGCACCTGTACCAAGGACACCCAAAGGACGCCTTCCCATACAGGAAGCATAAGAGACAGGACAGGGTGGGAAATCTATATGGACATCCACAACATGCAATGATTTTGTGATTTTAAGTAGAAATACAGTTTGCATGTTACCAGGACCGGTGAGCAGGGGGGGCTTTCTAAGGCCGCCTTGGGAGGTATAAAGCAGCGTGAACTTGACATTTGGCTGGGCTGGACTTGGATACTGTAGTTTCTTCTAATGCCCACGAGAACAGAAATGAGATGCTCTGGATGAGAGGATGGAGAAGAAAGGGATACAGGCCTGGGGGCCAGACAGAAAACAAGATCACAGCTATAAATGGTTTTTAATGTAAAGACTCTACATGTAAAAGACAAGTTCAAGCTCATTTCTATCCAGTAATGTGTCGTTCATAAGAATTCACATCTAAGATTCAGAAAGCTGAAAATAGAGTATTAGTATTACTTTAAAAGGAAGTATTAGCTGGACCTGATAACAACCCCAGCACATGCTCCAGACCAGGCAGAGACCCATCTCAAAAAAAAAATCCTAGAAAACAACTAATAAAAATATGTATCTACACAAATAGGAAGGTTAGTGGATTACATCCCTAGCCAGCAAACTGCATTTTAAAGTGAAAATTATAACTAATAGCCGGGCGGTGGTGGCGCACGCCTTTAATCCCAGCACTTGGGAGGCAGAGGCAGGCGGATTTCTGAGTTCGAGGCCAGCCTGGTCTACCGCGTGAGTTCCAGGACAGCCAGGGCTACACAGAGAAACCCTGTCTCGAAAAACCAAAAAAAAAAAAAAAAGCAAAAAATTATAACTAATAAATTAAGTTAAATTTCATTAGGGAAAAAAAACCCATAACAATTTTAAATGTGCATTTACTGAAAAACAGTATCAAAAAGCAAAGGGAACACACAACGTGGTGGCATGGGAGGAAATGAGGCAAGCACACACGGAAGTGTGGAAGCACGTCTCTCAGGAGCTGGCAGAACAGCAGCAGTAAGAATTCCACGAGGACAACAGGATTTGGAGCATAACAGTGACAGATGACTAAGTCAGCATCAGCAGAAGCCCGGCATAGAAACCCGAGACCACTGCCCATCCACCACCCTGGCAAGCTCCAACAGCAGAAAGATGGCAGTACCCAGAGCATGTGCCCTGGCCACGCTAGAGTTCACAGACAAAGAGATAAACGAAACCACATGTCTGGAAATGAAAAAAAAACACTTCCAAGTAACTATGAGTCAAAGAAAACCTCATAAGGCCAATTTGAACATATCTTGACCTGAATAATCCAAAGATCATACATTAGAACACAAAGCAACTCACAAATGGAGACCTGCAGTCCCCAAACAATCAAAGTGATGATCCCAGAAGACAACGTCATCCAACTCCCAGGTAAAAACTAGGCTTGGTAGTGGACCCATAACTTGAAACATTCCATTCTGAAGGGAACCTCACCGGGCCGTGGTGGCGCACGCCTGTAATCCCAGCACTTGGGAGGCAGAGGCAGGTGGATTTCTGAGTTCGAAGCCAGCCTGATCTACAAAGTGAGTTCCAGGACAGCCAGGGCTACACAGAGAAACCCTGTCTCAAAAAAACCAAAAAAAAAAAAAAAAAAAAAAAAAAAAAGAAGGGAACCTCTTTCAACAGGAAGGTAAACAACTCAAAGCAGCTTTAGGAAGTCCCTGAAACTTACCAGAGTCACTAGACCCCTCTTTGCCAAGTTAGGTGACCCTGAACAGCAAAGACTCTGTTTTTAAAGTGAAAATTATAACTAATAAATTAAGTTAAATTTCATTAGGGAAAAAACCCATAACAGACTGGCTTCCTGGAAGAAGCAGAAACCACTGAGCTACCTGGAAGAGGGTTAGAAAACAGTCACTTGGAAAGGACACTCTCCAACCTGTTGAGCTACCTGCAGGCTGAACCCTATGCCAAAGGTCTCCCAGCTTTGGTGAGCTGTGTCAACCATGCTGGGGTGGGCCTTGGTGATGCGGCTGTCCTTGAGTTATTTCTGCTCCTGTACGTAACCCTTTTTTTTTTTTAATCTTACTTAGGTTTTTGGGGTGTTGTTGTTGTTGTTGTTGAGGGGGTTGTTGTGGGTGGTGTATTGTTTTCTGTGAAGAGACACTATGACCACAGCAACTCTTATAAAGAAAAACATTTCGTTGGAGCTGGCTTACAGTTCAGAGGTTTAGTCCGTTATTGTCATGGCAGGAAGCATGGTGGATGCAAGCAAATATCGTGCTGGATCAGGGGCTAATAGTTCATCATCTGGTTCCACAGGCAGCAGGAAAAGGGCTGAGCCACTGGGCCTGGCCTGAGCTTCGGAGACCTTAAAGCCCACCCCCTTGCTGATGCACTTCCGCCAATGAAGCCACACCTACTCTATCAAGGCCACACCTCTAAATAGTGCCAAGCCTTATGGACATACAGGGACTATTTCCATTCAAACCACCATACTCCCGTAAGCAACGCCAATGCAACTCACTGGTTCATTAAGTTGGACCTTGGTGGTATCTGTACTTTGAGCTGTCAAGGATTTCTATCTGATGGGGTGAGTAGATGTTTGTGTCTCTCCAAGAAAAGTTATGTCACACAATACCCCAGCAATGGCATGGGGACAGAGACAGGAGGACCCAGCAAACCTCACCAAAACAAACAGAGCCCCATTTTCAAGAACCTGTCTCAAAATAATCAGGTAGAGAGAGACACATGACATGTCTAGCCTCTGCATGTACAGGCAGGAGTATGAGGACTCAATCACACACACATACACACACTCACATGCACGCACACACGAAAGCACACACACACACACACACATACGTGCTCACACACGTGCTCACATGCACTCACATGCATGCTTACCTAGCATGCATGAAGCACTGCATAAATTGGATACAGCTGTGTAGACCTGTAATCCCGGCAAAATGCACGATTTGAAGTTAAAGGTCATCCTCAGCTATACAGTGAGTTTAAGGGTTAAAGGTCATCCTCAGCTATACAGTGAGTTTAAGGGTTAAAGGTTATCCTCAGCTATACAGTGAGTTCAAGGAAAGAGTGTGAAAGAGGGCCAGGTAGTGGTGGTGGTGGTGGCTGCGGGGCACACCTTTTTTTTTTTTTTTTTTTTTTTTTTTAATACCAGCACTTGGGAGGCAGAGGCAGGCTGATTTCTGAGTTCAAGGCCAGCCTGGGCTACAAAGTAAGTTCCAGGACAGCCAGGGCTATACAGAGAAACCCTGTCTTGAAAAACCAATAATAAATAAGTAATACTTAAAAAAAAGAGTGAAACAACAGAAAGAAAAAAATGGACTGGAGAGATGACTCAGAGGTTAAGAGTACTGGCTGCTCTTTCAGAGGGCCTGAATTTAATTCCCAGCAACCACATGGTGGCTCGCAGCCATCAATAATGAGGTCTTGTGCCCTTTTCTGGCCTGCAGACATATATGCAGGCTGAATGCTATATACATGATAAACTAATAAGAAAGAAAAACAAACAAACAGAACCCTCATAAAAATCAAGACTAACAAAGGATTAATTAAAAAGCAACCTCCTGGAACTGGAGGTGCGGCTCAGTGATGCCCTGCCTAGGGGCTGGGGCACACTTCTGGAGCCTGGTAGAGTGTCATGTATATGGGAACACTGTGCAGTGTGACATCTTCGGAGCCAGCTCTCAGTTCCAATTCCTTTCCACTATCTCCTTGCGCATGCGTGCCGCGTCTCTGGATTTCCACTATCTCCTTGCGCATGCGTGCCGCGTCTCTGGATTTCCTTTCAGCAGTCCCTGGGCTCCCTCACCATTCTACTCCCGTCCGTTCTACTCCTGTGGCTTCTCAGGTTCAGAGGCTCTGTAAATTTATTTCTGTCATTTGCACTTTATATTCTGGATTCTGAGCTTGTAGGAACTGCCCTGAAGCTCATATTTAAGATACAGTATTCTAGAAGACTTTGGGTTTGCTTTTGGTCAATGCTTGGGGCACTGCCGAGGGTCACAGTAAATGAAACAAGCCCTCTGAGGGAGGCTTTTCAGGACACAGGCTGGGCACATCTGGGCCAGGCACATCTGGGCTGGGAGTTCTGGTGGGAGACGTCCCCACACTGGTGCCGAGGCCCGGATTCTCCCGGTCATGCCCATCTTCGAGGAGCTTCATTTGTAACACGACCTTGTTAGGATGCTATGTTCTACTTTGCTCAGACTTCCTGTCTTTCTCCAGCTTCCATCTGCCTCTTGACTTGGGGTACAGCCACTAAAATCCACTCCTCCCAGGCACCCCTCCAGTATAGCCAGAAGCTTCTGAACTTGTTCCTCTGTATCCTTTTCTCTCTTAACAGATCAGCTATTTAATTGGGCTTGGGGTCCAAGGTTCTTTTTGGTTTCATTTTTATTCAGCCTAAGTTTTCTGAGTAAGAAGTTTCTTGGACTACCTGCCTATACATAAAATACACACACACACACACACACACACACACACACACACCCCACTTCAGTACAACCTTGCTGGAAAAAGGACAACCACATGGTGCACAGTAGGTGACAGAAGATAAAATTTATACATATAACACCTTTGGGTATTTGTATATATTAAGCAAACACTTGAAAATTAGGACCTTACTAGCAATGTATAATTTTCTTCTCTTTTTTTGAGGTTAGCCCTCAAAGTGCTGGCAGGTGCTGTACAGACCGCCAGGGGGGGAACTGTCATCAGTATTATTACTCAGATGTGCACCATGAGTGTAACAACACTACCCAGCCAGGCCTGATAGGCCCACTGGTGCAGGTGGCAAGTCTGCTGGTTGAGTAATAAAAATACTTTTTATTTTGCCTTGAGGCCACTCCACAGAAGGGAATTCACATCAGGTATTCTGTAAACCTATTCAGAAGCCCAGAACTGGGAAAGCCATAGGCCTTAGTGAGGAACCTACTACTGCAATCAGATTGCCTTCTAAATAAGTATTCTTTTTTTAAATTTTTGTATATTCTTTGTTTACATTCCAAAAGATTTTCCCTTTCCCGGTCCCCCACCCTCCACCTAAGTCCCATAAGCCCTCTTCCCTCCGCCCAACCCCCTCCCACTTCTCTGTTCTGGCAATCCCCTACAATGCTGCATCAAGCCTTTCCAGGACAAGGGCCCTCTCCTTCCTTTTTCTTGGGAATGATTTGATATGTGAGTTCTGTCTTGGGTATTCAGAACTTCTGGGCTAATATCCACTTATCAATGACTGCATTGCATATGTGTTCTTTTGTGAATGAGTTACCTCACTTAGTATGATATTTTCCAGTTCCAACCATTTGCCTAAGAATTTCATGAATTCATTGTTTTTAATTGCTGAGTAGTATTCCATTGTGTAAATATACCACATTTTCTGTATCCATTCCTCCATTGAGGGACATCTGGCTTCTTTCCAGCTTCTGGCTATTATAAATAAGGCTGCTATGAACATAGTGGCGCATGTGTCCTTATTGCATCCAGGGGAATCCTCTGGGTATATGCCCAGGAGTGGAATAGCAGGGTCCTCCAGAAGTGTCGTGCCCAGTTTTCTGAGGAACCGCCAGGCTGATTTCCAAAGTGGTTGTAACATCTTGCAATCCCACCAGCAGTGGAGGAGAGTTCCTCTTTCTCCACATCCTGGCCAGCACCTGCTGTCTCCTGAGTTTTTACTCTTAGCCATTCTGACTGGTGTGAGGTGAAATCTCAGGGTTGTTTTGATTTGCATTTTCCTAATGAATAATGATGTTGAACATTTCTTAAGGTGCTTCTCAGCCATCTGAAGTTCTTCAGGTAAAAATTCTTTGTGTAGTTCCGTACCCCATTTTTAATAGGGTTATTTGGTTCTCTGGGGTCTAACTTCTTGAGTTCTTTGTATATATTGGATATTAGCCCTCTGTCGGATGTAGGGTTGGTGAAGATCTTTTCCCAATTTGTTGGTTGCCATTTTGTCCTTTTGACAGTGTCCTTTGCCTTACAGAAACTTTGTAATTTTATGAGGTCCCATATGTCAATTCTTAATCTTAGAGCATAAGCTATTGGTGTTCTGTTCAGGAACTTTTCCCCTGTGCCCATGTCCTCAAGGGTCTTCCCCAGTTTCTTTTCTATTACACTGATACCAAAACCACACAAAGATCCAACAAAGAAAGAGAACCCCAGGCCAATTTCCCTTATGAATATTGATGCAAAAATACTCAATAAAATTCTTGCCAACCAAATCCAAGAACACATCAAAATGATCATTCACCATGATCAAGTAAGCTTCATCCAAAGGATGCAGGGATGGTTCAATATATGGAAATCCATCAATGTAATCCACTACATAAACAAACTAAAAGAAAAAAACCACATGGTCATTTCATTAGATGCTGAAAAAGCATTTGACAAAATTCAGCATCCTTTCATGTTAAAGGTCTTGGAAAGAACCTGAATTCAAGGCCCATACCTAAACATAGTAAAAGCAATATATAGCAAACCGGTAGCCAACATCAAAATAAATGGAGAGAAACTTGAAGCAATCCCACTAAAATCAGGGACTAGACAAGGCTGCACCCTCTCTCCATATCTTTTCAATATAGTATTTGAAGTCCTAGCTAGAGAAATTAGACAACATAAGGAGGTCAAAGGGATACAAATTGAAAAGGAAGAAGTCAAACTATCACTATTTGCAGATGATATGATAGTATACTTAAGTGGCCCAAAAAACTCCACCAGCGAACTCCTACAACTTCAGCAAAGTGGCTGGTTATAAAATCAACTCAAGCAAATCCTTCCTATACTCAAAGCCTTCCTATACTCAAAGGATAAGCAGGCTGAGAAAGAAATTAGGGAAATAACACCCTTTACAATAGCCACAAACAATATAAAGTATCTTGGTGTGACTCTAACCAAACAAGTGAAAGATCTGTATGACAAGAACTTCAGGTCTCTGGAGAAGGAAATCAAAGACCTCAGAAAATGGAAAAATCTTCCATGATCATGGATTGGCAGGATTAATATAGTTAAAATGGCCATCTTGCCAAAAGCAATCTACAGATTCAATGCAATCCCCATCAAAATCCCAACTCGGTTCTTCACAGAGTTAGAAAGAGCAATTCTCAAATTCATCTGGAATAACAAAAAACCCAGGATAGTTAAAACTATTCTCTAACAGTAAAAGGATTTTTTTTCTATTCTGAGTTTTTATGACCCCTGAAAATATTATGTCCAATTAACTATTCTCAACAGTAAAAGAACTTCTGGGGGGGAATCAGTATCCCAGACCTCAAGCAGTACTACAGAGCAATAGTGTTAAAAACTGCATGGTATTGGTACAGTCACAGGCAGGTGGATCAATGGAATAGGATTGAAGACCAAGAAATGAACCCATTCACCTATGGTCACTTGATCTTCAACAAAGGAGCTGAAAACATCCAGTGGAAAAAAAGATAGCCTTTTCAACAAATGGTGCTAGTTCAATTGGAGGTCAGCATGCAGAAGAATGCGAATTGATTCATTCTTATCTCCTTGTACTAAGCTCAACTCCAAGTGGATCAAGGACCTCCACATAAAACCAGACACACTGAAACTAAATATTCTTATATCTATAGATTAGAGCTTCTGCCAGAGACGCTTCTGCGGGGGCCAGTAGTAAATGCAGACTCTCATTCCTGGTTAAAGAGATGAGACGCGACTGCATTACATAGGTCATTGACGGCTTGCCCTTGAAGGCTCAGGGACCATGGAAGAAGGGAAGGAACCTGACCACTGACGAGAGGGGACAGTGAGTGGTTGGCGCACTGTCATGTGGACTTCACGTAGCTGTGGCCCTCTTGAACTCACAGCAGCCTGGGTTACCTGCACAGATTTAGCCTGTCAACATTCTGTCATAGAGAGAAGGTATCCCAGCTTTTGCTTGAGGATTTATATGACGTGATGAAGGCCGAGAGGACAGGCATTTTCTCTGGTGGTGTAGCCACTGGTAAGGACCCATGTGTGAGAACAAAGTTTACATCACTCCTCCTCTTGTAAACAACACTAATGAAACTCAGAGTCTCAAAATAAGACATGAAAGGAGAAGGTAAGAAGCTAGTTGACGAAAGGGCAAGAGACAGGGAGGATGGGGGAGATCAGAATACATAATACACAATGAAACCGTCAAAATGAAGTCCACTATTGTGTATAATACATAATACGGACCATTTGAAATCTTGGGGGGGGCAGGTTGTGGCTCAGCAGTTAAAAGCACCTGCTGCTCTTCTAGAGGACTTGCATTCAGTTACTAACCCCCACATCAGGCTGCCTAGAAATGCCTGTAAACCCTGCTGCTCTTCTGGTCTTTGCAGGTGTCTGCACACACTTGGCATACAACCATACAGACACATAAAAACTAAATGTTGCTGAATTCCAACGATATAGCGTATTTGTGGCTTTGGTTTGTAAGTGCTAGGCACACTCTTTCTCCAGAAGATTTGGTTTTATTGTTAATTGTGTATAAATGGGGGCAGTGCACATGGGTACAGTGCCCGTGGAGGGCAATACGGTGTAGGAGCGCACGAAGCTGGAGTTACAGGTGAGCTGTAGCTGTGTGGTGCTGAGAACCAAACTCCGGTCCTCTGGAAGAGCAGCAGCCCAGGCTCCTCACCACTGAGTCATCGTCTCCTGCTTGTTACATGTTTCTAAATCACTCTGCCCACACTGTTTAACAAAATTAAACATTCTACTTGTCTTTACTCTGAATGCGTATGGATCTTCTAAATTTACTCAAAACATACAGAGCTATACTGGTATAATGAGAATACTATATCCAGAAAGGTTTTACTGTTATTATCAGAGGCTTTCTTATACCATTATCTTCAATTATACATCCATACTTCATATTCAAAACTCTCCTGAATAAGGAATATGGTTCTAAGCCTTCTTTCTGACATAATTGCTAGGTGAACCTTGGCATCTGAGTCAAGGGTTAACACAGGTTACGAGTCTTGGGAATAATTTGTTGTACTCAAAGTCTCTCAAGAGAATGGCACCCTCCCACTGTACATGCTCACTTCCTGGAAGCAGGATCTGAGGAGGCAACTCACACGTTAGCAGATGTTAGTAACGGGAGCAGCGGGGGCTTAGGGGGAGCCAGAGACTAATTTCCCTTCAGCCCAGTGAGGGAGCAGCCTGTCATTAGGCAGCAGAGCATCCTAATGACACCATCCCGCTCTTGGTGCCACCCCAGGGAAAGCAAATTCTTTAACTTTTAGGACTTTCTGGCTCTAGTAAACACTCAGTAAAACCAACAGGCAACTGAGGCGAATTTAAATTGAGTTTTATGTCAAAACCATTGTGTAGAGGTGAGGGGCTGCATGGTCCTTGCAGCGTACAGCACAGGAGGAAAAGCTGAGGGGAAGCGGCCACCCTGCAGCCTCCTGCCAGCCAGCCTGGACACATGGGCATGGAGCTGCTGCTCCTAGCTCTCTAAAGGGCATCCTATCCATGACAGGCCAGGGGCCGGGCCAGCCTGACCACACCCTCACCCTGCTCGCTCTCCCCGTTCTCCCGGCTACCGATGCACTTTCAGCTGTCTGCTCACCCTGTGTCCCAAAAGCCTGCTAACAAATCATTTTTAAAATGTGAAGTGCTATGAGAGAGTGCAGTCCACGTGACGTCAGAGTTTAGTGCCGTGCCAGTGACATCAGAGTTCAGTGCAGTCCACGTGACATCAGAGTTTTATCTAATGATTCTTCATAAAACTACTAGGAAGCTGGGGTGCTGGATATGCATACAATCATTCATTTTTAAAAGCAATAGAACTTAGACACCAGCAATGTTACTAACAATGAAAGCAAAACACTGACTGTATTCTTAAGACAGCACCAACTTTAAAATGCTCCATGCATATGTGTGTTTCAAAGGCTAGGAAATCCTTCAAAATGAACTACTAGGACATGGCCTAGTGTGAGGCCATCCCAAGCCCAACCAGAAAAAGAAACACACAGCAAGGTTTTAGGTAATTTATTCACAGTCCCGGTGTAGTCACTGGATTGAACAGGACAAAAGGATGAAATAACCATCTGGCTCAGAAAACTAAACATTCATTTAAAAGATACAAAATCAAACAGAGCAATGATTATTCTAACCCCCAGGCCCACAGAAGTATAATTTAAACAAATATCAAAACTTTATTAATGAAAAACACATTCAACCAGAGAACATTCAAAAGTTAGCAAGACCATTTCTACGCCCTCTGGAAACTAGCACGGAAACAAGCTAAGGTGATGTCTTCTACGACGGCATCATCAGCCTTTAGAACAGCACTATCAAACGAGTACAGACTTACAGTTAACACAACAAACTTAGCAGTCTTGCTGAAAACTATGACATTACGATTCAAGCCAATGCTGTCAGTTTTATTGTCTGTCATCATCCCAGATCTGAGGATATGCTTAAATAAATTCAAGCTATGAAGACACTGAAATACTTATTAACAATCTTTAAATACAATGAGAAAGACCAACTTACATTAAAACCTTTGAATGTGAAACTAAATAAAAGCCATGTGAATTACATCTCCAAGGTTAAAACCCTGCCCAGTATTACCATGCATACAACTCACTACACATGTGGATGTCATACACCAAAACATCTTTACCTTTCCCTTCCATGACTTTGGCCTTCCCGAATTGTGATTTATGATTTTTTTTTTTACAAACATTTTCCAATGACATTGTGCTTTATTATTATTATTATTATTTTAGAAAAATCATACCAGTTAAAGTATATAATAAACAGGTAACCTTAGTTGCTTTTATTGCTCTAGAATATCCTAATTATAAAAAAAGATAAAAGAGTAACCCCAAAGGCTAGAGGTGTGTTGTGAACGTTATTAGTTTCCCTCCACAAGGGACTGAGTCCGGGCTCCTTTCCTCCATCCCAAGGCAAGAAGCCTGGACTGAAGGGATTCCTGTTACCTCAGAAACAACCCGCTCCAGAAAAGCTGATGTTAACTTTCTAAACTAAAAGCCTTCTGCACAGTACCCTGTGACATCCCTCTGAGGAGCAGGGACACACAACTGCTTGTCATATTATTACCTGCCATTCTTTATAGTACCGTAGATCCCTGTTTCAGACAGGCTGAGGCAACTGCTTATGAACATGTTAGACAAACCCATGCCCAGCATTCAATACCTCAGCCCAGCTCTGCCTTTCCACCCTCCCACCTGTGCCTCACAAGGCCCAGGTCCCCCAGGGACAGTCACAACTGCGGCGGGTGTAGCTCTGCTGCCCAGCACAGCAGCCCGCTCAGACAGTCACTGAGCCAGTCATGGACTAAGAGTGAGTGCTTCACCTTCTAACCTTTCTACTCTTATGGCCTAGGTTTTTTTTGTTGTTGTTTTGTTTTGTTTTGTTTTGTTTTTTTAAAGCTGATTTCAAGGTAATACCCACCAACTGGGCCATGTGTTCGATGCCTCGTTGTATTCCCTGTCTAGCAAGGACTCCCAGGTAAGGATGCATGTTCGGACTTAAACTTTAAACACAATGCTTACATGTGCTTGATCCTGTGGAGGCTTGATGCCCCAGAGAAGGAGATGCTAGAGGAGTGAGGTGGGATGGGTGAGCACTCTCTTAGAGGCGAACAGGAGGGGGATGGGCTGGGAGGTTTGTGGAGGGGAGACTAGGAAGGAGGACATTTGAAATGTAAACAAATAATTACTTTTTAGAAAGAAAGAATTTTAGCCAGACAATGGTGGTGCACACCTTTGGTGCCAGCACTCTGGAGGCAGAGGCAGGTAGGTCTCTGTGAGTTCGAGGCCAGCCTAATCTACAGAGTGAGTTCTAAGACAGCCAGGACTGCACAGAGAAACCCTGTCTTGAAAAACTAAAGGGGGGTAGAGGAAAGAATTTTAATAGAAAGCCTCCCTTTTATGGGGTATTTTTGTTTTGAAAAATTAGATTTCTATGTCCTGCACTATACCACATTAGCAAGACCTACTCACCTAGTGCCTTGCCGCATTAAAACATCTAGGTATTAAGAACTAACTTCATAAAAGAATTTAAGTAGAAAGCAAAATGGGACATGAAAAGAATAATATTTGTTTAGACAATACACTCTGGTCCTCATTTGGGTTTCTGACTGGATTAGTATTTATTCTAGCTTGGAGTGTGTAGGAAGGGAAACTGGTGAGGGACGGGGTTAGCAAGACTGAACTGTAGAATTTAAAACTGCTCTAACAGGACTCTGGGTTAGTCACTGAGCTGATGGTGGCCGAAGTCCCAAGTGCACAGTGTCTAACATACCAACTCCACCCTATGTTCCAGAGCAACATAGGAAATGCAGCAAACCAAACCAGAGCCACGCTCAAACCTGAGCAGCTGTGCTACTACATCAGACATTAGAAATGACATTTCACACGCAACACTAACTAACATGAAGTCTTAGGGATAAATACAACAGAGAAACATAACCACGTCAGAGACGTGGAGTATGAACTGCAGCCCTGTCTTATGGTTTTAGAAATCAGGTTTTCAGTCTCTATCAGTGTGAGAGAAGCCTTCCAAAATGCCGAGAATGATGTCAACTCTCTCTCCAAGCCAGCTTCAAAGCACTAACTTCACCATCAAGTTCAAACGCACAGCGCAAGCTGCCAACTGCACTAAGCACGGTGCTTTCGCAGTGCTCAGGCGAAAGCTGTGGAAACACACAGACCTGATCTGAGCAGAAGCACATCTCCCCAATGCTCATGCCATCTGACCTGACCAGCTCTGGGAAGAAATTAGTCTGTACATTTTGGGGGTTTCAAACTAATGTTCTATTTTAAATATTTATACAGACTGCTGACTTGCATTTCTGACACTATCAGCTGAAGGCATGACAGTATCACTTACTTATACTGCATTCACTTCTGAACAGGAGTCAAGACAAAGGAAAACATGGAGAAAGCAACCCTGAAACTGACGTCACTCCAGTGTTGAGTATGTGCCATTCCAAGCTGAGTCTGTCACATGCACTGAGGGCCAAGTAAGCAGCAAAGTGTGCAAATCTCCCAAGCAGCTAGAAAGAACTTCCAAACTGGCACCCAGGGATGCTTTCTGCAACAAGGCAGGGAAGAAGTTAAATGCAACCGCAGGAAGCACTTCTTGGGACAAAGCTGAAAAGAGAACCGAACATGCTGATACCAATCTGAGATGCTTGACAGCGCCTCTGCTGATTCCAAAGGCAGCTACCAAGTATGCCAGTCAACAGTGTTTGTTTTCAGCTAGGCTCTACAGTTGCAAGAAAATGCAAACCACTCTTAGGAGATGAAGAAATAAGGAGCAGGCTCCCCGTGTCCTATCTTCAAGTGTCCAGCCACACGTCAGTGTCTGACAGGACAGATGTGCGGCACGCCACAAGGTCTTCTGTGTAGGTGTGTGGAGGACCCAAATGCACTGTCTACAGAGATGACGGACATGTTCCAACTAATTTAACTAAACTAAGATATAAATCTCACCAAGGTTTTTGGTGTACAGTTTCATTTAAAAACAAAACAGAAACAAGCTTCAAAATGAACTGCAGCATCTTCTATTTATAAATAGTGGAGCAAAGCCTTCAGAGGCTGTCCAGGCACTGGCACGCACTGACGTTGAGTCTTCCCTCAGTCCAACTGAATCAAGTTATGCTAAAGCAACACCAAGCACCTCAAACATCCAACAAGCCTCCTTGATTGATATGGAGGACACAGAAATCCATTATCCAGGTCTTTAAACAAAGTACAGCTAAGATCGCTCTGATTTTAGGGTTAGATTTAAATTCTATGAATCAAACTCCCCCATGTATTTTTGAAAATGAGACAACTGCACAAAAATCATCAGCTGAGTGGGATAATTATAACATATATAAATAAGATCTACTAAAAAAGGCTCTCAGGAGGCAATATTTTAAATCAAAAATTTAAATACAAAAGGTATCTTTGTGTTGCTTAATTGTCTTAAGTTTCAGGTGTCTTTTATTCTACTGTTACAGATTTGGCAAGATTCCGTGGGAAATCAACCTGCAGAAAAGAGAATTGTATTAGCAAATATAATCATGCAATTTATCTTAGAAAATACCTAAAAGACACTATAGGAAAGGCGCTGGCACACACCTTGGTCCCCTAGGAAAGTGGCCCTCACAGGGAACTCTGGAAAAACTACCAGGTATTTTGGTTCCCACATCACTGAGAGGATTAAGAATGCTGCGAGTCCTGCAACCCTCACTGTGGAAGAGGTCCAAACAGCAACTTGTCCCACCCAAAAATGCCAATCACCACCCATTAAGAAAACAGCCCTGCTCCTGGTCAGTGTGGAGTGAACAGTCCTATGGGTAAGAAGAAACTGATGTAAACTACAAACTGGCTGTGAAAAGATAACAGGAGATGACAGAAATGGGACAGACGCTTTAAGCTGGGAGGGGCTGGTAAGACGGCACAGCAGGCAAAAATGCTTGCTGCCAAACCGGGGTTCAATCCTGAGACCCACACAGCGGAAGGACAGAACCAAGTCCTGCAAGTTGTCCCCTGACCTCTCCACCCATGAACTGTGACACACATATACAAACACACACACACTAAGACAGAGACAAACAGATGATTGATAGATGATAGATGATAGATAGATGATACACAGACAGACAGACAGACAGATGATAGATAGACAGACAGACAGATGATAGGTAAGACAGATAGATAGATGAAAGGAGCTGTACCAAGATGCACCCAAGTCAAAAGCCACCCTAGAGTTCTATGAGGCGGTCACTCACGTCGTAGCCTCTCAGCACAGCCAGGTGGAAAGCCAGAAGCTGTAGGGGGATCACACTGAGAATGCCCTGCAAGCAGTCCACCGAGTGGGGCACCTTGATTGTCCTTTTTGTGTTCTTAATGGTCTCAATATCCTCCTTATCACAGATCACGACTGGACGCCCCTGGGAAGAGAACGATACACAACAGTTACCAGGAAACAGACACTGGGTGACAACAGTTGGGTGTGTGTCCACACTGCCTGACACACAGACATGTTCTGACTGCTCATTTAGACAGAAGCACAAACAGGTTTTGTGGACTCAGGGGGTTTTTCAAAAACTTTCCACAAGAAAGAAATGCCAAGTTTAGTACCTGAATACAGGTCTGCTTCCTTTGAAGTTCAAGTTTATTTCCAGTACAATGTGCTTGAGAAAAATCTTCTGGAATTAAATTATAAACCAGCTGATGGGGGAGGCAGCTATCGGTCACAGCATCCATGATATTAATGTAAACTAAGCATTAGGATTTCTTTTGAAGTTAAGTACTTAATAATGTTAAGGTAAAAAGAAAGAGCATTATGTCCACTGTCAGAAGAAAGAGTTTGGAGACCAGGGCCTAGTTTTGGTTTTGCTCTTCTATAATGAGAGAAATGATGGTCGAGTATCATCAAAATCCACATGCCTAGCTCCTTAAAGAGCAAAGTGAAGGAGTAAGTTTGTAATCTTCCACTGGGCCTGCTCTATCACTGCCAGTACAAAATCCACCTGTCTGTGCCCTAGTGCCCACCCTCAGAGGCCTCCAGGGCACCCTCACAGAGCTCGACCTACCTGCCGTGCAACCACTTGCTGAAGAGCGTTCTGGCACTTGGTGTAAGTGTGGTCTCGCATGATGATCATGATGACAGGCATAAGCTTGTCCACCAAGGCCAGGGGGCCGTGCTTTAGCTCCCCAGCGAGGATGCCTTCAGAGTGCATATACGTAATCTCTTTGATTTTCTAGTATGAAAATGAGAGGTAAGTCTTAACTCACTTTTCAAAATTCCACTTTTAAGAAAACATTACACACAAGCATCTGAGATGGTTAGGTCTCCCGAGATGTATTAAAGGCCTACTGACCTGGGTTGAAGCACTATAAGAATATTTTTAAGGCCTCAGACTATCAAAGGTAAAGCCACGCTACTCTGCAAACATTCATCTACTTGCCTTATTTTTTATTTCAATTTCTTATCTAATGAACTGTTGTTCATCTTAAATTGCTAAGCCCAAGTTATCATGGAGACATTCTTCTGGGCTTTCACTTTTGAGTTAGGTCCTGTGGCACATTCTTAGGTAAATAAACCACACTAAACACATACAGAGGCATTTTAAACATCCTACCAATCTCAATTCACGTATTCTGCAAGTACGTGGGGAGCTAAAGATACTTCAGCACATAAGATGCACACAACCAATGCACACCACTAGGCCTGACATCTGAGTTCACTGCCCAGGATTTACATGGTGGAAGGAGAAAACTGACTCCGGTTTAAGTTGTCCACTGATTTCCACACATGCACTGTGCACACCACCTCCCGTGCGCATGCACTCACTCACTCACTCGAACGGCAAGGCTCAGTGATACAGTGATTGCCTGGCTCTCTGTGTTAAATCCCTAGCATTATAGAATACATAACAGTAAATGTTCCTTGTCCCTCCCTAAGTCATTAGAGTGAAATCAACTTTAAGTGAGACAACGCACCAGGGCTCCTTCAAGGCAGGTAGCATAATGGTAGCCCCGTCCCATTATCAGAACCGACTTCTGGTGGTAGAGCTCGGTCGCCAGCTTCTGGATTTCATCATCCATGCTCAGCACTTCCTTAATCAAGTCTGTTAGGACAGAGATCAGAGCAGTCTTGAGAAATAGGCAGTGCACTGAGCAGATAAATTAGCAAACAAACAGCCAGTATTCTTTTCTTCTGTGTTATCAGTGTAAAATACTCTTAACACATGGAGGCAAAATCAGAAAGATCTTATTAACTCTGCAACTACAAACTACAGCTTCAAGATGAGAACTTCACCTACTGCCCACTCCCTTACAAATCAAACATATAGAAATAAGATAAAAAGCCTTCATTTGGTCTTTTCAGGGGATGGTGGGCCAGAAGATGCTGCCTGTGGTACAGTTAGGGAGGAGTTAGATTTAGGAAGGAAGGAAGGAAGGAAGGAAGGAAGGAAGGAAGGAAGGAGGAAGGAAGGAAGAGTGGGAGGGAAGAAAGGATGGTGGGACGGAGGGAGCCTCAAGGAGCCAGAGATGTAGCTCCTTTGGTAGAGTGCCGCCTAGTGTGCACAAGGGCTCGGGTTCAGTCCTCATAATTGCATACAATTGTGCACAGTGGAGAACACCTGTGTTCAAGTACTCAGAAGGTAGAGGCAGGAGGATCAAGAGTTCAAATTCATCCTCCCCTACATACCCAGTTAAAATCCACCCTGGGATTCAAGACAGCCAGTCTCAAAATTAACAACAAAACCAAACACAAAACAAAAATAAAGAGAGAAGAGATCTTCAAAACACAAAGGATCAGAAGAGCCACCAGGCAAAAAAGTAACCAAACAGAACCCAGCTCCAGCCCCATGGTTGGGAGAAGGGAAGCAGAGGTTTCATCCAAAAGGTAAGGAGACGTGCCTGAGGAGGAGCAGAGACAGTCCTACCCACAGGACAAACTAGAGCCCTCAAAGCCGTCATGCAGGCACTGGTCTGCAGACAGTGCTTCCTCCAGCAGACAGGCAGCAGTGGGGTTCCAGTCTATCATCCTCTATGTCTCAGGGGACAGTGGCCAGACACCATCTTAGAACAAAACCTACTTCTTAAAACTGAACTAACCAGGGCTGCAGAAACAGCCTAGCAGCTAAGAGCACTGGATACCCTTCAGAGCACCCAGGTTCAATTCCCAGCACCACACAGAAGCTCTCAACTGTCTATGATTCCAGTTCCAGGGAACCTGACGTCCTTTTCTCTCCTCTAAAGGTACCTGCATGCACATGGTACACAGATATACATGCAAGCAAAATACCTCTATACATAAAATAATGAAATGCAAAGTCTGAACTACTCTGGGACTGAGTATAGAAAACAATCAAAGTCAAAATGCTTAGGGTGGGGTGGAGGTGAGGGTCGGGGCTAGACTCTGACATTCAAAAAGTATAGGCAGCAGGGAGCTCAGCCCAGGCAGTGTAGTGTATGGGAAAGGTATACTGCTCTAGGTACCCAAGCTTATCAGCTGTAAATAACTCTAGAGTTGACAGGCCTTGGTCAGCTCTTTGTTCACTGCTATAGAATCCAGAAACTTAGATGCATTCACACAGTGGTTCTCAACCTGTGGGTTGTGACCCCTTGGGTATGTCAAATGACCCTTTCACGGGGTCACCTAGGGCCACTAAAAAACACAGATGTTTACATTATGATTCTCAACACTAGCAAAATTATAGTCATGATGTAGCAACAAAAATAATTTTACAGTCAGGGTCACCACCACATGAGGAACTATATATTAAAGGACCACAGTGTTAGAATGGGTGAGAACCAACCATCAGAAGTGTGATGGTGGTGTTTTGGGGGGGGGGGGCAAGCTAGTTAGAATAGAATAAAGACTGTACTGTGAATCCCATCATATTGGCCCCTGTGTGTGTTTTGGGGGATCACTAACATCTCCCTGGCACAACATTTTGGTGCATTGGCCGGGAAGTTCCCCATGACACAAGGGCGACCCATCTGGACGGTCTTGAAGGCAGCAAAACTAGTCTAGGTTCCCTTCACTACAGAAGAGGTGGGGAAGCTGTCCAATATGCTTGCTTTCCCCTGACTGGCCCAGACTGGGATTTTAACACCATTAAAGGATAACTCTTCAGCTGCCCACATGCCTGACCCTGAGCTCCATTGATGGGCCTCTGCATGACTGCTCAGATGGATGCAGAGGTAACATGGTTCTCCAATGGCAACAGCCTCATTCGGCATGGACAGAGGTTCACTTCTGGATCTCTACCAACTTTAGCCCAGAGATCAGGCCCTAGTCAAGAGACACTGTGTCACTGAAAGGGTCCCTGTGCTACAGTTACAACATGGATCCACCACACATCTGGTTGTAGCTGAAGAAGACCCTGGCCAGCAGGAGGAGAATTCAGCCTCAAGACTCCCTCCAGTCTCCCACTGATGGGACTCCCTAGCCTTGCCCCAGGGACACCACAAAGACACAGCCCTGTCACTGTTTTCATGAAGCTTCAGGAAGTCCCATGATAGGGACTTCTAGTCACAAGAGAAAGCAAGAGATGAGATGCCAAATCTTTTAAGTTCAGTCTCCATTTTAGAGAACCTGACCTAAGTTTGAATTCAGGTAAACTAACAGGCTGGTACCTAGCATTAGTTTCCAAGTTGCCCCCCAAAAAAACCCTGAGCCTAGCTCCAGTTTCCCAAGAAGACCAAAGTTTCCAGGTTATTCTCACCAGGTTACTCTCTCAATAATCCTGAACCCCAGGATACAAGCCCACCCTTGCCTACAGACCACCAATGCAGAAGGGAGCAGAAGTTAAGTTGATGATAGGACTCCCTGCACCAGCCCATTATGTTAAAGGTAGCTTAACATAAGTAAGTTTATGTCACTTATGTTAAACATAACAGTAGCTTTCCAGTTAGATGCTTGTACACGCACTCCCTGCTTGCTGCTTACTACAAAGCTTTGCCCCAACAGACATTCAGGGCTCCCCCACGACCAAAACCGCCCTGCGTGAAGGAGGCAAATTGAAAAACCAAAAAAAAAAAAGGCTGAAAACCACTGCTCTAGCAAAACACAAAAAGCACAAAAGATTCCAACTCACCAAAGCCATCTTAAGCAGAAAGAGTAATGCAGGACTGTCACAGCACCCGTCTCTGACTGCACTACACAGTGGTGCTGCAACGCATGGCACTAACACAGCCCAACATGCAGACCACAGAACAGAGCACCCAGGAATAGACCACATGGTTGCAGCCACCATTTCTAACAAAAATGTCAAGAAAATACACTAAAGAAAAATCATCTTTGTAGAAAAATTACCTCTTCAAGAAGCATACTGGGAGAACTGAAGATGGACATATAAATAAAATTAGATCCATTATTTCTCACTCTGAAGAAAAACCAATGTGAAATAAACCAAAGACTGCCTTAGATATGAAACTCTGAAATTACTGGGGAAAAACATATTGTGAAAATACTTCACTACATTACCAAAGGCAAGGACAAGGACTTCCTCCAAAGGACTTCCACTAGTACAGGAAGTGACCACAAGAACTGACAAGCAAGACATCATAAAATCACATTCCCCCAACTTTGCACAGTGGAGTATGGCAGCCAATGAGGTTTATGCAGGGTGTGATTAGTGCTAATTTAAAAACTTCTGCACAGCAAAGAAAGCAATTAGCAGAATTGAAACAGTCTAGAAAACAGTCTAGAAAACAGAGTCTTTTTACTTCCTGCGATCAGTAAATGTTTACAGTGTTAAGTGCTCTGTGGCTGGGCATGCACACGGCTATGGTGGGCGAAGCTCTGAGCCCTGTCCCCAGAACTGCACACATGGGCATGACGACACACCTGTCATCTCAACACCCACAAGGTAGAAGCAAGACATCAGAAGGCCAATGTTAAATGTTATCCTCAGTTGTATAATTAGGTCTGAGGCTAGCCTATGTGGGACCCTGTTTTACAAAAAAAAAAAAAAAAAAGAAAGAAAGAAAGAGAGAGAGAGAGAGAGAGAGAGGAGGGAGGGAGGGAGGGAGGGAGGAAGGAAGGAAGGAAGGAAGGAAGGAAGGAAGGAAGGAAGGAAGGAAGGAAGGAAAAGAAGAGAAGAGAAGAGTAAAGAAAAGAAAAAAGAAAAGAAAAGAAAAGAAAAGAAAAGGGAGGAGAGAGAAAGACAGAGAGACAGACAGACAGACACAGACCCCTATTAATCTATGCATACCCGGCAGCCGCTTCAGTCCAAGCATGATCTCTTTGCGTCTCTCTTGCATGGAGATCCTGTCATCACACATCATGAGGGCAAACATCACAAGGGACACAAACTGGCTGGTATAAGCCTACAACACCACAGAAACGGAAAATTAGCTCCAGGTGAATTATAAGAACTAGGAAACTTATAACAAAAGATGAGAAATTGTTGTGGAAATAAATCCTAATTCTTTCACAATATACACTGCTCACTCTTTTTTTCTTTTTGAATTTTTTATATATATTTTTTAATTTTCTATATTCTTTGTTTACATTCCAAAGGCTTTCCCCTTTCCCAGTTCCCCCCTCACCATATGTCCCATAAGTCCTCTTCCCTCCGCCCATTCCCCAGTCCCCCCCACCTCCCCCCACTATTTCTCTGTTCTGATACTCTCCTACAAAACTGGATCCAGTCTTTTTGGGATCACTCATCTTTTCTGAAATTATTTACATTGGTGTTCTGGCTCCATGTATGTCTGCGTGAGGGTGTTAGATTCCCTAGAACTGGAATTACAGACAATTGTGAACTGTCATGTGAATGATGGGACTTGAACCTGGGTCCTTTTTAAGAGCAGCCTGTGCTCTTAACCACTGAGCCATCTCTCCAGCTCACTATTCATCTTTTAAAAGTAACTCTGGTGATGCTGACCTGGCTCAGGACTTGGGAATCTATCTCTATTTTTAATCACAAATCACTTAAGTTTGTGTCTCAGGCCCACACAGTCTCTCACAAAATACTAATGAGACCCCTCCCGGTCCTGAGAAAGGAGGATAAAGACAGACTAAAGGCAGGCTCAGTTCATCTGAGGCGCCTGCTCTGCCCACGGTGAGGGGGACAGAGGGGGACCTGAGGCCCCTCCCACACACTCCAACCTTTGCCTACTGGCCATTCCTCATTATCACTGTTTTCTTTTTAAGATAGGGTCATACTCTACATCATCTGGGCTGGATTCAGAGTAATCCTCCTGCCTCAGCCTCCTGAGTACAGAAAGTAGAGGTGTGAGCTACCACACCTGGTTCATTCTCACCCTGTGTTTGAGTCTACGGGAAGAGGGTGCCTGGGAGGAAGATCTACCTGTGTGTGCATGTGGAAGCGGGAGGTCGGCCTTAGGTGTTCACCGGGAGCTGCCTGCTGTTTTTCCTGTTGTTGAGACACCATCTCTCACTGGAACCCAGGGCTCACTGTGATTCTCTACAGGAACACCCAGGGACCCACCTATTTCCATCTCCCCAGTGCTGAGATGCTCATGCTGGGGATGGGAACTCCCCTCAGATCCTCATGCTGGAGTGCCAAGCACTGCCCTGACAGCTACTCCCAAGACCACAGGTCCTCATTCTTACTTTTAACAAAAACACTAACTAAAAATTCAATAAAAGTCTAAATGTATGTAAGTAGATAAAAATTAAGAAACTGCAAACCTATGATGATGTATTTGTAATTTATGATTTACATTTACTCTGTGTGTGTGTATGCGTGCACGCACACGCGCATGCACCAGAGAGCATATAGAGAGGACAGAGGGCAGCCTCTGGAGTCAGCTCTCCTACTATGGAGGTCCAAAGAATCAAACTTTGGGTTGTCAGGTTTAGCAGCAAATTCCTTTACTCACTTAGCTACCTTGCTGGCCCCAGTTTTCCTTTCTTTATATTAAATATAAAAAAAATACTTTCAATAAAAGAAAAAAGAGAAAGTTAATCATTAAGCTGAGTGTGTCTGCACATATGATGGCACAGACCTATAATCACAAGACTTAGAAAGCAGGGCCAGGAGGATTAGGAACCTAAGACTCTCCTTAACTGCAGAACAAGTTCAAGGGTAGCCTGAAATACATGAGATCCTGTCTCAGACACTAGTCCATTAAAAATAAGCATTAATTGTCAGAATTTTATAATGCTCCTTTACACTTAACATCTAAGCACCTTCCTTTGTTTAATGGTGTCCTGCCTATAGCCTCAGATGCCCTATATGTTAAAGGTTCAAGAACCCAAGAACCATCTTGAGAATTAGCTCAGACACAGAAAGCACCCACTACAATGTCTGATACATAGCAAGAACACTGTTCTCAAGAGCACTGGCAGAAACGTGCACTGAAGATGTTTCTTCTACTATGAATACAATGTGACCCTTCCAGCTTACAGACACTGTAAGCCACCTCTCATCAGCTGAAAAAGGAAGGGGTTATCTTTTTAGACAAATGACTACCATTTTAACATTTTTTTAAACATTTATTTGGAGTTGAGGACACACAGGCTTGTCCCGACAGGCATGTGAATATCAGGACAATTTGTATGACTCGATTCCTTCCTTTCACCATGTGGGAGAGTCTTCTACTGAGCAGCCCTGGCCCCCTTTAAGACAGAGTCTCCTTATGCTGCTATGCTGATCTCAAACCTGAGAGCCCAAGTAATCCCCAACTACATTCCTAGATGCTGGGCTTACAGGTGCAAACAGCCAAGTAGACTGTCGTGCTTAGCTTCAGTCCAAAGGGATTCATATTTCTTTTCATGTGCGTTAGCTATTTCCTATGCTCTTCTGATAATTTTATTGTTCTTCCTCTGCTTTTCTCTTTCTTTCCCTTTTTCTTTCCTTCCCTTTCTGTTCCCCTTTCCTTCCTCCTTCCTTCCCTTCATTTGTTTGTTTGTTTGTTTTTGAGAAAGGTGACCCTGGCTGTCCTGCAGCTCTCTCTGTAGACAGGTTGGCCGTAAATCCTCTGCTTCTGCCTCCCCAGTGCTGGCACTAAGGGGGTGCGGCACTATGCCTGGCTGACAGTATTATTTCAAAGGAAGCTTTTGTGCGTTAGGTCTTAACACATGAAAGCTTTTACTTAATTTTTATTACTAAACTGTTAGGCATGCTGTGCTGGGCACACGGTCGTTAACCGTTAACCGTGTAGTGTGGAGTGGAGTGTGGTTTCACACTCAATCAGCACTCTTCCCTGAGTCGCTTCCTCGGTGTCTACCCACCTGTCATGCTGAGGCACTTTCTCAACCCAACCATCACCTGGGACCCTGACACTTCTGATGGACCCCTGGCATCCACAGCCACCTGTCCCCATTGTATGCCCACAGCAGACTGGAACTGCTCACACACTTAAGTAAGCATGGAGCCCCCTTTTCTCCATGCCTAAGGATCCTGTGTTCTAAGGTGTGCCCTTCAATAAACAGGGCAAAGGAGGCCAGTATCTTGGTCTTTTTAGATAAAAACTGTTCCAAATCTGACCTGGTAATAAGCACTCAGTCTAGCTCCCCCACACTACCATTAAAGTGGTACTACACTGAGTGTGCATCCAGCCACCATATTCCACGTCATCAGAACCTAACAAGAAACTCATCATGGTAAAAACAAGCTACACCTCACACTTACAGTCTGAGATCCGAAAAAATTTACCCAGAAAATGTTAACTTAACTTTTCAACCTGGTTTTCTTTTTATTCAGCCAAAGACAAAATTACTTGAAAAACATTGAGGGAGGGAAGAAAAAAAAATACAAATTAACTCAGCATTGTGGTAAAAATTTAAACATCTGCAATAACAAAAACTGCAAATTCTGCACATTTCCTAAGAAAATACCAAATTATCTATGGTCTGATGCTATGAAAGTCAGTGACAGCCTCTGAGCCGGCCATTGTTGCAGGCAGAGGTACAAACGCTTATGCAGGCTCATTACCGAGATGGTGATAGGAGCACTGAACAACTTCTGTGATTACTTACAACATAGAAACTCACATTCACCATTCAGAAATAACCTGTAATGAAATATACCAAAGCCTATTTATAAAAAAATCTATGCCCAAAATACCTAAGACAGCTGAAAATAAAATTACTTTGAAATCTAAGAAAAATAAGGTTGTACTCTCAGATCGTCTTTGCTCGGCTCTCTCTCCTCACCATGGTATACAGTCTTGCCAGAGGCACAAACAAGGAGGCTGTCTAATTTTAGACCTGACCCTCCTGAGTTATGAACTAACAGAATTTTATTCCTTCAGAATCAGCTGTCTCAGGTATTTTGTTGTTATAATGTGAACCTGACTGATGCAGCTTTGCAACTTTCTATAAATCTTTGTTTCAATTTTTTAAAAAAGCAAAAGGATTTGCTTTCAAAGAAAGAAGTGCTGAACCCTAACAACATTGCTTCAAAGGATTCATGCTGAATGAAAGCCAGTCACAAAGCACGAGTCATAAAACTCCCATTCATGAGAAATATCTGGAAAACAACAGTATTTTAGTAAGAAAAAGTAGTAGTTATGAGCATGCAAGTGGAGGTTTGAGGTGAGCACTGACTGGAAAGGGCACAGAGAAACGCTGTTCTGTGAGCAAAGTCACAACCAAGTGAGTCACACCTGACAGTGCACCGCTGTGGAAAAGACTCGGAGTGGAATCTAGACGGTGGACAGTGGGTGTTAAATCACTGTAATTACTACATGCATGCGAACCTTCATAGTAAAACCAGGGAGGAAAATTAGAGCTC
This sequence comes from Apodemus agrarius, assembly GCA_964023405.1. NCBI lineage: Eukaryota > Metazoa > Chordata > Mammalia > Rodentia > Muridae > Apodemus > Apodemus agrarius. The sequence continues at coordinate 116,203,717 of OZ030006.1, read as the reverse complement.
TCGTAAACTCAAGATTTATTTCCCTTGCAACTCATTGTCCTGTGTGGCCACACTGTGTGGAAGCGTAGTGGTTTACAGCGTGCTCTGGATGAGGAGCCCTGTGCTCCCACACTGCACCAGAGCTGTCCCAATACTGCTGAAAAAAAAAACTAAGTTATGCATTCACCAAGGATGGGGTCCTGAACACCCGCATCTTATGATGTTTGAATCACCATGTGGAGAAAATCCACATTTCAGCTATGTGTAAATTATGGTAATATCAAGGCTCTCAAAGCAAAAACAAAAATAAAAACTCAAAGAGTTTTTAACATAAGAATCATACATTTCCCACAAAAAGTTTTCCATAATAGTCTTTAAAGATTAAAGCCTAGTAGCCGGGCATGGTGGCGCACACCTATAATCCCAGCACTTGGGAGGCAGAGGCAGGCAGATTTCTGAGTTCGAGGCCAGCCTGGTCTACAGAGTGAGTTCCAGGACAGCCAGGGCTACACAGAGAAACCCTGTCTCAAAAACAAACAAACAAACAAACAAAAAAAAAACAAAACAAAAGATTAAAGCCTAAACAACTAACACATATCTTATTAAAGAATCAACAAAAAAATTAAGCTTAAGCAGAAAAAGTAACAAATTTGTGGAAATTAACCTTTTATATCAATACAGCTTACAAAGAGTTGGATATTTCTTACATTTACTCATATCTCAACTTCAAAGAGCAAAGCAGACATTCACACCTTTAAAACAAAAGTATTTTTAAGCTTCTACAGATGCACTGTCTAAACAGAAACATGCTGTCATGCATGTAAGATCTACTTTTAACACTTAAAAAAATAAGTTTTAATGCTGGGCTGGAGAGATGGCTCAGCCGTTAGGAGTACTAGCTGCTCTTCCAGAGGTCCTGAATTCAATTCCCAGCAACCACATGGTGGCTCACAACCATCTGTAATGGAATCCGATGCCCTCTTCTGGGGTGTCTGAGGACAGTGAAGGTGTATTCATATACATAAAATGAAGAAATAAGTTTTACTTATTTGACTGTGTAGGGAAGGAAGAGATAGACACTGTGAGTGTGCATGCATGTATCCACACAGATGCTCAGGAGAGCAGGCCATCATGTGTCCTGCTCTATCCATCTCTACCTTATTCCCTAAGACACAGTCACTCACTGAACTGGGAGCTAAGTTGATGGCTACAACCCCGGGTGCCTCCTGCTCTCCCCCTAAGGGAAGAGAGCATAGTACCTGCCTAAAGATCAGAGTCTCTTACCAACAGTATGGTTAAGTAACTTCCATGGAAGAAACCAAAAGTTTACCTTTGTACTGGCCACACCAATCTCAGGACCAGCGTTAATATGAACCCCACAGTCTGTCTCTCTTGATATAGAACTGCCGACTGTATTTGTGATCCCCACAGTTAAGGCTCCTCTCTCCTTACAGTAACGAAGACCCATTAGGGTGTCAGCTGTCTCGCCTGTGTAAAATGGACAACAGTAACAGAGCAGTTTCAGAAGATGCAGTTTCTTACACAAAAAAACAACCGACCTACACTCTTTTAATATTATCACTTGTTTTAAATAAAGCACAAGGTATGCTCTTATTAAATTTATAAGATATAGCCAGGCATGGGGCACACACCTTAAATCCTAGGACTTGGGCAGGTAGATTACTGAATTTGAGGCCAGCCTGGTCTACCTAGTGAGTTCAGGCCAGCCAAGGCTACACAGTGAGATTCTGTCTCAAACAACAACAAAAACCATACATTTACAAGGTGTAGGATTTCTAGGATCAGTTTTTTTTTTTCCTTATCTGAAAGCTAAACTCGTTAAGCTATATGTAAAAATAGGTGTTCATTTTTACTAAGTCATAAAGAATGTATTAGTACAACAGAAGACAATCTGTATTTACCAGGTCGTCTGAAATACCTGTTTAAGTATCAGTTTAAAAGATATGGTTGAATTATTAGAAGCTTGACTAAAAATTAGCTTTCCCCCTTCAAGTCTAAAATGAGCACACCTGATTGACTAATGAAAAAGCAAACGTCATCTCGGAAGACTGGAGTGTTTCTATCCAAGAAGTCACTGGCAAGCTCCACCATCACTGGCAACTCTGTCAGCTCCTCCAGGACCTGGCGGGTCTACAGAGGAAAGAGAACACATCTGCCTTAGGACATCCTTTTCCATTAAACTTCATTGGTCTTAAAGTACAGTCTCCACCTTTCTAATTTCAAAAATGCCATACAGACTAGAGGTACAGCTCAGCGGCGAGCACCTGCCTAGATGCTCAAGGCCCTGGGCCCCATCCCCGGCACCGCCACGGAAAAACAAGGCATAGCTTTGAGAACCATGAAGCAATGCAAACTAAAGAAAAAATTAGAAGTATTCACCATGCCACTGCTAAGAGACAGCACTGCTAATTCTTCAGTACAAGCCTTTGAGAACAACTACCAACGCATATGCTCTATCTATTTCTCCTAATACTAGACTGATCTGGAAAGTCAGTATGGTCCAAGCTGGCCTCAGACCTGCAGCAAGTCTCTGTCCCAGCCTCCTGGGTGCTGGGGTTACAGGCCTGAGACAGAACTCCAAGCTCCATGAAAACATGCTTAGAAGCAATATATCCACGAGGATGAAACATTTTGAGCAGAAAAGGCTCATTGTTCTGAGTCAATCTGAGAGAATTAGTTATCACTAATTCTCTAATTCTAAATATAAAAAATTAAAGTTCAAATTTTAATAATGTACATATTCAGGGAAAGTTTAAATACTTTAAAAATGTACTATATAAATAATACTATTTCAAAAAAGTGAATACATTTTAGAAGTTCTGTTTAGCTCACCTTGTCAACTTTGAAGCAATAGAGCACGATGTGAAAGAGAAAGGAACGTGCTTGTGTTCAAGGAACCCTAAGTCTCATTCTCACTAAGTTCCTTTTATTCTAAATGTCAGAAAATTACAACAGAAAACAAACCTTCAGGCCCCTCTTTTGTAAGCCCTACAGATGTACAGGCACCTGGTGGGACTTCAATGCTGACAACAGGCATTTTCCTCCCAGCAGCCTGTCCTCTGTTTCTTCAGCCCAGCCCCGCCCCGCCCCGCCCCGCCCCGCCCTGCCAATCAGCAGCCCCTCCTTCATAGCACATTCCTCCTTTACAGCAACAAGACCACAAAGGCAGGAACAGGGGAGCAGCTTGCAGAGCACTGGAGCTTGTTTCCCAGCACCTAGGGGCTCACAACCATGCATACTCCAGCATCAAGGAACCCTTCATCCTCCTGACTTCTCTGGTTATCTATCCAACGCGCGCGCGTGTACACACACACACACACACACACACACACACACACACACACGAAGGGAGAACAAAGATGGAGGGAGAGAGAGGAAGCAAGAAATTTAAATCAAAAATGCCCTGCAAAGTTGTCCTTACTCCACAGCTCTTAAGCTTTTGCATGCCCACAGACAAACAAAACTGTTCTTTTGTGTTTGTTTGGTCCCACAGTGAGTCTAATTTGGCAGTTTTTAAGCAATATTACAGCAACATAAATGCCAAGAATTTGAAAATTAAATGTTCCAACTTTTAATTATTTTCTGTTGGTGTAATTTATTTGTAAATACTTCTACGTCAGTCACTGACACTAGCAAGCTAGATGTCTTCCTCAAACAAATGTAAGTAAAAAAAAAATTCCCCCTAGATTACAAATGTATTACATTGGCATTTATCTTCAAACAAACAAATTTAACAACCTACCAGATATTTAAAAATAATGTAACTCAAAAGTATCTCAAACTAAAGTGTTGCTGGAGCAATTCTTTACAGATACACAGTTAAATATTTTCATCCCAACCTAAAAAAAAATGATTAATACTGCAAATTCCATTACACAACACTGAAAACCCATAAGGTAGTTAAAATTTGAAAGTATGCTAATTTTAGAGCAACTTGAGCATAGGCAGTTGTTAGTAGTGGGGGACAGATACACCGAAGGAAGACGTGTTTGTCACTCACTTTTGACTATATCATAAAATAAACATTCAGTCTAGGATGAATAAACAACATTATTTCATATGCTACATGCAAGAAATTTCTTATGTGTTTTCATTAATTTTGGCACATATATACCTTATAAAATCTCACCCTTAGAGAAGACAGATGAATTGGAGAATTCTAACCTAGCAATATTTTGTACCCAATTGAGGATCAGCACCGAATGCAGTAGTGATCAAATGCTCTGTTCTGAGCAGGCGACCTGGTCACAAATGGACATTACAGCGAGACCTCACCCACATCTTCCCTAAGTTCTCACCAGCGTCTTTAACTTACTCTCTCTACATGATTATAAATGCCACCTTCTTAGACCAAGAAGTGTTTGGGGAGCGATCTCTGGAAAAGTACAGTTTGCCGACATGCAAATGCTGGTAACCAGACAATTTCACACAGCCAATAAAGGACTGGTGTGATGGCCCCTCGCTTTTAATCTCAGCACTCAGGAGTTTAAGTTCCAGGCCAGCCTGGTCTACAAAATGAGTTCCAGGCCAGTCAGGACAGCCAGGGTTACACAGAGAAACTCTTAGGGAAAAAAAAAAGGCTCTCAGGGTAAAAGATAAATATTTTGTGTTGCAGCAAATAAAAAATTATCATCAACTTTAGAAACCGATATTAAAGTAAGAGACCTATACAGGCCAGTGTTCAACCTGCTTCCTTATAAAGTAACTACAGCTAATAATATTTATTAAGAGGCAAACATGTCCCAGTTTCTTTACTGACAACCAATGTAAGTCCCTTTCATGGACTTTCAGCTTTTAAAGATTACTAAACACAGCTGATGTGCAGCTATCCCGATTTCAAGCCAACATAACTGAGACGTGAAGGGTCACTTACTGCCATACCAGCGTGGTAACTGGTACCACAAGCAATAAGAATCAACCGCCGACACCGCTGGATCTCCTTAATGTGATCTTTCAAACCGCCCAAATTCACTGAAATAGAAATGTGTGTATAGAATTACTTAGAAAAGATCCATATAAATCAGGGAATCACTTTTCATCAGTATCCACTGTCAACGTGAAAAATTAATACTAGTGTTTTAAGTACTGCGTATTCCTTTTTGGAACTGGCCCTCCCCATTTGCACTCACCTCACCCACACACCAGGCATACAGGCAGGCATGGGCTCCACTTTTTCATTCCTCTCTGTACATTAAAGACTATCTCAAAGAAAAACTACGGGGACAGAAGCAGCAGGTCAGTTGGCACTAAAAGCTGGATCTGAAGGGAGGAAGACCAGAGGGCATAAGGAAATTTCCAGAATGACTGATCTGTTCTATGTTGTGACTCTGTGAGGATATGATTATTGCTGTTACAAAGGTCTGTGGAACCAGAATCTTATCAGGAAGCTGAGACAATAGAGTCACTGACACTATCAACTCAAGATTAATTAGCCCGGGCAACACAGCAAGATCCAGTCTCAGAAAAAAAATTAAAACAGAATGTTACGTTGAGAATGATGAATTTGGGGATGGAGAGTTGGCTTAGTGGTCTAGAGGACTTGCTGCTCTTGCACAGGATACAAACAAGTTCAGCTCCCAGCCCCCACACGGCAGCTCACAAGCATCTGTAACTCCAGTTCTAGCCGATCTAACACCTTTTTCAGGCACAGGCATATACATGGTGCACATACCTACATACAGGCAAAAAACTCATAAAAATAAGTAAATCTTTTTAGAAAATAATTATGTTGTAAAAATGGTGAATGGGTAGGTGAGACGACTTAGCCAGTAAAGGCTTCCAAGCCCGATGGCCTCACTTCTGCCCAGGACCCACATGACAGAGAGGACAACTCCAGCAAGTTGTGCTCTGACCCCTCCCTGCAGGCCATGCCATATGTGCCCACACACATACACAAAACAACCACTGTAAGAAAATAAGTGCTAAAGTAAAGCTGGGAAGACAGGCCAATCCATAAAGAGCTTGTCACACAAGCATGAGTTGGATCCCCAGAACCCACTTAAAAAGCTGAGGATGATGGGTGTGCTTATATCCCTAGCTCTGCGAAGAGCATGCGCAAGGATCCCTGGGGCTCACCACCAGCCATGCCAGCCTAATCCACAAATGCCAAGTCTCAGTGAAAGACCCTATAAACAGGGAGAAACAACACCCAAGGTTGACTTCTGGCTTCCACATCAGCTCAAGCAAGCACACTTATATATAAACACACACACACACACACACACACACACACACACACACACCCCTACGTAAACACATGAACATAGGTAGGTACAATCAAACATACAAAATGATTATTTTCATTATGTCTAATTATGCTTCAATAAACCTACCTAGAAAATTACACTATGCTTATTTCTACAAATTCCAAACTATGATGATATATTTTTCTAGGAGCACTTCTTGTCTTCAAAGAGCCTAAACAACTGCCAGCCCTGCAGCCATATTTACAATGTGCAGAGAGGGTGGAAGACTGCACTCACCCTGCTAGCCTCTGTGTACTCAGCCTGTTTAACCAGCCTGCCTTTAGAGAACAATGTAACCGATTTTACTGTGTGTTTAAAGCTTAAGCTGAGTGCACAGCCTTTCTCTTAAGTTATGTACTCTTCCATGCCCGACCCAGAATAATAATACTGCATGTGTGCTGTGGCAATCTGCCGAGAGTAGCAAGCAGGCTGAAAGCAGCACAGCTGTTTCCAACCCAGTGCTGTTCTGAGTAACTTCCTCCCTTGTAAAGCTCACAGATTTGTATAAATAATTCCTCATTTCTTTCCCATACCATGTTTTCTGTGTTGTTCAACAAATATAGAGCAAAGCCCTTTGTTAGGGATAACACAACAAACAGAGAGCTCAGACACAACAGAGAAGCAACAGGGACAAACAGATCAGTCACAAAGAACAGACATGCTGCCACAAGGGAGAAGCAGAACTCAAACTTGAGGTTCCTGATCAAATTACTCCAAAAGGAAGTTCCTGTTCTCATTCCTTAATGCAACAGTGATGCATTTTGGTCCGTCACCCCACCCCTAAACCCAGTGAGGTTTTTTTAATGTACTGATGTACAGGGAACCCTGCAGTCCTGTTTGTATGCAAGCCCTCTCTTCGCTCAGCCTTTGCCATGGCCACAGACTTAACTGTTGCAGTTCCACTCACTTGGACTGCTGGGACATCCTCCCCTCTGCCCACCCAGCACCCCACTCTACTGGTATCCCTTGGATCATCTCTCTGAAGATGGTGACAGCAGTGTTCTTTCAGCAAGTATGAAGACCTAATTTTGGATCTCCAGCACTCACATAAAAAGCTGGGCATAATGACAGGTGCCTGTGATCCCAGCATTATGAAGATGGAGACAGGCAAGTACAAGCATTAGGAAGGTGGAGCTCAATGGCCAGTCAGTAAGCTCCAGGTTCAGAATATAAGGTAAAAGGTACTGAGCAAGACATACAACATTGACCTCTGACCTTCACATTCACACACACACACACACACACACACACACACACTCACGTATATCAGCCCCTAGTCCCCACACACCACCCAAGTAGGAACCAAACAAAGCAACAACAAGGTGTGCTGCTGGTTTACTAAATGACTTGGAATATAAACCACACTATTCATGGTTTTCAGGTCCTCTGTGACCATTTCCGGGTTCACTTCTGTGCCTGCTCTTAGTCAAAACAGTGTAAGAGCACAGTGTTTGCACGGGCCTTGGTATGTGCTATGGTTTAGGAAGTCTGATGTGTGCTCTACTGGTAAAATATTGTGTGCTGTTTGAATCCACTGAGAAACTGCCCCTGGAAGTGGGGTTTTCCCACCCCCACTATTTCAGACCCAAGAATGTTTGTTCTCTACAATCTGAAGACAGGTTGGCCCTCTAACACTGTAATAGGCAAGAGAAGAAAATGCTAAAACAGCCTAAGAGTTAAAAAAAAAATAAAAATTGAGCCCTTGGGAAGAGCTCTAAGGAAAAACTATTTCTAACAGATGTTACTACTGTTTCCCCATAACAAAAAAGTGTCTGGCCGGGCATGGTGGCGCATGCCTGTAATCCCAGCACTTGAGAGGCAGAGGCAGGCGGATTTCTGAGTTCGAGGCCAGCCTGGTCTACAGAGTGAGTTCCAGGACAGCCAGGACTACACAGAGAAACCCTGTCTCGAAAAAAACCAAAAAAAAAAAAAAAAAAAAGTGTCTGTAGAGGGAAGGAAAAGCTGAAAATTCAGGACCAGCTCAACAGCCCTGGTCTGTTTCTGCTATATACCCAATTTGACAACGCCCTCTCTTGATACCCCCTCCCTCCGCTCACTTGAGGGACCATTCTCCCCTGACTGTGTCAGAGGCCTTCCCAGTCAGTCTCTGCTAGACATTTTGATATTTTGTTCTGTCCGTCCATCCGTCCATCCGTCATTTTCCATTGATTCTTTTACTTTGGCTTGCCATATACTTAATAAACTCAGTCATTCAAAACCAAGGATGGCTATAAAACAGAAAAGAAACAACAGCGGGAGGCTGGGGCAGGTCATAAAAGCAAGTCAGGAAACTCCATACAAGCGAGCATGGGAGGGCGCGCCTTCAATTCCAGAGGCAGCTGGATCTGTGAGTTTACACAAGGCTAGCCTGGTCTTCAAAAGTGAATTCCAGCCCATTTGGGACTACATACCACCCTGCCCCTCCTCACAAAAGAGCAGACAGTCTACCAGAGAAGATAGTATTGCAGATGGAGATCACGTACAGGCAGGTTAAGATATGGTTAGCTAAATACCATGTTTCTTAAACTTAGTCTAACAAATTCCCTGGTGGCTTCTAGGTTAATTCTAGGAGTCCTCCAAGGTCTGAAATGACCTATATACAAAGTGTGAGACAAAGTCTCACCATGTAACCCAGGCAGGCCTCTCGATGCTCCTGCTTCAGCCTGCCAAGCTTATCATAATCTGGATAATGCTTTAGTCTAATTCTGGCAACATAAGCCATAACTAGGAAATTGCAAGAGTACTTAGGAGGTGGGGGCTTCTCGGGAGCATCACTGCACACATAGAGTCAAGTCCAGCTCCATGAATGATTAGTAATGTGACCTTTGGCAAACATCCAAACTGACAGCTCTGACGTCCTCATCTTTAAAACAAAGAAGATAACTGCTATCCTGTTTATATTAGACAACTTGTATGCACGTAATACATGTGAAAGAGTTTTTAAACATAGTAAATGTCTCAGTGCTCACTGGCGGTATGACTCAGAAGTAGACTACACACATAGCACATGCAGGCTCCTAGTTGTGTTCGCCAGGATGTGGCACAGAGGGATTGAGACAACACAGTACCGCCAGGAATAAAAGCATGCCAAGACGTTCTCAAAGTCGGCCTCGATCTTGTCACTTAGCAAACAGATCTTCTTCCTGACTAACTCCATGAATCCTTTGGGCACTGTTCTCTGGCCCTCTCTGGGTCTCCCACTCACGGATCTATATGGTCCTCACTGCCCCACTCCCATCGCTCCGTGGTTTCCTGTTCTTCCTCTTTTCGTTGTGCCCAGAGAGACTGACATCCTACTGATAGATGTACCTAGGCTCTCCCTCCTCTGCACCTAGAGACTAGTTAGCACTCAGTCTTTTTAAGTTACTCAGCTTCCACAACAGAGGTCCCCACGGAGCCTACCCTCCACCTCCTCAGGACAGTTCCTCCTCCCAACTTTCCTAAACTGACTTTGACAACTCTTCAAATCCTAGATCTGAGACATTCCCTAAACTCCAGAGCATAAACAGCCTCCTCATGCTTTTCCCACCACTGCCCTCAGCAAATACTCTTCCAGCCGAGTGTTCCCACCTGACCTCCACTTAGTGACATCTTCCAAACCTACACCTTCTTACATCGTGAGGCTTTCCCTCGTCCCAACATCCCTTTCCACAAATAAACTCAGTCTCCGTATTTCCTAAATTCAATACTAAACTTTAAATACTTTTCTAGCATTAGGATCATATTTTACTTTTATTTAAATTGTTATTTATATATTCACAATTAAATTATTGAGGGCAATATTATATTACATGAGAAACTTGGCTATGGTCTACTCCTGTGACGTGAGCTGGACACAAGAGTGCAGTCCTGAGACATCTGTGAGCTCTGTGGTGTGTGCTCGAGAGACCGGAGCTGCTCTTTGACCTCTCCTTTCAACATGGAAGACCTCTGCAGAAGTTCATGCTTCGCGACTTATGAAAGAAACCTAGGGGCTGGAAAGATGGCTCAGCAGTTAAGAGCACTTGCTGTTATCGCAGAGAACTTGCGTTCTGTTTCCAGACACTCATGACAGCCCCTTTTATAGTGTGCCAGGTCTATGAGGCGGGGCATACCTGGCTATTGCCAGGTAATTGTGGGGTGGGACTTTGACAGAATACTAACATCAACTATAACAAATTCCAGTTCCAGAGGCCCTGACGTCCTCTTCTGACCTCCAAGAGCACCAGGCACAAATGTGGTGCCCATGTATACAGGCAGGCAGGCAAAGCTCTCATATATGTAAAACAAATAAATCTTAAAGTTTTAGAAAGAAACCTAACCTGACCCATACATGAAACCTAACAAGCAGAGAGGTTCTTTTCAAAATCCACAGTGCCCAAGGCATGCAAAGAACTGTCCCTGATAGTCACCCTCTCTGTGGAATTATGCACATTCACACTGTGAGCCCCCAGTCTTGCTATCCAACTCTAGAACTCTCCAGCATACCCACTGGAAACTACCTAGGAGACCATGATGCTACACTGTCACCCCAGCACTGGGTCACCTAGGAGACCATGACACCCCACCATCAACCCAGCACCAGCTTGCCATCAGCCCACTTCCTGTCCCTGAATCTGAGATCTGGCTCAACACGCAGTGCAATGCACTGATACCTGGCAATCTCAGCTGTTCCACAGATCTATAAGAAGGACAATAAATTGTCAGGTTGCTAATGGCACTCCTCCAGGAGGTTTAAATGACAAAATACAAATGTCATAGCCGGGCGGTGGTGGCGCATGCCTGTAATCCCAGCACTTGGGAGGCAGAGGCAGGTGGATTTCTGAGTTTGAGGCCAGCCTGGTCTACAGAGTGAGTTCCAGGACAGCCAGAGCTACACAGAGAAACCCTGTCTCGAAAAACAAAAAACGAAAAAAAAAAAAAAAAAGTCATTACCAGTATAGTCATCAAAATTGACTCTTCCTCTCATTGTGTTCACAACAGATTCTGGCTGCTCAAAAATTTCCTTCTGCATAAATGAACTGAAGTTGCCTACAAAAGTAAAAAAGTATATAATTAAAACAACAGTAAATAAACTAAGAAATCTGTACACAGTTAACTATCTCTTCAATATAAACACGCTTTTTCAACTTTGAGAGCTGAGACAAAGGTCATGCAATAAGGAATATTCATTCAGACTGACTTCCTAAAAGCCTGGATGAGTATTTTCACTCTACATGAAAAGAGAACAAGGAAGAAAGTCACTTTTATTCACTTAATAGCTAAAATTCACAGTTATACAAAAATAGGGGCATAGGATAAATTTTTGAGTCAAATTTAAGTTTAGATCATCAAGCTATCCTGTACTATGTTGAGAAAAACCCTCACTTATAAACAAGATCAATGTTTCCTTCCTAAAATGGACTGTAGTATGCTCATGGAACTTTGAAGACAGCAGCTCTATGCTAGAATCTCTACTACAGCACAGTCAGAAAAGATAAAAACCCCAACAGTCCATGGCAGTGCACATTATGTGGGGCATATGGGTAACAGGCACTGTTCTAAGAGCTTGTGTACATCAGCCTTCTTGATCCCCAAGCCTTAATGTGATAGATTCTATTTCCCTCTTAAATATATGAGAAGGCTGAAGCACAGAGAATGATAACAAGAGTACTCAACAGACATGAGGCTTACCCTTACAAAGCATCATTAAACATTTAGTACCGCCTCCTTCTTACAAAGTTAAAAACAAGCCACGAGTTAGTTTCAAGCACTATTCTAAGACCAGCAGACCATTTCTCCAGAGTCATCCCTTTCCGGGTTGACCATCCACTCAGCATATGGAAGACCCACAGCTTCATCAGCTGTAAGGGAAGCAGAAGCTGCCTTTCTTGAAGCATCCCAAGTCCTAACATTATGAGGTACTCACCCTTCATGATCTGCTGGAGTTCCATCTGGAGAGTTTGTACAGCCCGGCCAGGATGGTCTCTTGCGGTTCGTTTAATTCGGTGGATAGAGAGACGGCCATCCACCACTGCTGCAACGTCATCGTCTTCCAGAAAGATGACACGATTGGTGTGCTCTATCACGGCACTACAAAATGGTCAAGGAGATGTTATCAGTAACCAGGGAGAGAACATGCTCAAACACCAACTCTCATCATGTCAATGCCTTCGCTTCCTATAGGGCCGTAGTAAACATCTGGTCACTGTGAACAAAAAAGTGAAGTGGCCCTCTGCACAGCAACCCAGCCAGCAGCTAATCAAAACAAGAATGCAAGGCTATTTCCGCTTCCTGCCAGCTCTCAACTGAGCCTATCATTTTAGCCCCTGAGTGTCACTCTACGTTCCATGTCGCTGCCACTGCTGAGTACAAGCTGCCACCAGCTCTGGCTGGCTTCTGCAGCATCCCTAACTATCCACTACTTTCTCTTTCCTCTCTGTTCTCTTTTCTGCCCATCAACAGCAAAAGGTGACACTAAGAAAATTTCCCTCGCCCAACAAATCACTGTTCAGCCTCCTTCTGGTGCTCAGGAGAACTTCAAACTGCCATGCACGCCCCATCAAGTGTCCTCTTATTCTCTTCAAGGTGCTCAATGCCCATCGAAAGCTCACAGTGAGTGTTCCTCCTGCAACCTTTCACCTAATTATCTCCTGATCTCCTCAGCTCAGACTGAGCTTCATTGCCTTAAAAAAAGATCTATTCACATGGAGTTAAGGGACCTGCTAGAGAACTGGGTTGCTCTTTTCACAGTAGGAACTCCACAGAGATGCTTTAAAATGTTGTCTTCCCCACTATGGCAGACCAAGCAGTATTTTTATTGTACCATTCTCCGAAGACTAGCATATAGTGTTATAAGATGTTTGCGCACACTATGAACCCCAAGATTGTGTTATTTACTGAAAAGAATTGTTTCTATTTGTGGTGTGCCTCAGCCCTCCACGAACGCCTGTGATCCCTCTGCTGGAATACAGACACGCCCTTAGTATAAACCTCTAATCCCAAACAATGAAAGTAAAGTCGGTTTGTAGAGGGAGGCGAATCAGAGTAGGATTTGACAGACTAGGATATGCCCAACTCTCAGGAAAAGAGGGAGGAAAGGGAAGCTACTTAAGAGTGCGGGGGGGGGGGGCGTTTTACTAGAACAGTTATAGAGACGCACAAGACACAGCTGAAGACAGAACAAGCCAGAGAATGAGAAAAAGCTAGAAGATCAAAACAGATTGCCAAAGCTGGTATGAGGCCAAGCAGAACAATTCAGGAAGCCAAGACAGAAGACAGATTGAATCAGTCAGCTTGAAGGGTTTGAGGCAGAACAGCTGAGTTGAACCAGCCAGCCAGAGATCAGAGAAAACTACTAGAAAGGGTGAGACAGTCTCAGAGGCTGGAAACAACCAAGGCCTAGATTATATTGTACAGAGGCTAGAAGCTTCCAGAACTAGGCCTAGGTTAGCAGACTGAGGCAGTATGCCTTGGAGACAACAATTATTATAGGAGAATGAAACTATGTTTGCAATATGGCTCTGCTAATAAGCATGTAAGAATGAGTCAAAAGTTGAGATTCTTCAGCAATTCCGAGTTTGAGTCTTGACTATCAACTCTGTAAGGAGCCCACTTAATGACAGCAAAGACAAATATGAAAAATCTAGTAAACAGTAAAGTTTGATTCTCAAATAATACATTTCTTGAAGTGCTAAGGGGCGTGACCCTCATTCTTACTTCCAGTCCCAGCGAATGAGCCAAGTATCTGCAGACAATGAGTGGCTCTATTTTATCCCCACTCTTACAGGATTTGAATCACCAATGCCTCTAAATATTGTTTTCTTTTAAATTTTCAGTCTTCCTTTGTAGAAGAACTATGCTGTAAGTTAACTCGAGATGTAGAAGCTAAATGTCCACAACATTAAATGCAGGAAAAACAGCCCCTCCTCCCTATAATCCTGAGGTAAACCTCCCAGAAATCAAACAAAAACAAAGAAACAAACAAAAACCCCAGAGTAAATGCATTGGAATAGGTCTCTAGGAATATATATGTACAGTGACCGTCATGCTTTGAAGTAAGAGGCAAGTGTTCATATTGTCACATGCCTCACAAGGTGAGCACAACTCTGGAGCTGAGGCGTCAGGTAGTGGCGAGCTGCTTGCTTACCGCCTCGAAGTCAGTCCTAGTCTCGGCACTTAGATTTTTGCAAGATACCTTCATGGTTTGGAGAAGTTTTCCTGAAAATTCTCTTGACTCAATGAAGGAAGCTCACCTTGCATCAGAAGCAAAGTAATATTCAACTGCCTTTTCCTCAACAGGGAAAAGGCACGTTGTGCTGTCCACACGGGCAAGACCACAGCTTCCTTTCTTGTCTTTGCCTAGAGCACAGAGATAAGTTACAATTAGTAAGCACAGAAAATCATGCTATGGTTTAGAAGTAGACACAACTGTTCAAAGTCAACAACAAAAAGCAGAGCAGCCAACAAATTGAGCAGTTCTCAGAGTGAGGTAGCTAGCTCACTGGGACCCATGCAGAAAGCCAGTGAGAACAGACAGAAGAGAGCCAGAGACAGCTCCGCAAAGCCTCCCGCAGACGGCAGTGCTGCTCTGTAAACTCCAGAAAGTCAGTTCTCTTCAACTACAAATCCAAAAATATATTAATAACAACTTTTAAAAATCTAGGGGCTGCAGGGCTAGAGACATGTCTCAGAGATACAGGGCATGCACTGCTACTGCAAGAGGGCCCAAGCTGGGCTCTCAGCGTCCACACGGTGGCCCACATCTCTCCGTAGCTCCAAGGGCTCAGACTCCCTCTCCTGCCTCCCTGGGTATCAGGTACTCTCGTGATGCACATAAATACATGCAGGCAAAACAGTCATACATAAAACTTTAAATTAAAAAAAAAAAAAACACCGGGGGGGAACTGGGAAAGGGGTAAGCCTTTGGAATGTAAACATAGAATATAGAAAAAAAAAACTAAAAAAAAAAAAAAGAAAGAAAAGAAAAAAAACCACCAATATGATGCAATGAAAAATAAAGACATAAAGACAAATGCCAAATTATTAAAAACAAAAACAAAAACAAAAACCTCTCTAGATTTTAACAGCAAGTCAGCCTAGAATACTCATTAAAATCAAAGCAAAGGGAGATGATGAGATGGCTCATTGGGTAAAGGCTAGCCACTAAGCATGAAGACCTGAGTTCAATCCCAGGTCCCACAAGACAGAAGAGAAAACTACCTCCTACAGTTTATCCTCTGACTGCCACATGTGTACACAGCAGAAATACACATACACGAATAAATGTAATTTAAAAGCAAATCAAAGACACATGCCATTTCACCATGATATGCCAATATGGCACCTGCTCCTAGTCACTGGAAATGCTTTAAGACAGGAATCTTTCCTGTCTTAGTATTGTGTATTCATTATCTCTTTAATCCTGGAACTTAATTTTTCATCAGTAATAATTGTTTTGTTTTTTATTTATTTTTTGCTAAGTCACAATTTATTTAGAAATAAGGAAGTATGTTGGTATGACAAAATTCTCTAAGTTAAAGAGAATTTAACTGCGCTGGTGCATATATGTATGAATGATTCGGACCCTGTCCTCTGAAATATATGTACAAAGACTAGATAGCCCGTCTGAGAAAGATGCATCCCAAGTTCAACCTGAGACTCTAGAATAATATAAGCATGAAAGCAAAATAGCACTTCCCAGTCAAACTCCAAAGCAGAAAGGAGTCAAACTTTAGAAGCTCAGTGTGCACTGACAAACTGTAGACAGACCGCTCACTCACGAAGCTATGGCTCCAGAGGACGCCCTGCAGTGCTGAGTAAACAGCTACTTGCACTTGGCAAAAACCTTAAAACCGACCATCAAAAAGTGAGTTTTAGGTCAAGGAGCTCCGCGGCACACAACTGTAGTCCAGCACTAGGGCGGCCGAAGCTGGCAGGCTCCCGTTAAGTTCAAGGCCAGTCTGGTCTACACAGTAGCTCCAGGCCAGTCAGAGCTACATAGAGATGCTGGAGAGAGGCTCCCTGGTTAACAGAACTGGTTGTTCTTCCAGAGGACCTGGGTTGGATTCCCAACACTCACATGGCCACTCAAGCCAGGGGACTCATCGCCCTCTTCTGGCCTCTACAGGTACTGAATGCTTGTGGTGCGTAGACATACGTATAAGCAAACACTCATACATAAAATGATCTCAAAACTTTTTAAAATAAATCCTTAAAAAGAAAATAGTGAATTGCTTCTAAAAAGAGTAAAGTCACACGCATATGCCTAACCCTAGTATTCTGAAAGTTGAGGCAGAAAAATCAACATCACAGCTACACAATAAGACTTCTTCTCAACACACAAAATCTAAATTGAAAAACAAGTAGAAGTGAAGCCCAGAACAACATAAATTACACCTCACTTTGTTTCTAAACTGTCCTAAAGCTGAGCATCACTCCAGATTCTTGTGATTTCATTAAGAGAAGCATCTCCGATTGAAATATTTAAAAGAAACTGAGACACATCACTGACTATAAATGTCTATAAAATTCTTTTTTCACATGGGAATGGTCTCGCTCAAATGAAACTGTTTTCCAGTGGGGAAAGGTGGCTTTAAGTTGGAGACAGTGACAAAAGCCTAAAAGCCAGTCCAGAGCTCTCTCCGGTGCTCCCACCAAGCCTGCTCTCCTGACAGCCTGGCACTGGGCTCCACACGGCCTATCTAACTAGAACTAGGGAAACACAGCTATCCAGCGTCATCTCCTAAGAAAAACGTTTCTTTCTACTTTTGAAGGCCTCACCTAAGTTTTTTTAATCATTATTTGAAAGGCCACCTAACACAGTCTGAGACAGCACTCCTGACACAGAAGCGGTGCAGATGCAGGAGCCTGGAGCTGTGGACCCAGACTGTGCTCTCACTGCCAGGCTGGTCTTTCTTCTGGGACAGGTGGGAGAGAAGTGAAAGATCGAGGAGAGGGGCACTGTCAAGCACAGAAGGCTGGTTAAGGAAATGATGTTCTTCCCAAGTAAAACACAAAAGCAGTCATCCAGAGATGAGCAGGCTCAGCACTCTTTTGGTAACTATTATTCTAGAAGCCAAAAATTACATATTAATTGTTAAGGTTTTACTTCTCTGAAGCCAACATTCCCCTACCTTTTTCATGGAAAGCTCTTAGTAGTCAGTAAACAAACAAAAAGTACACTGTTGTTCTCTCTATGTGTAAGTCAATAAAATGGTTCAGAGTTTGCATAAAGGCAGACCACAAAAGTAATTTTGACCATGTGTGAGAGCACACTGCAGCACTCAAGAGGCACAGTCAAGGTTATGAGCTAAAGGTCAACCTAGGTTACACAGAGTGTGGGAAGTTAGTGTAGGCTATCCAAGATCCTGTTCCAACCTCCTCTCAAAACACAGAAAGAAGTAAAGAAACTGGTACTGGAGAGATGGCTCACCATGTAAGAGAATTTCCTGGTCTTTCAGAAGACCAATGTTTGGGTCCCTGAATCCAGATCAGGCAGCTCACAACTATATATGACTCCAGCCCTAGAGGATTTGATGCCTCTGGCCTCCCAAGGCACCTTCACTCTCATCTACACACCCACATGCAGACACACATGCCTACATATAATAAAAAATGAATAAATAAAAATAAAAAATAAATCTTATAAAAAAATCACTCTGGGAGCTGGGGATACAAGGCAGTAGAATACTTGCCTAGCGTATATATGGCTCTGGGTTTGAATGCCACCCAGGACCAATAAATAATGATAAACCCTCAAACATAAAAAATAAAGTGGCTCCAAATTAAATAAAATCAATCACAATACCAATGTAAATATAACAGTAAAGTGTCATGCACTAAATAAAGACCATTTAAATCTAGGTCAGTTCAGAGTGAGGCTGTCACTCAGGAAATGGCTGCACACTTCACTGCTCCTTCCCAATCCAAGCATGCATCTATATGATTTTAAAACAGGAAGGAAAAAAGCCTATAATTTGAAATACTCCTCAAACCTCCCATTTTAGCAAAACAGTTATTAAACAATGCAACTTTCAAAATGGCAAAAGCAAACAGACAAGATATATTCTGCAAATTAGAAAAGTGCCAAAACATTTCCCCATAAAGTAAGCACATTTTTAGAGCCTCAGTTCATTTCAAAAACAAAGAATTAGTAAATGAAGGAAGGCAGGGGAAATCCTCCCATCCGTGCAGAGTGCATTCCCACCTCGTTCTGCCTGTGATCCCCACCATGAGAACTTTGATCCAATCTGAGTCCTAGCTAAGGATGTACAACAGAGAAAAATTCTCTTGTCAGTGTTCACACCAAGTTTTTCACGTCTAGATAGAACTATGTAACTGTGTGTGCAAGTACACACAGATCTGACCCAAGAGCATTTCTCAAAGCTCCTGCACCACATTTACAACGCAAGGCAACAACTCACCTGTTCTGTACAGAATCGGAATGTGATCTGTAGAAAGCTTATGTTCACTCCGCACACCAATCAAGAGAGGGCTACCCCGCCTGAAATGCAATGTGTCAGAATCAAACCTTTTCCATAAAGAATGCACTAACAATACAAAGTTTAAGTGTGAATTCAAAATTTATTTTAATTTGAAATGTAATGTTCTTCAAATGATTACATTTCCCCTCTGAATTGAACTTCAGGCATAACAAAATAACTACATTAGAAAACTGAGTCCCCAAGCGACACCTGCATACTTCTAATAAACAATTTTCAACTGACAAATTACAATTGCATTAAAATCTCACTGAGGCAGTGAGGCCCTTCCTCTGCAGCTGCTTTCATTCATGCCTGACAGCAGCTCTGAGTGCTGCCAGGGAGGCCATGTGTCCTAATGCATTCAAGTCTTCCCCTCTGACCCACTCTGGAAAAGAAAATTGCCAACTCATATCTTTTTTTGTTTGTTTGTTTGTTTGTTTGTTTCTCGAGACAGGGTTTCTCTGTGTAGCCCTGGCTGTCCTGGAACTCACTCTGTAGACCAGGCTGGCCTCGAACTCAGAAATCCGCCTGCCTCTGCCTCCCAAGTGCTGGGATTAAAGGCGTGTGCCACCACCACCCGGCTCCAACTCATATCTTATAACACTATATTTTAAACTGTTCTTTTAATGTGAAGAACTTTTCATTGTACATAGACACCAATATATCCTTAGGCATCCTGCCTTCAGATTAAAGCTAACCTTCCGTTTCCAGATTGCAAAGGTTTTAGATAGATAGATAGATAGATAGATAGATAGATAGATAGATAGATATTGATTGATAGATATAGAGATTTATTTATTATGTACTTAGTGCTCCGCTTGCATGTACACCTGCAGGCCAGAAGAGGGCACTAGACCTCATTTCATTACAGATGGTTATGAGCCTGCATGAGGTTGCTAGGAAATGAACTCAGGACCTCTGGAAGGGCCAGTGCTCTTAACTGCTGAGCTCTCTCTCCAGGCCCCCAGATCTTAAATGTTCTTACTGTTCCAAGAACTTTATGATCATTTCTAAATTTCCTAGCAAAACCCGTGGTTCTATAATTCCTTGGGAATCTGATACACATTTCCAAAAAATATGGAGAAAGTTAATGCTTTGGGTCTGAAATTTAAAAATATTCTATATCCAAATTCATAAGGAGCCACTATGCTCACCAAAGACAAATCACAATGCCAGAATGTGTTCTCTTTACTAAGAGACTCTGCTAAAGAGAGAAGGAACAGTAAATAGAAATAGAGCCAGACCTCTAAGGAAACAGTGAAGGGCCACTCAGTTACTGAGAATTATCCTGTGACCTGAATGTTTCAACATGCATGGCATTGTTAATCCTTAAAAGAAAATCTATTGTACCTTGTGCCAACTGCTTGCCCGGGGAAATGGACACTTTTAAACACAAGAGCAAAGGCGCCTTCCTATGGGGGAAAGGAGTATCAGTAGTATTCTTGTTAGCGATTCTCAAACAAAAACATTTAAAACACAGGATTCTGCACAGACACTTCTGCTCACACTTGTGCTCTTTTGAACTAGTTTTTAACAAGTCTCCATTCTAGATGCTGCAGCAAGATCTCCCTAACAACTAAGCCCGCATCTTGGGCAGACACTGACTCCTGAGCTCTGATGTGAGCAAACTCTTATCACCAAGCTTCCTTTCCAATTTACTCACTCAAAGTCACCTGTGTGCATAGCACACTTCTCAGCAGACACATCTCTCTCAGGGAGCCAAGCTCCACATCCAAAAACATCACACCTACTACTAACCTCCATTCCTCTGCCCTCGGCCTTGGACTTAAACACACAATCATAGTTATTAGATGAAATGGAGAGACGCTCCCCGTTAGCAGCATGTGCTGCTCTCGGAGGGGACTTGGATTTGGTTCTCAGCACCCACACTGGGCATCTTACAATCACCTGTACCTCTAGCTTCAGAGGATCCACTGCCCTCCTCTGGCTTCAACAGACACTAATGCTGATTCCAGCCTCTACACGTGCACACACAGGTGCATGCATGCGCACACTCAAGCACAACCCACCCACCTCACAAACACCCGCATACTGACAAAAAAATAAATAAATACAGACAGACATGTAGATGTTAGAGAACAACATTTCTGGAGTTGGTTCTCTCCTCTGTCAATTCTGGAAAGCAAGCTCACATTGTCAGCCTGGCACAGCAACTCGTCTACTGAGCCATTTTGCCGCCAAAACTTACTTTTTATTCTCTAACTACAGTGAAATAGTTAGAATACAGCTACTGCAAAGCAAATTGAATGGTAAACGCAGGGAAAGTAAGTTAGTAAGTCAACCAACAGTTTTTCAAAATTCCCTGCATTGAATTGGGGGGGGGTGTGTTTGTGTGTGTCTGTGTGTGTATAGTGTGTCTATGTACATCTAGATGTGTGTAATAAAAGCCTAAAAAAAAAAAAAAATACCCAGGAGACCAGCACAGGGCTGCGGGATGGCTCAGTTGGAAAAATGCTGCCCACACATGAGTTCTGATCCCCTAGTACTCACATAAAAAGATAAGCAGCAATGGTTTTTAAGATGCCTGATGCCAGTCTCTTGCCTTCACTCACACACGCACACACAGACAATAAAATATCTCATAAATATAGCTGTCTAATGTTAGAATCCTATGAGTTAAAAAAAAAATCAGCATAGTTCCTGGTCATCAAACATTTTAAGAAAGCTACTTGAAATTAATATTAGCTTAATTACTTTTTCTCACGTGTGTGTGTGTGTGTGTGTGTGTGTGTGTGTGACATATATTAGTATGTGTGTGGGTACACATGGTTGTGGTTATAAAATGTAGCCGACCAGATAGCTTGCTGCAGAATCCGGTCCCACCACCTCCTGGGAGCTAGAACTACAGAGGCTTCCACATCCACCCAGCATATATGTAGGTGTTGGGGATCTGAACCCCAGTCCTCATACTTGCATTGCAAGTGCTTTTCTGATGAGTTATTTCCTCAGTCCGTTAAAAGTATAATTAATACCAATAATAATCGTTAAAAGTATAAATTAATACCAATTGTTGGATAACTCTCTCCACCAAGGTAGTAAAACTGACGTCCTGACTTTCCCAGTTGTCATACATGTACTTGACGAGCTTGGCAATGGTTTCTGTGTCTGTTTCAGATTCAAAGTCATAGCCTTTACTTTCCTGCAAGGAGAAAAAAATGAAAAAAAGAGACACATTTAAATATATATAATGTTCAAATTTTTTTAACTTAATGGTCCCTTTCTGTTCATCTTTAAAAGAACATTAGATTTTTTTCATTTTGTTTTATGTATTTATGTACATCTGTGCATAAATATGACTGGTACCCTTAGCTCAGAAGAGGGCATCAGATCCCCTAAAGTGGAGTTACAGACAGTTTTTAATCATCATGTGGGTGATGGGAATCAAGTCTTCTAAAGAGCAATAACTATTCTAAATCACTGGGCCAGCTCTCCAGCCCCCATGCAAACATTTTCTAGGATTTTTTTTTCTCAAAAACCAAATGGATTTCTAATTGTCTGCACATATAAGTGCATGTACATGTAGTCTGTGAGTACAGGCTGTGTCACAGGCTGTGGCTGAGGGTTGGAAGACAGCCCTGAGGAATCAGCGGTAGCCTTCCTTCCACCTGTATGCATGTTTCAGGGAATAAACTCAGTGTCGTCAGGTGGCAAACACCTTACCCACTGAGTCACCTCACCAACCCCGAAGAGCTTATTAATTACTAACTTTTTTGGATGTCATACTGAATTTATTCTACTTGAAATTTAAATTAAATTTACCTAAAACTTTATAAATGTGAATCAATTAATATAGTTAATAAAATAATTAAAATTAATTTTAATCAAAATTAAAATCTGATTGCAGAGAATTCAAAACATATTATTGAATACAACACAAAAGGCTTAACTTTTTTTTTTTTTTTTTTTTTTGCTTGGATTTGGGTTTTTTGAGACAGGGTTTCTCTGTATAGTCCTGGCTGTCCTAGAACTCACTCTGTAGACCAGGCTGGCCTCGAACTCAGAAATCCATCTGCTTCTGCCTCCCAGAGTGCTGGGATTACAGGCATGCGCCACCACCGCCCGGCCAAAAGGCTTAACTTATATTTGCCTCATATGAATTAAATTGTAACTAAAATATAGTAGAATATATAATATTCAAAATACTAATTTCCTGAGCAACAATTATTTGGTGATCCTCAACTGTCCAATGAAGAGCCATTAACTACACATGGTTATTTAAACTGAAACTGACAACCCAGTTTCTCTGTCAGAGCAGCTTAGCAGTCCTAGATGCACAGCTCCCACAAAGCTAGATACTGACAGTTCTCATCACTGCAGACACTCAGCAGATGACACTGAGGTGGTCCTGTCACAGTTTAGAGTATAGCTTGTCCTCAAAATGCCATGTTAAGAAATCAGGAATGTGGGGCTGGAGAGAAAGCTCAGCACTTGGGAGCACTGACTGTTCTTCCAGAGGACTGGGGTTCAGTTCCCAGCACTCACATTGCAGATCATGACAGTCTGTAACTCCAAGATCTGACACCCTCACACAGACATCCATGCAGGCAGGACTCCAAGATCTGACACTCTCACACAGATTTGCATTCAGGCAGGACACCAATGCACATAAAATAAAAATAAAATAAATTATTAAAAAAAGAGAAATCAACACTGTTCTGCCAACAGAGAAATACAATAAAATACCATACCCTGGAAATTATTATAGGAATTACTTGAACATATCTAAATAAGACTGCATACCCCAAAAAACTACCACCCTACTCTCAGAAGACAGTGTCTTCCAGGGTCACCTCACTTACCAGAAACTTTTTCAAGTCTTTGTAGTTGGTGATGATTCCATTATGAATAACAATGAATTCTAGAGAAGATAAAAGTATTGACCAAATATCAGCGGCAGATAAATGCTGTGAACAGCTCTCATTATGCAGAGGTTTCCCGTTGTTTCCCCTCTGGTTGTTGTTTTAGTGGTTGCCCTGGGGTTTGAACCCAGGACCCCCCCCCCCCCATGCAAGGCAAGCACTCTGCCATCTACCTCCCAGCCCTGCTCTTCCATTTTCTTGAGACAAGTTTTTACTATGCAGTTCAGGCTAGCTTTGAACTAGTGGTAATCCTGTCACCTCTGTCACCCAAGTACTGTGATTACAGGCACACACCACCACACCTGGCCTATAAATTGATGTTCCTCAAGTCAAAGGGTTGTAATCTACTGGGAGATGTCCTTGGGTGCCACTTTTCTCTTGTGGCTTGCCGCAGGCTGCTCAGCAGCACTGCTTCTGTGCTGACACACACAGCGTTAGTGGGCTTGTACATGAGGAAGTGCGCTCGCTCTGATCTCTGCTCCACTAAGCTACCACCCTAACATTAGGGGATGAGAGGAGCAAGGCGCCTGCACCCGTTCCCTCACTTACAGGACACTTGGGTCTCTAGTTATTCTTTGGCTGAGTTTAAATATAAGTCCTTTCCAACTACAACAATCCCGGTGACACTAAATAAAGCTTAGGAGCTAATGCCTACATATTTACCAAGTTCTATAAATTGATTTGGGAAAGGTCCAGATGACTCCTGGCATGTAACATGAAAATGTCAAAGTAGCATTCCAAGAGCAAATAAATATAATCCTGGGAGATCAATTTCATCTATTTTTATTAAATGATGACTGAAAAATGTTAAAAATAGATAAGCAAGAGCTCACAGTATTATGTGTAGTCATGACAGTTTACACAGTCATGCATTATACAGTGTAGCATTAAATTCATATATCAAAAGAATAATTATGACTGGGTATGGTGACACATGCCTTTAACAGCACTCAGAAGGCAGAGGCAGGAGGATGTCTATGAGTTCAAGGTGAGCCTGGTTTACATAGTGAGTTCCAGGCCAGCCAGGGCTACACAGTGAAACCCTGTCAAAACAACAAAGAATATCGATTACAAAGTTCAGTGGTCTTGCCACTGGTGGGCCTTGCTGGTGGGCCTCAACTCCTAGACTCAAGCACTCCTCCTGCCTCTGCCTTCTGTCCCCACACCTAGTGTAAATTTAACTTTCTACTACATTATTCAAAATGTTCTTAATATACTTAAAGATCTCACATTTGGGTCTCAAAAGAAAAGTAATCAAGACCACTAGACTACCTCAGTATACAGAAAAAAGTCAAGGAGCTCCCATAAGCCACTCAAGAGGTGCTTAAGAGTGCAGTGTGTGGTGTGTCAAGAACTTTGTGGTGGGAAGTAGGAGAGGCACGAGAGGGGTAAAGGACGGAGTGCAGGCAGTGCGGTGGCAGACACTAAGAATGTGTAATGACGGATGAATGTCACAGAGAAACCCTTTTTTTTTTTTTTTTTGGTTTTTCGAGGCAGGGTTTCTCTATGTAGCCCTGGCTGTCCTGGAACTCACTCTGTAGACCAGGCTGGCCTCGAACTCAGAAATCCACCTGCCTCTGCCTCCCAAGTGCTGGGATTAAGGCGTGCGCCACCACTGCCCGGCTTGAAACCCATTCTTTGTACAGTAACTCAAGTTCAACTTTAAATACACTCAAAATAATTGTCATGAGTATGTAATAATGAAAAAAACCACACTGCTCAGGAAAGCATTAGAATCACTTAATGTCTGAAAAATGATAACTAAGGGGGAAAGATTCAAGTGTTCACCCTGCCTTTTCAACACACGCTATCCTGCAGGGTGAGCAAGAGATTGACAGGAACTGCTCCTTATAAACATAAACATATCTGAGCTCAAAACTGAAAGAACATGCAGTGCTAGCCTACTAGCAAGTGACAGTCCCTCCAGTCTCTGCAGCCATCACCGATGCCTAGCATGACAAACACTGGACCTCCAGGTGCAAATAATCACAATCCTCACTGCTGGGAAATACTCAGGGCTGAAGACACAGCTCATGGTAGAAACCTGCCTAGCAGCACTGCACCCTGGGTTCAGTGCCTGGGAAAGTAAAAATAAACTAACATGTCTGTTTATCAGGGCATGATAGAACACACCTCTAATCTCAGTGCTCGGGAGGCAGGGAAAGAAGAATTGGAACAAAGCAAAGGCCAGGAAGGCCTAAGAAACATTAAACAACAAAACGGAGTAGATATAATCAGCAATACATAAACAACAGGAAACTTACAAATAACATACTAAATTACAAGATAAAGAGATTTAAAAAAAATTGACATACTGAAGAGTTACCAATTTTTATTATTGGAATTCCAAAATAACCTATACAGGGAGGATGGGATTAAGTTCTGTACACACTCTGAATATATTTTGAAATTTCTAGATGAACAACAAATTAAAGCAACAACATAAGCACCTCGACTCCCATCCCATTACTGCCCACTAAAATCAGTTCAAAGCACACACAATGTACTCATACCATTATTTTTATCAGAGCGCTGGGGATGACTATTGACAGGACTGGGCTCTCCGTGTGTTGCCCAGCGGGTATGAGCTATTCCAAGATGCACATCAAATTCTATATCCAAGTCCATATCTTGTTGCTCTGTTGGAAATAAAGTTTAAGACTCTGGTATTTGGTAATGCTGCAGATATAAATTGTATTAAAGAAAACTATACCAGCCTCCCTTATCCACAAGGTTGTGTTTCAAGATACTCAGTGGATCCCTAAAACTCCAATGGCACTGAGCTCTGCACATACCATGTTCTTCTACAATGTCACTGTTTCCACTTGAACAAACCACACACTGTGACCTGTGGCCACAGCTTTTTCAGCTGGAGGCCTGACAGCAGAACTAGTGCCAATTAGCAAAGTGAGCATTTGATTTTCCTTCTTCCCTTTTTAAGTAAGAACATTCACCCTCTCCCTTTACAAGAAGCCCCTTCTGGCTTCTCTGGCAGGTCGGCAAACCAGCAGCAGCATCTTGCATTTGGGGTCATTATTAAGCAAAGTCAAAAGCATGCCAAGTGGAGACATATGAGCAACTAACTGTGCGAGACCCATCCCCGGGATGGGGATGGTGCTTCTGAAGCTTCTGCACCGTGAGGGGGGATCAGCTTGCTCCAAACCCAATGAACCTCATTTCTTTTCTAATTGCTATGATCATTTTGGAAGCTCGGGAACAATTTAAACCCAAGCAGTAAGAAAATTACTTTTCTTCCTTCTCGTCAACCTTTGAGTCTTCCTAAATGTGTCCCCAAAATGGGGAGAATGGGAAAAATCAAACTAAGTACATTACTGTGAACTTCTTCATCCAGAGCCTTAACTTTTCCTTTCTTCTTAATGAGCTGGATTTTGCAGGCGTTGGCTTCCCAGTCTTTGTCATTGCCTCCATCAAGTCCCACACCTAAATTAGCAAGGAGCGGGTAGAAAAGCAAGACTTAGAAACTGGTTAACAATACCAATATGAGAAAAAATCATAATTTAGGAAAATTATACATTCATCTAATTAACTCATTTACCAAGTGGAGTTTCTGAAAACCTATTATGTGTTAAGTGACAGCTGTTTAAAACAAAAAAATAAAATTAAGGCTGGGAGTATAGCTGATCAGTAAGGAGCTTATTTAGCATGCACAGGACCTTGTGTCCAAACCAGCATCAGAAAAGAGGGTATGAGAAGGCAGGCCAGGAAAGAGGTAGGAGCACTCAATCCCTCTCTAACAGTCTTTCAAGCAACTGCTATATAAATCATAAGCTGAGATAAAGTGCCATAGACGTGCAAAAGTGAGGTGCTCACCTCAGAAGGAAAACAGGCACAGTCAGGAAAGCACCCTCGGAGGCTTTACTTAAATTAGTAAGAATCTGAAAAGCTTACTTAGACCGTGAAGGTCATTTCAAGCAAAAATAACATGGCAAGAACAGTTAGCAAATGCTCTGAAAATGGCAGAGAGGGGAGGACGGATTGGTAAGGGAGAAAGAGGAAATTACAGCTGAAACAAAGCAAAACTATAGAAGGCCTGATCTGCAGAGACAAGTGAGAGAAGAGAGGGCCCAATGGGATGTGAGAAGGCAGCGGCGGGGGTTCCCTCCTGGGTTCGAAGGAAGTGCGGCATGACTGCTGATGGACAGAACACAGAACAGAATGAGGTCTGCAGTGAGGACCACCATGGACAGTTCAGCTATGAACCTGCCAAGTGCACTGCACCATAGTCTACCCAGGAAGATATTTCTAGAAGGCAGCTGGAAACAGGTCTGCAACTTGGGAGGCTAACATGGATTAGATATGCAAGCCAAGTGCGGTAGCACATACCTGTAATCCTAGCACTCCAAAGGCTGAGGCAGGAGGTGAGTTTGAGGCCAGAATGGTTTACAAACAAAGACTGTCTCAAAGACTTTAAACAAGCAAAATACATGGACTGTAAATCACAATGTTGAGGTGATGAAGTCATCTCACCATGAAAATACAAAGACAAGTGAGCTAGGCAGACAACCTCAGTGGGTGACATGGGGGTTCTTGCCTGTAATCTCAGCACTTGGAAGAACACATCTGTCTGATCTCAAATAAATAATAAAAAATGAAAAAAGTCCTTAATGAACATTCCTACTTAAGCAATAGACAAAAGAAAAGAAAGCCCAAGGCTGACAGCAAACCTCATCAGCACCCAGGAGAAGCTACATTAGGAAAGCTAGAACTGGAGAATGGAAACCCCAAAGAAAGAGGACTGGGGGTTGCCCAGCACTCCCTTGCATGTGCAGCCTTGACTTCCATCCCCAGTAACTACAAAAACAGGAATGAGAATCCAACAGGATATTCTTCGGGGATCTTCGATTCGGGGGAATTCCAACCACCTGAACGGCTGCTGTGCCCAGCTGACCATGAGAACAGAGTCTTCTGGGAAGGACTGCTGCTATGTGTCTGGCTCTGAGTCATCAGTTTACCTAGTGACAAGATCCACGTGCACTATCACAACCTGCTGCTAGGGACACGCAGTGTATCCTGATGATAAACCAGGCTTCTTGGCAGTTGGTGCCTGCCTTCCCGCAGACTCCAACCCACACCCATTCCCTTTCCTGATCTTGCTCTTGATTCTTCTGCTGTAGTGAATCACAGAGCTAGGCATGTGACTCTTGGTTGAAGCTCATGAGTCGCTGGGAACCACTGAAAGTGAGCCTCTGGTGGACCCCAACGCAGGGAGCCAGAGTCAAACAGACTCTGCCAATCTCCAGCACAAAAAGAAAAATGACTGCATAGGGCTGGGCTGGAGAGATGGCTGAGAGGCCAAGAGCTGTGCTTACAGGAGCCTGAGGTTAGGTGCTGGCACCCATGTCAAGCAGCTCACAACCACCTGTACCTCCAGCACCTGCCGTCATGGACACAAACACACAACTAAAAACAGACCTTTACAAAGAAAGAAGAAAGAATTTTACTGCACAATGTTCCACACAAAAATGTCCCATAACTTATGGTTTTATAGTGAATGTTTGGTTTGTTTTTTAAGATAAAGACTAGTCCTATAGCACAGGCTGACGTCAAACTTAATATGTCTAAGAATGACATTGAACTTACCTTCCTGCTCTACCTCCTCAGTGCTGAGATCACAGGTCTGAGCACCAAACCCAGCTTACATGGTGCTAGGATGAACCCAAGGCTTCACATATGCTAAAAACTAAGCACCTCCCCAGGCCCTGGAGTAACATTCTTCCTAAAGGAAATCACTGAGAAGCAATATCCACATAAATGACAATACTGTTGAAATGACATTCACGAACCCTTTAGGCAAGACCAAAGTTAAAAATTCTTGACTTGCATTTACAAAATAAAGAAAACCCAAATTAAGTCTCCTAAAATTAATAAAAATACTATTTAGATTCAAGAATCAATCCAAACCCCATAATATGTTTTAAAGGAAATACCAGCAGAATCATATCCTCTGTACTCCAGTCTCTGAAGGCCTTTGATTAGTGTCTCCAAGATTTCTCGTCTTGTTCGAGGAACATGGTAATTTAAATAAGCAAATATACCTGCAAATAAAAATAATGAATCAAACCTCACATAATTATGCTTAGGCTATGCAAAAATATAAAGCTAGATTTCTTTTGGGTGGGGGATTTGGTTTTTTTGAGACAGGGTTTCTCTGTATAGCCCTGGCTGTCCTGGAACTCACTCTGTAGACCAGGCTGGCCTCAAACTCAGAAATCCGCCTGCCTCTGCCTCCCAGAGTGCTGGGATTACAGGCGTACACCACTGCCCGGCTTAGATTTCACTTTTTAAAAAGAAATAAATTACTTAGAGTTCACGTAACTTTTTCAAAAGGGAAGTTTTTATAAACATAAAAGATTAACAAAAATATGTCAAAATAAATATTTAGTTGTTTTTAACAAAGCTTATAAAGCTAACTATTTAACTGCCATTTTGTCAAGTAAAATTTATTGTTTAAAAAGCACATTTGTGGGTAAACATATACATTTTCTACTATTTTAAGTCACAAAATATTTCCTACAACTATAGAACTAAAATAACAGAATACTTCTACTATAAATAGTGTTTAGTGATAAATTTTGTGTTAAAAACAAAACAAAACCTCACAATTTATTTTCCAGAACTGAAGATCACATTTGAGTCAAGTGCTCTATCATTCAACTACAACCCCTACAATAATTTAGTAATAAAAAAATTGATCTAAATATATAACTGCCTCAAAATGACTTAAATCGGGTTCAGGTACCATTGTGGAAGAGCACAGACTGTAGAAGGCAGATAGGGGAGGACCAGAGCGAAACAGTGTCTTTGCTACTTTGAAGGTTCTTCTTTTTCCAACCCTACCCTGGTTTCACCCCTAACACTAGACAGGAGAGAGACAAGGACAGAGAGGAAAGATGAGTTAGGAAAATCCCTGAATCTAACTTCTTTCCTTTTGTTTCTTCTTTGACCACAGCTACCACAACCAAGCTCCCTAGTCACCAACGACTACCACTGCCGCCTCTATACACCCTCTGAAAAGTTCCCAGAACTCCAAATATCACACAGTCACAGAAACTAATTGCAGCTGACAAAAAACCATGCCTCAGCTAGAGTTTGAGGCAAATCGTGGTCAGCTGCTGCGGATAGTCAGAAGCAGCCCCGTATCACCACACCTGGAACTAAAATGGAAACACATTCTAATAATTCTGGATTTTAAGGAACTGTCATTACACTGGACCTCTGTACTCAGGAACTCACAATAACTATGGTTGCCTGTTCTAACAGAGTGGAAAGGGGTTCATGAACCCTCATCCCTAACTGAAGAGATGTGGACAACTGGTGGCTGCCTAGGGAGAATCAACTGTCTTTAGGATGTGGCTCCTGGTAGGTCTTAGCACCTGCATCCCTAAAGTCCTCTTCCCTTGCTCCCTTCCCTATTCCGTACTTCTACAAGGATGATACTGATTTTCATACATAAGTTAGAAAGTGTACTTGCCATTCTGAATCTGGCTGACTTCACTCAACACAACGTCCTGAAGTTCTTTATATTTCTACAAAAGTCAGGGCTTCACTGTTTTAGACTGAGTTATATTCCGTTGAACACACACACACACACACACACACACACACACACTTTCCTTATCCATTCATCCAATGAAAGGCAGTTTGTATTTTGTATTGGAACATGTTGCAATAAACTGTGGTTGATACTCGCTTTGGCTTTTCAAATGCCACTACAGGAACGGCTGGAATTGCTGTCACTAGTGGGAAAGTTTTCTTTTTAGTTTGAGACGTGATGTGAGTGCAGGTGTGCACAGCCCTAGTGACTATGGAGAGTCAATGGACTACTCTTGGGAGTGAGTATTTTACTTGGGCCACCTCACTGGCCCCTTTTGAGATAGGATTTCACTATGCAGTCCCAGCACCCTCATGGCAGAACCTGTAACCCCAGTCCTACGGGAGCCAAAGCCCTCTTTTGGCCTTCATGGATACTGGCACACAGACATACCTTCATGAAGGTAGATCACCCATACATATAAAGTAAAGTTTTGTTTTGTTTTTTTTTTAAATTAGGACTATTCTACAAAATCCTATCACACCTAAGATGCTCCATTACCATCTAAGATGATGTTCACGGTAAAATTTGCCCTAGTATAAAAGAGTCCTTTATGGCTGACTTTATTCTAAAATCTAATAAAGGCCCACCTTTCACATCACAGTGTTGTCACTCTTTCCAGAGTGTTCTCACCTTGTCATACCATTCCCCCGAGACAAGCATGGGCAAATGTCCTGCTCAATGCCTCCCCTCTGGAGCTGCTTAGTTGTTTCCATAATGTCGCGGATCTGATCCTCCATCCCTTGCATTTGGGGAGGATAAGTCAAAAGCTCCAAGGTTAGAGCTAGAGGCAACAATGGGTCAAGGAAGTGCATTCTCTTGAGGCTCTTGCTGGTGATGCCAGGTTTCCAATAGAGAAATCAAATCATCCAGTTGTGATAGCTATTGCCAGCTGTCAACTTCTCTATATCTGGAATGAACTACAATCCAGACATGAAGGGCACACCGGTGACCCAGATCTTAAGACTGGAAGACATACACTTTTGATTCAGATCTTGAGGCATAGTGGCCATGAAACTTAGGCCCAGGCAAGGTGGTACATGCCTTTAATATCAGGAGACAGAGGCAAGCAGATATCTGTGTTCAAGGCCTGCCAGGGTCAGAGCAAGTTCCAAGGAAAGAATTTAGGTCCAGGCATTGTGGTACACATCTTTAATCTAGGCCATACCTTCTGCTGGAGGACGTCCTGTATAAGGACGATGGAAAAAGGATGGGTTCTTCCTTTTTTGACTGACTTATTTGCCAATACATGTGTTGGAATCTACTTCTTCAGGATTCCAGCTTATACAGAAGACCGACTGAATCACCCAACCTCATGGGACTGAGCAAACACTAGATTTGGGTTTCCCATTCAAAGCTGGCCATTATGGGGTTAACTGGGACTTTAGACTGTAAGTCATTCCAATAAATTCCCTTAATATATACAGACATTCCATAAAATCTATGACTCTAGCTAACCCTGGCTAATAACCAGTACATAACCTTCTGAAAGTGTATCCAGAACAGTTTCTAGGGGTGATGGACTCTACTGATTTAGCACATTGATTTAAAATATGATTCTGCATAGTTTCTTTCCTTGTGTTTCCATGATAGCGGTGCATCTTCCAATTACTGGCATCTTTGATTCAATGAACTACCATACTTAAGTTACAACACAAAAACTTTTCAC
The DNA here is from genome assembly GCA_964023405.1 of Apodemus agrarius. Classification (NCBI taxonomy): domain Eukaryota; kingdom Metazoa; phylum Chordata; class Mammalia; order Rodentia; family Muridae; genus Apodemus; species Apodemus agrarius. Next base: position 116,170,868 of record OZ030006.1, on the reverse strand, counting down.
TCAATAAGGGCAGCACTACTATAGCCAAAAATCATTATTATCATGTTTGTCAAACTGTCCTTTGGAACTATTGGCCCAAGAAAAGTCCCCAGTTAACCAGACACTGGTGGCATATGCCTTTAATCCCAACATTTGGGAGGCAGAGGCAGATGGATCTCTTTGAGTTTGAGGGCAGCCTGCATCTACATAGTGAATTCCAGAACAGCCAGGGGTATACAAAGAAACCCTGTCTTGGAAAAAAAGGAGAAAAAAGAAAAAGAGGAAGAATGAAAAAGACAGAGATAGATAGATAGATAGATAGATAGAAGAAAAAAGAGAAGAGAAAAGAGAAAAAAGGAAAGGAAAGGAAAGGAAAGGAAAGGAAAGGAAAGGAGAAAGGAAAGGAAAGGAAAGGAAAGGAAAGGAAAGGAAAGGAAAGGAAAGGAAAGGAAAGGAAAGGGGAAAGGAAGGGGGAAAGGAAGGGGGAAAGGAAGGGGGAAAGGAAGGGGGAAAGGAAAGGGGAAAAGAAAGGGGAAAGGAAAGGGGAAAGGAGGAAAGGAAGGGGGAAAGGAAGAGGGAAGGAAAGGGGAAAGGAAGGGGGAAAGGAAGGGGGAAAGGGGAAAAGGAAAGGGGAAAGGAAAGGGGAAAGGAAAGGAAAGGAAAGGAAAGGAAAGGAAAGGAAAGGAAAGGAAAGGAAAGGAAAGGGGAAAGGAAAGGAAAGGAAAGGGGAAAGGAAAGGAAAGGAAAGGAAAGGAAAGGAAAGGAAAGGAAAGGAAAGGAAAGGAAAGGAAAGGGGAAAGGAAGGGGGAAAGGAAGGGGGAAAGGAAGGGGGAAAGGAAGGGGGAAAGGAAAGGGGAAAGGAAAGGGGAAAGGAGGAAAGGAAGGGGGAAAGGAAGAGGGAAGGAAAGGGGAAAGGAAGGGGGAAAGGAAGGGGGAAAGGAAGGGGGAAAGGAAGGGGGAAAGGAAGGGGGAAAGGAAGAGGGAAGGAAAGGGGAAAGGAAGGGGGAAAGGAAGGGGGAAAGGGGAAAAGGAAAGGGGAAAGGAAAGGAAAGGAAAGGAAAGGAAAGGAAAGGAAAGGAAAGGAAAGGAAAGGAAAGGAAAGGAAAGGAAAGGAAAGGAAAGGAAAGGAGGGGAAAGGAAGGGGGAAAGGAAGGGGGAAAGGAAGGGGGAAAGGAAGGGGGAAAGGAAGGGGGAAAGGAAAGGGGAAAGGAGGAAAGGAAGGGGGAAGGAAGAGGGAAGGAAAGGGGAAAGGAAGGGGGAAAGGAAGGGGGAAAGGAAGGGGGAAAGGAAGGGGGAAAGGAAGGGGGAAAGGAAGGGGGAAAGGAAGGGGGAAAGGAAGGGGGAAAGGAAGGGGGAAAGGAAGGGGGAAAGGAAGGGGGAAAGGGGAAAAGGAAAGGGGAAAGGAAAGGAAAGGAAAGGAAAGGAAAGGAAAGGAAAGGAAAGGAAAGGAAAGGAAAGGAAAGGAAAGGAAAGGAAAGGAAAGGATCCATCAGTTAGGATTCTGATATTATCTACTATCTCAGGGTAGCCAGAAAGAAATGACAAGCAAACAACACTCAGGCAGGCAGGGCAAATCCACAGAGACATTCATACTCACATGGTTGCCTCCTAGAGGGCAGTCACTACTTCAGCTCGTAATTTAAGGTCTTTGTCTTTTTAAACTTCCCAATATGCAGTCCTGCTTAAAGTAACTACAAAAGCTTAAAAAAAAAAGTCATTCTTTTGTAATTGCTGCAGTATTGAAGAGTAGTTATGAGCTGATTTTCTACCCCAAATCATTGATTCATTCTCATTAACTATCTGAGCCTTCTTATAGTGCCACATCATAATATGTAATAGACATTTCATACTTTATATGACCACATCTCTAGTGAGATGTTTCTTTGTAATGACAATGCTACATTAAGACTTATATACACTATACCCTTATCATAAATACATTCAATATTATAATTATGCAGCCACATTCTATATGTGAGATCTCTTTTTTAAAAAAAAAAATAATGCATTGTGGGGCTGGAGAGATGGCTCAGAGGTGAAGAACACTCGTTCCTCTTGCAGAGGAGCTTGGTTCTGTTCCCAGCATCTACATGGTGGTTCACAACTATCCTTACCTGCAGTGCCAGGACATCCAATGCCCTCTTCTGACCTCTGTGGTACTAGGTAAGCATTTATAAAAGCATTATCTCAAAAAGAAAAAACAAGTTCTCAAATCTACTTTTACCTACACCCACTGAAGGTGACCAATACTCCCACAGACTGCCTCCCTTGTCACTAGTCCCTGTATCTCAAGGTAGGAATCCTCCCCTCATTGGAACATTCCAGGTCTAACAGAGAGTAGTACAAAGCCCTCCTGTGCCTGATGAATTTCAGATTGCCTCAGATAGGACTGTGACAGCACCTGAAGCATTGTATCTGCATTCATTTTGTTTCCTCTGACCAGAGAAAAATCCCTCGAAGGCAACTCTCTGGAGTCATCCCTCCAAAAGACAGAGTGCTGTCAACCACTTCATAATACCTTCTGATACTTTCTAGGTACCTGAAAATTACAGTTGAAAATTCCCAAGCCACAGAAAACAACATTAAATTTTGCTCAATGCTAAAAAAGGATAAGATAAAGGTCTCCTAATTAAAAGCTTTAAAAAAGAGAGAGAGAGAGAGAGAGAGAGAGAGAGAGAGAGCCCAACAAAGTTACTAGGTTTAAATGTTTTTAGAACCTTTGGTCTTGCTAATATTAGGTTTCTGGGAGCAGACTATCACAAACTAGTATTACAAACCCTTCCCATCTTCCTTTTTTTTTTTTTTTTTTTTTTTGTTTGTTTGTTTGTTTCTCGAGACAGGGTTTCTCTGTGTAGCCCTGGCTGTCCTGGAACTCACTCTGTAGACCAGGCTGGCCTCGAACTCAGAAATCTGCCTGTCTCTGCCCCCCAAGTGCTGGGATTACAGGCGCGCGCCACCACGCCCGGCTCCTTCCCATCTTCTATTGCTCATTTCTATTAACCTGACACCTAGTAACGTCTCCCTTCCCCAGGAAATGTGTATTAAACAATTAGTTAATTCCCTCACAGCTTCTTTATTTCCAGCGTGACTTCTGAAGAGCGTAACAATATTGGTTTTATGAGTCACCCTAGCAGCCAGTCTCAGCATCTCTCAGTAACCTTCAGGTAAGTCTCTCTCTCTCTCTCTCTCTCTCTCTCTCTCTCTCTCTCTCTGTCTCTCTCTCTCAAAAAAGTAATTTTTAAAAAGGTAAGAATCACTAGTTTAAAGAAAAAACAATTGAAAATAGATACCTTATTCTCTGGGAAATATATGATACTAATATAAAGTGTTACTGGGTTCTAGGACAGCCAGACCTACATAGAAAAACCCTGTCTCAAAAAACAAAAACAAAAACAAAAAACAAAAAAACAAAAACAGAAATGCCACAAATCCTGTATGCTAGCATATAATAGTTCCTTATTCTTCATAATCAGTGAAACTCGGTTTAATGGATGCCGTGCACTGTAACCACTATGACTAACAGTTCCTCCTTCCTTATCTGAGCCTTCATGAATTACATCCGATTTTTCTTTTTTGTTTTATAGTATACAAATACTTTTCTTCCTGGAACAAGATGAGGAAATAACCTGCAAGCAGAATGTCAGGCACTTGGCGAGGTACAGAACTCATCACTCCAACACGGTTTAACTAGCTGGGCGTGGTGGCAGAGTCCGTCATCCCAGCTCTTGGGAGGCGGGAGGAGGACCAAGGAGTTCAAGGTTATTGCCAGCTACTGAGTGAGTTCAAAGTCAATCCAGGCTAGTGAGAGTCAGTCTCAAAGTAAAAGAGAAAACCAAATACAGCAAACTAGAAGTTAACCAGCTTGAAAATTCACTACTTACAACTTGAAACTAATTTATATATGTTTCACAAAACCAATCTATTAAATAGTAAAAGTATAACTGATTATGAAGTCAACTCTAATCCAATAATTCCAACACAAGTGTTTCTATTTTGATGTCTAGAATCTAGAATCTCTAAGCTTAAACCTGCTCTTCATTTTCAGGTGAAACAAACACAGGAAAACACATAGAGGACAACTGACCTCTTGCTGAGTTCTTACAAGTGAAAGACTACAAAGAATGTTTCTCAAAAAGCTTCAAGTCTTACAATACGTCTCTAAAACATATGCTTTCTTGGTGGCTCATGCCTAAATTCTCAGCACTCGTGAGGCTGAAGGAGGACTGTGATCTGCCAGGCTGAGGAACAACATGAGGAGACACTATCTCTAAAAAACACTTTGGTCTAGCGGTCATTGTCAATTTTTAAAGGAAAGGTAAAAATATAACTTTTTAAGGACTACTAATGGCTCATTCCCATTTTACAGTATTATAGGTAGTATCATATATAATTCTCACAGTACCTTGCTGTATCACTTTTAGATAACTGGGAGTGGGATGGGGTGGTGGTGAGACAGAGTTTCTCTGTATAACTGCCCCTGCTGTCTTGGAACCAGATTGGACTCAAAAAAATCACTGAGCACCACCTGCCTCTGCTTCCCAATGCGCCACCACCGCCCAGCTAAATAATAAGCCTTAAAATATGGAATAAAAGAGCCTGGTTTTTAATGGTTGTAGTAAAGACATATGTTAAACAGGTGCACAGGCATGATGTGGGATCTTTAGCCAGGACTCCTCCTGTCTCCTCCAACAAGATCAGCTCTGAGTCCACTTCATCAAGTTACTGATTTAGTAATGATTCCTGTTGAGAGACTTAAGAGTGGCAGGCACTTTATGTGTAGTATCACCATCAGTGCATTGGCTTGAGTTCTCGTGGGCCTGTCTAAAATAAAGTGACTAGAATTAAGTATTTTTAAGACTGCAAGATAAGTAAATTCAAGAAATGCTACCGGCCAGGAGTGATCATTCTTACTTGTAATGACAACACTCTGAAGGCTGAGACAGGGCCATGTGAATTACAGGTCAACCTGGGCTACCAAGTGGGACCCAGTTACAAAGACAGAAAAATGGGGTGTGAAGGGGGGGGTCGAAAGATAAGAAAGCCTGGGGGTGTGGCTAGGGGACAGAGCACTCACTCAGCAACCCCCAGTACCACACAGTATGTTTGTTCACAGGTTCCTCACTCACCTGGTGGACCTTCCCGAGGCTTCCCTCCAAAGCTCCTGGTCGGCACTTTGTGCCTCACACCTCTTCTAACGTGGGCATTTATCTCTCCTCTGAGCTCTATGCAAAGGTGCCCCTTGAGCGCTCCGATACCCTCCCTGGCCCGCCCCCCACCTCCAACCCTCCAACCCCTTTAAGTAGCCTCCGACTCCTGAGGCCCCCACGATCTCCTCTGCGGGCCCCTCTTCCCCAGCACACTAGCTCCAGCCGCCCCTTCAACCCCGGAATCCCCATCTTGGAGTCCCTGCCCCACGGGCAGCCTTTCTCCCCAGAGACCCTCCTCCAGATCCCCGGCTCCCCTCCGGACCCTCAATCTCCTCGGAACGCCCGCCCCACACGCCACCTCTCTCTTCAGGACCCCCGCCCCAAGGCCGCTTCGCTGACACGCGCTGTCCACCTCTGGCTTCCCTGCGCGGGCCCCGCGGCCACTACACACCCCCCTCGCTGCCCTTACCGCACATGATGGTGGTCGCGGGCGAGGGCCGAGCTGTCGGGCGCGCGAGAGCTTCGGAAGCGAGGATGAGCTCGGGCCGGGGTGGCGGCGACGAGATGGACTCGGGGATGCGACAGTTCAGACTGCCGGACTCGCCGCTCGGCTCTCAACTGCCGCCCCGCCCCCCGGCCACGCGCGCCGCCGCGGCTCTCCCATTGGGCCGCGCCCGCGCCGCTCACGCGCAGGCATCGCCCCCGCAGCGCGCAGACGCAGAGCTGCGGGTAGCGACGTGGCAAGGGCTCGGCCGGCATCCGTTTTAGGTTCCTGGAGCCGCCCGCTGAGGGCAAGCCGAGCCTCGGAGCGGGAGGAAGGGAATGTTTACACAACAGCTTGTGTCTCTCAAAGGGAACAGGGAGGAGGGAGACGGAGAGAAAAGCTGGAGGGCAGAGCCTGGGACAGACGTGTCTGTGTGCAGAGCCACGGTGGCCGGAACTGCGCTGGTGGCGCAGAGGTGTGCGAGCCTGCAGGCCGCCCTCGGGCAGCCATTCCGGTGAGGACCTGAGCTGTAGTCAAGGTGCTCAGCGCCCCACTCCTTGCCGTGCTCACGGTTCTTTGCCTAGGCTTCCACTATTCAGTGATCCCAGCACTGCGCCTGCGCTCAGAGAGGCTGTGGGCACGATGTACTCGCGATCGCTCGTGCCATGAATGAACTCTCCATTGAGAAAAGAGGAGCCGCCGGGCGTGGTGGCGCATGCCTGTAGTCCCAGCACTTGGGAGCAGAGGCAGGCGGATTTCTGAGTTCGAGGCCAGCCTGGTCTACAGAGTGAGTTCCAGGACTACACAGAGAAACCCTGTCTCAAAAAAAAAAAAAAAAAAGAGAGAGTAAAGAGGAGACGTGTTCCTGAGAACTTAGCAGAGCGATTCCTTTCGGAACGTTTAAATAATACTTTGGAGCAAATGTAGCTGGTTATCTGCCGCTGTTGCGCTTGGGAGGCAGAGGCAGGCAGATTTCTGAGTAAGAGGCCAGCCTGGGACAGCCAGGGCTACACAGAGAAACCCTGTCTCGAAAAAAAGAAGAAGAAAAAGAAAATGAATGAATGAACAGAAGCTGGTTGGTGTGGTAGCATTGGTGAGCACTCTCGGCCAGAACCCCCTTCCTACCACTCCAGCCTTCAAAGCTGCACGCCTTCAGAGTCTCACGTCACATCCTTGCCACTTTTAAGTGTGACCTCTTTAGGTCTCCCCAAGAGGGTTTTAACATCTCATCCTTTGATCTATCATAAAATAATAGGCTTCTGTATTGTTGTTTTTCCTTTCCCCCAATAAACTAAGTTCCTTTATGATGGAGTGAGGTTTTTGTTTTTGTTTTTTTTTTTAAATAACTATAACTCCTGCCTAGTCATAGACCCGGGCAATACATGGCAAATCCAAACTGTTCTGGTGGCTGGAAAGACTGATGAAAGCCATATTCGCAGACTCGTCCTCACTTGATTGTAGGTGCAGGGAAGCAAAGGCTTTTCAGTACCTCATTGCCTACCTCAAACAGGCTAGAAAAAGTAATCAAGGAAGTATTTCTCATCTAAAAGCTCTTCATTATTCCAAGCCATTAAACAGGTCCCTAGATTACCCTGGCAGCGCTAACACGGTGGACTGTTCATTAGTGAACAGGGCCTTTCATAGTTCAAGAAATGGGCCCTAGAAAGAGGACATCTTAGCCTAAAGACCCTCCACTGGGAGACAACTTGAGTGATACTGCACAGGAGTCCAGGCATGGCTCTGGTGCCTGGCATCCCTTGTTTGCTGGCAGTAAACCTGTTGATGCCACAAAATGGCAGCAGTACCAGCAGAGTTTCAGCCCCAGTACTCTGTTCGGCTATGTCTACCGACTCGCTGCTCCTTTTTCTTCTCCATCTCTGTTCTGCTGCTGTCTGGGTAGGTGCTCAGCACCAGCTGAAAGGAAATTTTAAAAGCCAATATTCTCCAGCCCAGCCTTGAACAAGCTCACTAAACCACCATACAAAGAATGCTTTGTTACCATGTGCCAGCTCAGACACTGCCCCTCCTCTATGGAGAGCTCTGCCTTCTCCGGGCCTGTAAAAATAAACCCAGAGGAGAAAAGAAATGCTGTGTGAAGGAAAGAGGCCATCTGAGTCTAATTTGAACATCTGAGAACACAACATAGGAAAGTTTTTTTCTCCTAACCAGCAACACTGAACAAATTTAAGGAGGGAGAGTGTCTTAGTTAGGGTTCCTGATGCTGCAACAAAACACCATGACCATGAACCAGCCAGTACCCCCAGAGCGCCCAGGAACCCAACTACCAACTAAAAAGTACATGCAGAGGGACCCATGGCTCCAGCTGCATGCAGGAGAGGATGGCCTTGTCGGACATCATTGAGAGGAGAGGCCCTTGGACCTGTGAAGGCTTGCTGCCCTGGTGAAGAGGAATGCCAGGACAGGGAAGCAGGAGGGGGTGAGTTAGTGAGCAGGGAAGGGAGTATGGGGTTTTGGAAGAAGAAATGAGGAGGAATGGGGATAACATTTGAAATGTAAATTTAAAAAAACAAAAGCCAGGCGTGGTGGCACACGCCTGTAATCCCAGCACTTGGGAGGCAGAGGCATCCTGGTCTACAGAGTGAGTTCCAGGACAGCCAGGACTACACAGAGAAACCCTGTCTCCAAAAACAAAAACAAAAACAAACAAAAAAAAGAAATGTAAATAAAGAAAATAATTAAAAAATTTCAAAAGAACACACACACACAAAACACACACACAAACCACCGTGACCAAAAAGCAAGCTGGGTAGGAAAGGGTTTATTTGGCTTATATTTCCACACTATAGTCCACCACTGAAGGAAGCCAGGACAGGAATTCAAACAGGGCAGGGGCCTGGAGTCAGGAGTCAGGGAGCCATAGGCCTCCCACACCAATCACTAATTAAGAAAATGCCTTGCAGCTGGGATCTTAAGGAGGCATTTTTCTCAATGAAGTTCCCTCCTTTCAGGTAACTCTAGCTTACTTCAAGTCTTCTTTGCTTTAAGACTTTTTGACCTTCCTCTTCTTTGTGATTTTTGTTATCATTAAGTGTTGCTGCTCTGAAAGGAAGCACTTCCCCCATTACAGCTCTGCTGTGGCTGTTGGGGAGGGGTGGGGTGAGGTGGGGGGTGGTCCCCCATCCCAGCTGCTCTCCAGTCAAAGTGTTACAGTTCTGCTCCAGCAGGGGGGAGGGGAAAGTGCTCTAGTGCTCAGCATGTAGAAGCAGAATCAACTCAGGCCATCCTCAGCTAAATGGAGAATTTGAGGCATCATGTCACTTGGGCTGGGTGAAAGAGCCTCTCTCAGAAAAGGAGAAAAACCAGTGAACCATATCCGCAGCCCTAGAGGACCAATTTTGTTTTGTTTTGTTTTGTTTTGTTTTGTTTTTAAGATTTATTTATTTTATGCATGAGCACACCACCATTGTTCTCTTCAGACACACCGGAAGAGGGCATCAGACCCCATTACAGATGGTTGTGAGCCACCATGTGGTTGCTGGGAATTGAACTCAGGACCTCTGGAAGAGCAGTCAGTGTTCGGTCGGTGCTGAGTCATCTCCCCAGTCCCAATTTTGTTTTCTTAGACTTTTGTCTTAGTTATTGTTCTTTTGCTGTGAGGAAACATCATGACCAAAGGCAGCTTCTTAAAGCCTTCTTGCAGGTTCAGAGGGTCAGGGCCACGACGGCCATCATGGCAGAGTGTGGTGGTAAGCACAGCACTGACATGGCGCAGCACTAACATGGCGCAGCACTGGTATAATGGCTGAGTTTGCAACCTTTCCACAGGCAGGAGGCAGAAAGAGAAAGCAAACCCACCCTCAGTGACACTCACCTCCAACAAAGCCACACCCCCAATCCTTCCCAAACAGTTCTACCAACTGGGGAGCAATCATTTAAACATAAGAGTCGATAAATACATATTTCTATTTTATGTGTATGAGTGTTTTGCCTACACGTATGTCTGTGCTTAGGGCAGCATTGAATCCCCAGAAGCTGGAAGTACAGATGGCCGTGAGCCACCATACAGATTCTGGGAATTGAAGCTCGTGCTTGAGCTGCTGAGCCTCCAGCCCATAACTCTGCTCTTAAGGAACATCTTTTCACCTACTACTGGGACCACTCACTCACAGGCCTCTAAGCACACAGCCCTTTCCCCAAGATGAACCAGGTGTCACCTGGCTCACTGAGCTGCATTGTCTGGCAAGTGTGACAGCACTTTTTTGTCACATGAAATCAGACTCAAACAGCCCTACCAGCACAAGTCACATAAAGAAGTGGACTGTACACTTATGTGGTCCCCAGCAGAACTGCACTGCCTTCTCTCACTAGGCCTGAACCTACCATGAGGAGAGCAGACTGAGCAGATGAGAAAGAGAAGACTGGCTGACAAGTGGCTCTGCCTAACAAGCAAACCCCACCCCAAAGTAGACACACCCAGCAAGACAGTTCCTTCCTGATGTGCCCTGGAAGAACAGTGGTGAAGAGAAATTTCCACTTGCTGGCATCCCAGCAGTACACGTGGTCAGGACCTTCACGCCAAGATTCTACTTTTGTGCTGCTTCCTTGATGAAGTCATTGACGCTGTCTTCTGTGATGGTTATCTCAGTGTCATGAAAGATGAGGGTAGAGGCAAGGAGTCCTGAGAGGAGGCCAGATTTGAGCAGAACGTAGGGGCTTTCAAGGGGTACAGTCAATAATTTGGCTAGGTGTCTGTGGTCATGGAAGAGACGGGATTGGAGACAAAGGAATCTGGGGAAGAAGCACTTGGACAGACCTTGCTGATTGGCCACAGAATGTGAATATGTGCCCCATGTGGTGGATCCTATAGTCTCAGCCTAGGACAACTCTAATAAAGTGGGGAAGATGACTTACTCTATAGACGCAGCCCCAGTTCCCAGATATCCTGCCAGTGCCAGATGAGCTCATGTACAAAATGACTATGGTAGCATAAACAGGAACTACTATGGCCTCAGAAACACAGATTACTGCCCTTCTTGCTGACCTAGTTGCAGATCCTCTGGGTGTCTGCTAAGCCTTTAGAGACACCAGTTCTTGTAGTGGGTTGGTCTGATGCTACTTGTATCCTAACCCTAAATAGTAGCTCTCACAATCTGGTGGCTCCATGAGCAGATCCTCTGTACACCGAGTGATACTATGTAAACCTTGAGCCCTAACTTAACTGGTCAATAAAAGGGTAGAGCCCATGGTTGGGCAGTAGAGTGAGAAAGGTGAAACTTGAGGGTGGAGTGAGGGACTTACAGGAAGAGGGAGAGGGAGGTGGAGGAGATGGACCATGAGTACACGGCCAGGATAAACAGCAAGTAACAAGGGACTTTATAGCTGGGGAATAAATTAGAATAGCTCCAAACCCACCCAATCTGGGTTTATGGGTTGTAAATAAAACACCTGGATGTGTGTCTTTTTACAGGCTAGCTAGGAGTATGGATAAAAACTGCAAGTGCTTTCATCACGGAAGTCATGGTGTTTTATTACCGGAGTCAATACTCAAGATGAGGATTTACCTTCCCCAAATACGACATGTGACAATTTACAGCCCCACATTACACACAGCAGCACTTTGATCAGGAAACTCACGTCCAAGCCGGAGGGTAGCAGTGGGACTGGCTCCTTAACGTCACTGAGCCATGCTCCCACCTGAAGCACTTGGCTTGTCAAAAAGGTGAAATCACTTCTGAAGACTGTGTTGCAGCACCAGAAGAGAATTCCTAGCTATGCCATGGCAAGGGGCCTTGAAAGCTGTCTCTCCCTAGTATGTGACACCTTCTAACTTAGCCAAGGCTTAAAGGTCCAGAAAATGGGCTCCATTTGGAGGTGATCAGTCACTATTGTCCCTAGTGATCCACAAGCAAAATTTTTGCTTCCTTCTTTATGTTCTGCTGGTCTAGAGGTCTCAGACCTGAAGAAAGGCAAACTTGTATCCAGGACATACAACAGTGACTGTGTTGACCCAGAGGCGACTGCCACCCTGCTGCTCTGGGCTCCTCATGCCTCTAAATCAGCAAGCAGGAGAGGCAAAGAAGGGAGTTATGGTGTCAGGTAGAGTGAGAGATCCTCTCAGGTAGGAGTTGGACTGCTGTGGTACAAAACTGAAAAGGAAGGCACCCAGGAGGAGGCCACCGCTTTCATCCCCCAGGATTAATGTCAACAGGAAATTACCACAATGCAATCCAGGCAGGACTGTTAGTGGGACACGCCTTCAGGGAAGAAAGTTGGGTTGCCTCACTAGGTCAGGACCACACCTAGCTGAGTTCTTTGCTGATGGCAAGGGAAGTATAAACTGCATAATAGGGATTAACTACCAGCCACAAGCATGTGACCAGTTACAGACAATCTAACTGTCCTGTATACACATAAGGAAGTATACAGCATATATGTGTGTGTGTAATATATATGTTATATATATATGCCTATGTGTGTGTGTGTGTGTGTGTGTGTGTGTGTGTGTAGGTGCATATATAAATGTATATTTATGTATTTATATTCAGGAAAGTTTTCTTCCCTCATATCTCCTACAGGTAACATAAGGTGTGTCTACATTAGTATAAAGTTTTGTTAACTTTTCAATAAAGCACTCAGGCTACATATTACTAAGGAAGGACTTGGCATCCTCTTTTGTTTTTGTTTGTTTGTTTGTTTGTTTTGTTTTTTTATTGTTTGAGCCTATGTAATGGCTTGTCTCATGAGGAAGAGAACACTGGAATAGGTTAGACTTTCTTGCTGTAGCAAGCTCAAATCGTGTCAGACAGTTTTGTGGGCATCCTCTTCTGGGGCTGGGGTTTCAGCTGTGCAAACCAAGTCAGGTGGAAGCATGGCCCTGCTGCGACTCTGTTTGGAGATTATGGTTTAGTGAGATTCCTAAAAGTTCTGAGTGGACAGGCGGTGGATTGAAATGGATAATTGTATGCATCAACTTAGCTGGGCCATTGTAAACAGATATGTAGTCAAGTATTCTAGATGATTCTGAAAGGATATTTTGAATGATATGAACATTTCATTCCAGTGGACTAGGCAGCCTGGCATAGACTTCATCCAATCAGTTGAAGGTCCTACTAGAACAAAAGACCCATCTCCATAAGCAAGACCTTGGGAGCAGCAAGGTTTCAGAACCCCGAGTCTCTCAAAAGCCTATCCTTGAGATTTTGGATTCATCAGACTCCATAGCTGCATGTATGCACATGATCTTTCTTGGCATATTTTAAATATATACACATACACACTCTGCAAAACCAATAATTTTATTGATTTTTTCCAACATTTAACTTTTTTTTAACTTTATAAATGACAACAGAAACCCATTTAGATTAGAGGAAGGAAGGATTTATTCGCTAACATTAAGTATGAAAGGAAGGGGCACATGTGTTGGGTTACATCTTCATAGAAACCACAGACAGTGCTGCAGGACTCTGTCTCCTCTAGGCTTATGGACAGGGAAATGCCCCCAGACAGTTCTAGAAGCACACCTGCACCTGCCACTCCAAGACTGAGGCTCCTCCTCCATCCTCACTTCCTGCCTTCCAGGTGAGGGCTCAAGGCCAGCCTGAGACCGGTGCTCCTGTGAAGATGAGGGCTGGGAAACAGGGATTGACAGCCTAGCTCTCCAAAGGAAAAGGGGAAACTGTTGCTAAAAGAATGAGAAAAAAGAAAGCAGAACGCTAAAAAGGCTGTCTGTACCTTTTTTTTGTTTTGTTTTGTTTTGTTTGTTTTTGTTTCTTGAGTGGCTGTCTGTACCTTAAGTGGACACGGCCTGACTCCTCTTCCTCCTAAGACAATGGGTACTCACTCCCAACTGTACGTAGAGTTCACTTCCAGTAGACGAATCTTTTAAAAAAAAATATATATATATATATACATATATATATACATATATATATATGATCTCATCTCAAGTACAGACATGCTTTTAATCCCAGGAGACAGAGGCAGGTAGATCTGAGTTCAAGATAAGCCTGGTATACAGCAAGTTTCAGATAAAGAAAGGCTTATATCCAGACATGGGGGGGGTACATGCCTTTAATCCTAGGACTCAGGAGACAGGCATGCAGGTCTCTGAGTGCTAGTCAGTTCTGTTCAGTGAGTTCAGTGAGTTGAGAGGCAGGTAGGCGTTGAGTTTGTGGAACTTGGAGGCAGCTTTACTGGGACAGTTAAGAGTGAGACAGGTTGCAGAGACAGAACAAGCTAGAACCAGGTGAAGACAGAACAAATCAGAGAAGAAGGAGCCAGAAGATTAGAACACATTGCCAAAATTACTATGAGGCCAAGAAGAGCAATGCAGGAGAGGCAGAGAGAAGCCAGATTGAATCAGTCAGCCTAGAAAACATTCTAGGCCTGGATTAAATTATACTGAGTCTAGAAACTTCCGGGACTAGTCCTAGGTTAGCAGACGGAGACAGTAAGCCTCAGAGACTTCAGGAAAAGAAAAGTCTCTTCTACAACTTTCATTTTTCTCTTCCAGGAGGCAGAGGCTAGAAGAGAGCTTTCTAGTTTTGCTAAGAAGGAACTTAAATAGATAACTTGAGACTAGCTATTAGCATGTTAGCATTTCTTCTAGGCTCCGCCCAACAATTACCCATTTTATAGCCAGGTAGGCTATAAAAGGGGTGGTTTGGCCTCTCTTTGCTCTCTCTGACCCTTTCTCTCTCTCTCTCTCTGACCCCTTTCCTTCTCTTTCCCTTTCTCTCTCCCCACCCTCTCTTCTGCTCTCGTTCTCTCTTTCTCTCTCTCTTCTCCTTCTCTGTCCCCTTCTTTCTCTACCTCTACTCCCTTCTCAACACCCCTCCTCATGCCCCTACCTCAGGGAGGAGGGATGCCTCGGCATGGGCCTGCTGAGGCCCCCCTCCCACGCACTATACCATGCTCTGTGAAATATTACTAGCTGGTGCTACCTTTACTCTGCCATTTCTGTCCTGTGGCATGTATTAGAGCTAGAACGAGGAGTGGACTATTTGTGGAGCTGTGGAGAGCTGAAAGACCTAACTTTGATGTGGAAATGTAGAGTGTAAAGCCACTGATATAGACTCCCACTGTGCTGCAGAGTGGAAATTTCATATCTCATGGTTAATAAAGGCAGCAAAGAACAGGGCGAAACAGCCAAAGTGTTACAGGGAAGCCTGGGCAGGGTAGGCAGCCAGATCATCTCTTCAGTTACCATCGCAGCCCCAAGCTGCAGTGGAGGCCAGCCAGAGGAGCCACTAAGGGAGAGTGTTGAGATGTGGCGCTCCAGCCTGGCATGCTGGGCGGAGCTGCTGTCCAGCAGTGAATGAGAAAACTCTGGCCTAGACTGTTAATAAAACAGGCCTCCCGCAAGCAGTCTCAGGGAAATAGCTCGTGCACTTTTGTCACACCCCCCCTGCGGACACTGTGAATTCCACAGGTAAAGCGAGAGTCTCAAGTGGACACTTTGAATAAGCGCTGTCTAAAGCGCAAGGTTCAGTGTACACCTTTTGAGTAATCGCAGTCCCTGAGGGAACAAAGCTGTGAATTTCCTGGCTGGAGAGGATTCTAAACTCTAATCTCAGGGCAACCCTATCCTTGCCTTTTCTTTGATCTATTTCACAGGTATTTCTGATATCCGGAGCTATATGCAACCAGGCAAGAATGTTTATTAAAGGTTCATTCTTTGAACTACAGTACTGGCCAAAACACCTCGGTTCTAGGCGCCATTGCTTTGCTTAGTAGTTTACATACTTCCATTGATCTTTTATGGCTATGCTAATGAGAGTGGCACTGACTTTGGGGGACTTTGACTTAACACTAAGATCCCAGGTTCCCTTAGAGAGAGCCAGGTGATAATTAGGTTACTCACTGAATCTCATTAAGACCTAAGGGGTCCGGTTTGCAGTCCCTGTTTACGGATGTCACACAGAAATGTTTTCTACCTGGCTGATTTTACATTTCCTCATGGCAAATGGTTATTGCTAATTGTCTTTTGTGCCTGTTGTACTGGATACATCCTTTGATATGTAAAGATCTCATGTTTATAATGCTCTAGCTGAGTGCAACTGGTCGCACTCAGACACCAAATACACGGAGATTCTACACCTTTTCTGTGTCCTGGTGTTCTGTTTGTCCGCAGCACACTTTATTCCATGTAGATAGGGACTTTATAAACATATAAACATGTTGGGGGTATAGGTGGGATCCAGGGGTCGATGCTTCCCCAATGGCTCAGCCTGAGATGTTAGGGACACTTTATTTGCATGGGGAAGAACTTCAGGTGTTGTCCCTATGTGACTGGTTGTCATGGCCCTCTCAATGGGTGTTGTAGTTATGTGGTCCAGGACAGGTAGACCCTGGCAGGAGCTGGTTCCAGCGCCTGCTGTTCTCAACTATGAGAATTCCTGGGGTTTTTGAACCTGCTTCAGTCTTACTAGGTCTCCTGTCTGGTGGCACCACCCACTTGCCCCTCAAGCAAGTATGTTACTGTGGGGGTGGTGTGTCATTGTGGGGGTGGTGTGTCACTGTGGGGGTGGGCTTTGAGACCTTCCTTCTAGCTGCCTGAGAGCCAGTTTTCTGTTTGCCTTTGGAACAAGATGTAGAACTCTCAGCTCCTTCTCCTGCACCATGCCTGCCTGGACGCTGTCAGGCTTCCTGCCTTGATGACAATGGACTGATCCTCTGAACCTGAAAGCTAACCCCAGTTAAGTGATGCCCTTCGAAAGAGTTGCCTTGGTCATAGTGTCTCTTCACAGCAATGGAAACCCTAACCAAGACAAGGGGCAATTGTAACTTAAATTTTTCAGAGTCTACTTTTAATGATGGTTCTTAAACACTTTAAGCTCTCTTGTAGCCCACCACCCACCAGAGGTAGTGGGAAAGAAAGGATTCGGGAAAGGGCCCCTGTTTTGCAATTGTTCTTTGGAGCAAATCCCATCTATGTTGTCAGAATAGCAGCAGCTCAGTTCACAGGTCAACAGAGGCAGCTCGATCCACTCGCAAAGACTTCAAGAATAGACCATGCTCAACAACCCGTGCAAGGCAAACCAATACCTGTATGTCATTATCAAAGAATCCTTCTTTGCTAAGTAGTAGCCCAGGCTGGTCTTGAACTTGTTGCCCTCCTGCCTTTCCTGGAATGAAATTGTAGGCCTCTCACCTGGCCTTTCAGAAGCATTTTCAATAATATTTATGTAACAATAGCTTATACAATTCTGGGAAATTTTTGTTTCTACTTTTTATTTTAGCTAAACACAATTGCTCATGAGTTATTAGCATTGGTTTTGGTTTCTCTGAGACAGGCTTTCATGTAGCCCACCCTGCCCTGAGCCCTCTGGTCCTGCGGTCTCCACTCCTGGAGTGCTGATGACAAGCATTCATCTCACCAGGCTCAACGACAACTATCACCTGATTAAATTACACCTTCTAAGTCAACCACCAACAGAAAAATACTTCAACCCATTGATTTCTAGATCCAATTAATCAAAAAAAATACATGTCAATTTCTTTAATTTCAAGGCTGACACTTGGCAGCCTGCCACAAATCACAAACCAGTAACACGGCTGCCCAGGGCCTACCATCTGTCTCAGATGGAGTCACTGAGTCCCCCTGTGAGGCACAAGCAGGAGGCAGGGCCTCAGGGCTGAGCTTTCTGATGCTGCTCTGGAGGGGAGGCACAGCTGCTCTCCTTCCCTAGGGCCGTGCTCACTGCTCTGCCTGCCTCTCCCTGCCTTCATGGCCCCTCACCTGCCTACTCCTCAGCTACCATTTTAAACCAGAATTATTTAGTGATTTTTGGTTTTTTTTTGTTTTTGTTTGGTTTTGGTTTGTTTTTAGAGACAAGGTTTGTAGTCCTGGCTGTCTTAGAACTCACTCAGTAGACCAGGTTGTCCTTGAACTCACAGAGACCCAGCTAGTTTACCTTTGCCACCTAAGTGTTGGGATTAAAGGTGTGCCACCACCACCCACCTTTTTTTTTTTTTTAAATAAACTAAAAACTGCAGTAAAAAAAAAAAATCATCGTGGATATCTTATAGGAAAAACTAAGTCACTCTGGATATTTTAGTGCATTCATTCTGTTTATTTCTGTATTAAAAAAAAAAGAAAATGGGTTAAATGGGAAATGTATTTTTAAAGATTGATTGATTGATTGATTGATTTATCTATTGATTGATTGATTGATTGTATATGAGTAAGGGCCTCTGTTCACTCTGGCCGGCCCCGCTCGCTCAGGCTGACCTTGCACGCTCAGTCCCTGCTTGCTCTGGCCCATTACATTATGATATGTGAGTTCACTGTAGCTGTCTTCAGACACACAAGAAGAGGGTGTCAGATCTCATTACAGATAGTTGTGAGCCACCATGTGGTTGCTGGGATTTGAACTCAGGACCTTCGGGAGAACAGTCAGTGCTCTTAACCGCTGAGCCATCTCTCCAGCCCCAGGAAATGTATTTTAAAATGTTTCTCCTAGCATGCGAAGAAAGAAACAGCAGAGATGAGGAGTAAAAACAAAAATACCCCTGGATAAGGCCCACAAGTGTGGGGATAAGACTCGGGGAGGCCTACATGACTAAGGCCCACGCCATGCGGGTGACTCCAGAGTGTGCAGGCTGCACACGCGTGCAGGTGGCTCGGGGCCTGTAAATGACTAAGACCTGAGCAATCCGAGAGTGTGCGTGACTCAGGCTGGCATAAATGACTAAAACCCTTGTGCACGCGACTCGGGATGACGTAAATAATTCGTGAGGGGAAGCAAATGTATTTATATCATTCTGGAGGAAGGAAACCTTTTATTAGTAAACTTCCATAGCAGACACAAATAACAGGCTCAGTAAAGATAAGTTTAATGGTTGTGGCCAATGAAAATGCATATTATTTAAGATGAATTTGCTTCTTTTTCATCTGATTCGTCATCATCCATCACCTAAAGCCAGAAAACAAAGAGAATTCAAGAGTTAAGAAAGAGGTTAGAAAGTGTTATTTTCCCAACATGAACATCACTTGCCTGCCTGAAATAATCTATGATAATGCACAGCACAATGACAGGAATAAATCCATCGATCGCCCAAAGCACAAGATTCAGTCTGAACTGGGGTCCTAAGAGAATAAAGCAAATTAAATGCATATAAAGAACTGGGATCTGTTTTCTTGTCTCAGAAAAGAGGCCCTTGGCAGCATCTCAGCTGGGCAGACTGAATGAATCCTGTCAGGATAGGACATGCCTGTAATCACAGAATCAAGAGTTCAGGGCCACTGTCTGCTACAGAGCAAGCCCTAGGGCCAGTCTAAATGACTTAAGGCTTTGCTTCAGAAAACCAACTGGACAGCAGAACCCGGCAGGATGAGATCTGACCTCCATGCCCAGTCGTTGCAGATCGGTCTGATTTCAAGGCTGCTCTTGTGCACCACGGCGTGTGTACATACACACATACATGCTAAATAAAATGCAACTAAAAATGTTTAAAAATAGGGCATGTAGATACATGTGTTTATTTCTAGCATTCAAGAGGCAGAGGCAGGCAAATCTCTTGTGAGTTCCAGGCCAGCCTGGTCTACAGAGTTCCAGGGCTTCATATTAAGAAAGAGGAGAGAAAAAAAAATTTTTTAAAGGGAACCCCCCCTCCAATCTCCTAAAATAGTAAATACTATAAATTATTTTGATTTTACTGAATTAAAAAATATTTTAAACCTAAAGAAGTGTAAAGATGTTCAGGGACCAGGCAATGGTGGTGCAAGCCTCTAATCCCAGCACTTGGGAGGCAGAGGCAGGCAGATTTCTGAGTTCTGAGGCCAGCCTGGTCTACAGAGTGAGTTCCAGGACAGTCAGGGCTACACAGAGAAACCCTGTCTCGAAAAACCAAAAAATAAATAAAAGAAAAAAAGAAAGGAAGGAAGGAAGGAAGGAAGGAAGGAAGGAAGGAAAAGAAGGAAGGAAGGAAGAAGAAAAAGATTTTCAGAGAAGAAAATACTTAAGGAAAAAAGAAAAGGCTAGTCCCTCTATGGGCTGATATGATAGTGGGTAATAAAGACCAGCACTGAAAAGGAAGAGCTATAGAAAGCCTTATCCACTACAGTTACATGGCAACCGGAGCTTGTGGCCAGTCAATTCTGCACCTGCCCTGGACATGTGAGTGACAAGGCTACTCTTAACCTACTGGCCTCAACCAATGCTGTTTTTAAAACTGCCTTGGGGTGGGGAAGAGGGTCCTGACGGGAGGGAGGGCAGGGCACAGTGGCAGAAAAGGCCCAGCGCCCTGGAGGCTGGAGTGGAAGAGTCACCGCAGCCCAGGCAAGAGTGCAGGGCCAGGCGGGCAGCAGAGCAGAACGTCACCTTCTGGATGGGCTCTGAGGAGACACTTAGCAGAGTTCTCTCTCAGTTTTATTTTGAGGTTGACTAAAAACAGGTATTTTACTCTAAGAGAGTAAAATATATCCAATCTCAATATATCTAATCCAAAGAATTTTGTAAATCAACTCCTACTTAGCAGAAGCATCCCTAACTTGGAGTAAGATTCCCAAGAACTTTTTCAATGTCGATGTGCAGACGACGTTTGTGAGACCCAGCAGAGCTGCTGCAGAAAACGACAAAGGTAGAGACGGCCTGAGGCTCTCAGGAGGCCCGTGCATACACACGGGCAGAGACACACGGAGAGCTTTGCCCGGCAGAGGACTGAGGAGGCTGGTCTTAAGGGATTCTCTAAAGCCACAGAGCCGGTCAGTTTGCTAACCTCTGTTGCCGCGTCCTTGACAGCCTTTCCTCACAGCCCTGCTTCTTAGCTGGAGTCACTGCAGTGTCACCATAACCTGACACACTCAGAGACAAAGAATTCAACACGCTACAGCCAAAGCCCAAATGAGTGCTAATCTCACTGTACAACACTATGCGTCCTTGGTAGCACATGTCTCTAATTTCAGCTCTCAGGAAGCTGAGGCAGGAGAATTACATAGCAAGCTCCAGGCCACTTTCAATTATGGAGAGAAATTCTGTCTCATTAAAGAAAAACTGGAAGTAGTGAGATGACTCAGGGTTAAAGACACTTGCTCCCAAGGTTGATATCCTGAGCTCTGTCCCTGGAATCCACACAAAGTGGAAGGAGACAGTCCCCCCCACCCTCTCTCTCTTTCTCTCCCCCCCTTCCCCCCCCACATGCGTGAGCACACATACACAGCATGTACATACATACTCAAATACATGTAATAATTTTTAATTAAGGCCAGGTATGGAGCACATATCTACAATCTGAGCACTTGGGAAGTAGGAGTTCAAGGTCATCCTCAGCTATGTAGGGAGTTCGAGGTCACCCTGGGCCACATGAAACCTATCTTATTTTTTTATTTATTTTTTACTTTTTGGTTTTTCAAAACAGGGTTTCTCTGTGTAGCCCTGGCTGTCCTGGAACTCACTCTGTATACTAGGCTGGCCTCGAACTCAGAAATCCACCTGCTTCTGACTTCCAGTGCTGGAATTAAAGGCATACACCACCACCTCCCGGCATGAAGCCTATCTTAAAATTAAAAAAAAAATGGTGGTAGAGATGGAGTAGGGGAGGAGGAGTAATGGGTAGATCATGTGAGCTCCTCCTCTTATCCTCACCTATGGTCTCATGGTGCATAGAGCTTTGAATCCCTCAGGACATCTGCAGTCGGAACGCATGGAGTTTCCCAAGTAAAGGCAGGTTATTGACCTGGTCCTCTCTTACTGTGACACCCTACCCGTCGCACTGCTGCCTACCTGCTCCACGCCTTCCACTTCTGGAATATAAAACTGCAGCATGTTCTGGATGCCGCTCTTCAGGGTGATGATGGAGCTGGGGCAGCTGGTGCACGAGCCCTGGAGCTTCAGCCGCACGATGCCGTCTTCAAAGCCTCTGTAGATCACGTCGCCCCCATCCTCCTGCACGGTCGGCCTGCGCCCACAGGACATTCAGAACACATTAAAACAACAGGCACAGCTGGGCAGTGGTGGCGCACGCCTTTAATCCCAGCACTTGGGAGGCAGAGGCAGGCGGATTTCTGAGTTCCAGGCCAGTCTGGACTACAGAGTGAGTTTCCAGGACAGCCAGAGCTACATAGAGAAACCCTGTCTCAAAAAACAAACAAACAAACAAACAAACCCAAAACAAAAAACAAAAAAAACCAAAAAAACAACAAAAACAAAAAACCAAAACCAAACAAACAAACAAAACAACAGACTCCTTCCGTGAAAAAGATTAAGATGCTTCATTGTTGTGTGTGTGTGTGTGTGTGTGTGTGTGTGTGTGTGTGTTTCATTGATTGGGTTTGTGAGCATACTCTATGGCCAGAAGACAACCTCAAGTGCTATTCTAGGTAGTTTATCTTGCGTTTTGAGACAGGGTCTCTCACTGAACAGAAATCTATTTATTAGGCTAAGCACTTTCTGCCCCAAGCACTGGGATCACAAACATACCCATGCCCAACTGTCTTAATGTGGATTCCGGGGACTAAACTCAGGTCTTCAGGCTTATACAACACGTACTTTACCATCTTGGCCACCTCCCCACCCCCAGTCCCATTACTTGATTAAATTTAATTCAATTTGCATTAGTCTGTGTGTGCTTGGCATGTGTACAATCAGGTGAGACGTTCCCTAGTCATTTCCTTCTCCATGCAGCTTCTGGGAGTGGAACTCGGGTCAGCAGCAGGATGGCAGCAGGTGGGTTTCCCTACTTCGCTTTCTCGGCGGCCTAAAGTCTAATTTTAAATGACTCACATCTATCCGGCTTCTTTTCCTCTCTGGATAACTTATTCTTGCTGAGTATAAGAGCCCATGTGCCTCACAGCTGCACGGTACTCCACCCCACTAGGGCAGCAGAGAGGATGACCATCCTGCTGTAGACACTGCATGGTACTGCACTCCACTAGGGCGGCAGAGAGGATGACCATCCTGCTGCAGGTGGGTATCTTACTTGCACATGTAACATGGCTGTAGAGACCCGCCTGTGCATCTTTTGGGATGGGCAGAATTATGACTGGGCACGGACGTGAGGCCAGACTTCCTGGAGCGGGAGTGGAGGCGCATGCCTGAAATGCTAATTAACTCTGCAGGAGGACTGCAAGGAGTCCGAGGCTGGGCGGGGCTGCACACTCAGTCCCAAGCCAGCCCAAATTACAGAGAGAACCCGCCTCGACAAAAGTGTAACTAGTTTAGATTTGGTGGACAATGCCAACACTTTCCTAGCCCACTGCTTCCTGTTCTCACCACTGGTGTCCATCGGAACGGTGGCAGTCTATGGAGGTTTGATCTGTATATTTGTGAGGAGTCCACATCGAGTGGCTGTGTCTTCTTACTGCCTTGGGCCATATCTAGCTCCAGCCTCTATTTTATGGTTTTCTTGTCAATTTGTGTTTTTATGCACTCATAAAATCAAAATCTTAAACAAAAACTTTTTTAAAAGATACTTATTTTATGTGGCAGTGTGAGCACCCGAGTGTGGGCATGAATGCAGGGGCCCCTGGAGGTCAGGAGAGACCACACCCAGATCCCCTAGAACTAGTTACAGGTGGGTGTGAGCTACGCTGGGAACTGAGTCTGCGTCCTGGGGAAGAGCAGTAAACGCTCTGAACCACTGAGCCATCTCGCTGACCCCCTTGATTTTTTTTATATTTGTTTTGCATATGTGCGTACACCTGCACACATGAATTCACGAGGAAGGAAAAGACTTGTGGGAGTCGGCTCCCTCCTTCCTCCATGTGGGTTCTGAGGATAGAAATTGGGTTGTCAACCTTAGCAGATGTCTTTACCCACTAGGCATCTTGTCAGCCCGATACACTAAAAATCTTCTCTGTCTTTCCCTGAGAAAGGCAGAACTTTACTATCATCTAACTTGTCTTTTCCTTCATCTTCCTGATTTTCTTGTGTCCTTGTGAATAAAAAACAAAACAAAACCTGCCTAGCCAAGGTCATAAAGACATTAATTAATTTAATTTATTGTATTCTTTGTTTTGGGGGTGTGCATATGTCACTGTGACAGCCACAGGGCAACTTTTAGGACTCAGTACCTTCCTTCTATCATGTGAGTCTCTTTGGGGTTTTTTTGGTTTTTTTTTTTTTTTTTTTTTTGGTTTTTTTTGGTTGTTGTTTTTTGGTTTTTTTGGATTTGGTTTTTTTGAGACAGGGTTTCTCTGTATAGCCCTGGCTGTCCTGAAACTCACTCTGTAGACCAGCCTGGCCTCGAACTCAGAAATCTGCCTGCCTCTGCTTCCCAGAGTGCTGGGATTACAGGCGTGTGCCACCACTGCCCGGCTTCATGTGAGTCTCTGAGATGAGACTCGGGTCACCAGACTTGGCAACAAGTACCCCCGTGAGCCACCTCACTGGACCCGTACTATCTGATTGTAAGTTGTAACATGTAACTATCATCATTTCTTTGTTGAGCCAGATTAATATTGACACCCCACTCTGCCCCCAGCCCATGCCCCGACCCCACCTTTGGTATTCTTGACAAACACTCTACCCCCAAAAATACATTCCCAGCCCTTCAGTGGCACTCAGGTCCACTGTAGTCAGGAAACCGTGTTCTCAGGCTGGAGATGGGGCTCAGGGAGAGCGCATGCCTGTGAAGTGCTCAAGGCCCGGGGTTTAATCCCCAGCACCAAACAGCAAAGCCGGCGATTCTCAGTGAATTAACTCAGAAACTGGGTAAGGGCCGCGGTGTGAACAAGCAGCAAGCCGCTCTAGTGTGTGACCCATGTGCACATGGAAATAATGTTCCATTCTTGCCGAGTGCATTACACACATGTCAACATTCAGAAAACTGCTAAGTCACATGTTCAAAACTCTATCTTAGCAGGGCATGGTGACTTGTGCCACCAGAAGGCGGAGGCAGCTGGGTTTCTGTGACTAGACATCAGCTGGGGGTATACACAGCACGTTTCAGGGCAGCCAGGGCTACATGATGAAACCTCGTGTAAAAAAAAAAAAAAAGTAAATAAAAATAATAAAATCTAAAACTCTCTCTTTCCTAATTATTTTTGTCCTTTGTTAGACAGAGGTGTTAATTTCCTCTCAGACCTATGGGCTCTGTGTGTCCCTTCTCATCTGTCAAACCTTCTTTATTTCTTTTGAACCTGTGCTATTAGATGGTTAAACTGTATTCTGGTAGCAAGGATCCTCCCTGTGTGGCGGCGTCCACCGCCTTCAGTCAGCACAACGTTGTGGTGTCTGTGCAGCTTCGGAAGTTCTCAGCATATGTCTGAATGTCATGCATCTCGCCAGCTTTTTTTCCCCCAGTGTTTCTGTCCTTGCATTTAAGTTGTGCATCCCAGATAAGGAACGCGGGGTTGGGTTTCCGTACTCTGACCACTTCCGCCTTCGCTAGCTTGGCTATGCACCATTACATCACCTGCTGAACCCTGCATGTTTCCCGTTTCCAATCTGTAGCCTTCCGCACTGAACAAGACCTCTTCCATAGTCTTGCCTTCTACACAGCTGTTTGTTATATAATGCTTTACCGATCCCGTCACTGCCAACCTACCTGCTTTTACGGCTCTCACACAGGCCGCCTCAGAAGGCTTCTGCTCACGCTCACCTCCATTTAGAACACGTATCTCATAGCCGGGCGTGGTGGCGCACGCCTTTAATCCCAGCACTTGGGAGGCAGAGGCAGGCGGATTTCTGAGTTCGAGGCCAGCCTGGTCTACCGAGTGAGTTCCAGGACAGCCGGAGCTACACAGAGAAACCCTGTCTCGAAAAACCAAAAAAAAAAAAAAAAGAACACGTATCTCACTTCTGTGCCTTTAACCCCCAGACACTGACCTGCTTTTTTTCTACCCCCGATTCCTCCTTTCTGTGTGCTTCGCCATGGGTTCTTTACTGCTGCTCTATATTCTAGCATGAGTCCACTCCTTCACCTGTGTCACATCCCACTGAAATGAATTTAATGACTTCTTATTTTATTATATTTTAGCTCCGTAAATACTCTTCTTAGATTCCTGTTCTCACAGGAATTCATCTTTTCAGTTATTTTATCTAATACTTTGTTTTGTTTTTTGAGACAGGGTTTCTCTGTGTAGCTCTGGCTGTCCTGGAACTCGCTCTGTAGACCAGACTGGCCTTGAACTCACAGAGATCAGCCTGCCTCTGCCTCCCAGAGTGCTGGCATTAAAACTGTGTGCCGCCACCACCTGGCCGCTTAGCTAGCCTCTTACTATTAAATATCTAAATTGTTTCTTTAAATAACTAAAGAGGAATACATTTTCTTAAAAATCTGGGCTGGAGAGATGGCCAAGCAATTAAGAGCACCGACTGCTCTTCCAGAGGACCTGAGTTCAATTCCTAGCAACCACATGGTGGCTCACAACCATCCATAATGGGATCTGATGCTCTCTTCTGGTGTGTCTGAAGATAGCTACTGTGTACTCATATAAATAATTAATAAATCAATCTTTTAAAAAATCCGGACTCACTGGTCTGCTGTGAAGAAAGTGGAGACAGGGTGCCCATCACTCTTGCTGCTTCCCTAGGGACGAAGGAAGTGTGTCACCCAGCCTGGCTCCCACCCTTACTCGTTTTGGTGGCACGGGCGCTACTCTCTTCACGATCCTCACAGAGATGAAGTCCACTCTTGTTCCTAACACTGACCGTGAGGGGAATGCCTCCTGCCTATCTCCATATGGACTGCTGTAAAGACATGTCTGAACACTGAGGCACAGGCTCTCTTTACGTTTAACTGCAATGATGACCTCTGTTGGTTTACACTGACTATGATCTGGAGCCCAGCTCCAACCCCCTGATGAAAGTTTGCTGCTTTAATGAGAACTGTCTCTGCAGCACTAGATTGCAGGGTGGGGTGGGGGGTGTTAATACATACCGTATTCTAGTATCTAACAGTTCTTTAATCATTGCCACGACTTCGTCATCTTCCTCAGAACCTAGAAAAAAAATCATAAGAAAACCAAGAGTAACAATTTTGAAGTTATATAAGCATTAAAACAGGAAGATTCTGACATAAAAGCAATCGAGAATGATGACACTCAAGTAATACAGAAAGTCACAGCTCAAGGCCAGCCTGGTGTGCATAGGAAGTTCCAGGCTAGGTAGATTTACAAGACCTTGCTTCAAAATCCGAAACAAAGAAAAAAAAAAAAAAAAAACAGAAAAAACCGACCTCACAGCAATCCTTCAGCCTTGGCCACATACAATAAGAACACACCACAGTCAGGATGGCCTTCCCCCACACATTGTATCAAAGGGCTTGTAGGCGTGGGTCCCTGAATTTTCAAGCGTTGATTGCTGTGCCTGGGAGAGAGCTTGCTGCTGAAAGAATATTTGGTATTGTCCTCTCAACAGCCCATTACCAGCTTTCTATGTGTAAATGCTTGTCCATCCTTGCCTGTCCAAATGATAAGTCTCTGAGTTTATCATGTTAAAAAGCAAGCTGTCAGAGAGGGAGGTCACGGAATCCTCATCTCTGCCAAAGGACAACCAAAGAGATGGGAAGGAGGGGCACTGTCCTGCTGCTCGTCAGTTTGGCGGGAATGTGGCTTCCTGAAGAATATAGAGTTAGCAGCTAAGCTGGGAAGAGACAGAACCAGGGGAACAAACCGGAGGAGAGGAGCGGGGGCAGGGAGCAGGGTTGAGTTACATTGTAACTCAGAGTCTGCCCAGCAAAGAGCCAACGGCCACACACACACACACATACACACACACACACACACACACACACACACACACACGCCTCCATGGCTTTATTTTTAAACCTCAGATTGGTTCCCCCAAAATCTTGCATAGACTACATACTGTTTTGCATCCCAAAACTCCCTTTTAAAATGGGTCTACAGCAACTGTAGAGGAATTAACACTGTTTGATTCTTGACACCTTTCTCCAGAAAAGGTTAACATCTGTTAAATCTAAGTGGAAGCAACTTTGTGCCTTATGTAGGTGTTTCTGAATTCTCAAAAATTTTCATAATTAAAATTTTTAGTTTTGTATAATAGATTCAATGTTCGCACAAGTTTTAAAAATTGAGAAAATAGTCTATATGAAGTTCTATATGAAAATTTTCCTCATGTAGAATTGGTTCCAAAGCCAAATACATTCAATGATAAAAGTAATTCCATTGTTCTTGGTTGTCCCCCCCAGACCAGACGGTGAGCTGCTCCTGCCGAAGACAGCACATGCTCTGGTCACAGGACACTGAGCAGAAGCTGGGACGGACACTCAAGTCCCTTCCCTGCAGGCCAGCTCACAGCCAGAAGGTGCTGCACAGGCAGCTGGGAGAGAAGTGGGTCAACCCTGTCGCCCAGCTGCGGCCCCATGTGCCACACTACTGACCAGGCTGGGAAAACGCTGTTCACTGCCCGCTGGAACAGCGGCCAGCGCCACTGGGGTAACCTAGTGCTCTCTCATGGGAGCCGAGGCCAGCTCCGCTGGAGGGAAGACATAGCTGGTATTGTAACCTGGTCAAAAGCCTGTGACGGGCCGGTCATAGACCCTTATGGAAAAGTTCTAACTGTTTTACTAAATGGACATGAAGTGCTCGGCAAGTTTCTTTTTAAATGACCAGGTTTCTGCCCACAGATTAGGACTATCTGGGTTGGTCAGAGCAGCTCTTCACACAGTAGGTGTCCAAGTGCTGAGACTAAGAGACTGTTGACTCAGCCCTAAGTGGGACAGCCTAACCTGCAAGACTCCGAGACCATCATGGAGTGTTGGGGGAGGGGCAGAAGGCCTGTCAGAGCTGGAGGACGGGGAGGGGGGTGGGGGGGCTGGAGAGCTGTGGAATGCTTTCTGGCCATTCTAGAGGACCTGGGTTTAGTTCCTAGTACCCACATGGTGGCTTGCAGTTATCTGTAACTCTAGTTTCAGGGGATCTAATGCCTTCTCCTGGACTCCAACGGCAACACACACACAGTGCGCATACATAGATGCAATACTCCTGAACGTGGACGGAGGAGGGTCTCATGAGGCCCCACCCTCCCTGAGGGCCTCACGAAGTTATTGCTGGGGGGGAAGGATATCATCGATGGTGGTGTCTCCACTGGTAAGATGCCGGTGCTCCGTAGGTGGCCTACCTGTGCTTCTGTAAGCAACGCTAAAGGACCTCATTTAAAGCTCTCACAAGACCAAACAGTTTGAGAGGAGGTTGGGAAGAGGAAGAGGATCATCAAGAGTGAGGGAGACAAGAAAGCAACAGAGGGTGATTATGATCAAAACACATTACATACATGTATAAAAAGCCATAAGTGAACCCATAATGCCATATAGCTAATATGTAAATAATTCTAATAAAAGCAATTTAAAAGTCTGTATTCTGTCACTTGGAATCCAGGTGAATGGGACTGAGGCAGGAAGTCAATAAAGACTGTCCAAGCACTGACAGATCAGCACAACGCTACCTGCTTCTCCCGGAGGCGTCTCCTCGGTCACAAGGGGTAAGCCAGATGCAAAGAAGTCCATAATTGTTGCATAAATGTCTGGTTTCAGTAAATTCCAGTCTAATTCTTCATTCTCCTGTAATCACATTGAAGAAGCGTGCTGCATTTCCAGCCAAGAGCACAAATCCAGATTCCCACCTTTTTTTTCCTCCCCATTTCGAGTCAGGTCTCAACATGCAGCTCTGACTGCCTGGAACTCATTACGTACACCACACTGCCATTCAACTTGCAGAGAGAGGTCTGTGCTCCTGCCTCCTGAGAGCTGGGATTAGAGGTGTGTGCCACCACAGTGAGTTCACAGAGTCACTGCACAAAAGTGAACTATGCAAACACACACACACACACACACACACACACACACATCTGAAACTCGTCATATGTGCACATGTGTCAACACAATGACTAAGTGCATGCCCTTTCGGAGAGGGAGTGTGCACTGTAGCATCAGACAGAGCACACAGGCAATTTGTTTATAATGTTTACTTGATTTCTTTTCCATCCACCAACTCACAGAAAGAATTGGTAAAAATACAACTTAGGGGCAGGCAGGATGGCTCAGTGGGTAAAAGCACTTGCTACCAAGTCTGGCAAGCTGAGTTTAGTGCCTAGAACCCACATGGTGGAAAGAGAGAAAACTACCTCTTGTAAGTTGTCCTCTGATCTATGGATGCCTAAACACAGACAGACACAAAATAATACTTGGAATTAAAACATTTAAATTTTTAAAAATTTTATAAAACATAAAATAAATTTTATTCCAGTAACCTGGAAGCTGCTAAGTTTGTGTCCTGTAATCCTGGGCATTGTGTTGAATCTGCTGAGGGTCAAGTGTTTCACCTGAATTGCTGAGGCTTCTGGATAACAGTTCTATCTGGAGCACAGTTAACTGCAGCTTAGAAAAAACCCTTTGTGAACTTGACAAATGAAGCAGACATCACCAGAGGTTTTTAATGTACATATTTATTTTATTTTATATGTATGAATGCTTTGTCTGCATATACATCTATGCGTCATATATGTGGTTGATGTCATAACAGGACACTGGGTCCTCTGGAATTGGAGGCATAGATAGTGGTGAGCTGCCGCTTGGTGCTGGAAATCTAAAGATTTATTTATTTATTTATTTATTTATTTATTTATTTGATGTATATGAATACACTATAGCTGTTCAGATGGTTGTGAGCCACCATGTGGATGCTGGGATTTGAACTCAAGACCTTAGGAAGAGCAGTTGGTACTCTTAACCGCTGAGCCATCTCACCAGCCCCCAGGGCTGGAAATCTAAACTGGGTTGGTTCTCTGCAAGGGCAGACAGTGGTCTTAACTGCTGAGCTGTTTCTCCAGCCCCTGACCTGAGAGTTTTAATACCAGGTGTCATTAAAAAACCCTCGCATATTAAGAATGAAAATTCTAGGTTGGGATGGTGGTTTGTTTGCAATGCCGGCAACAGGGGGGCCAAGGAAGGAAGGCCTCAGGTTTCGGGCCAGCCTGGGCTACAAGGCAAGTCAACCAAAGAACAACGACAATTGTAGAGAGGGGCGCTAGACTCCGACGAAGCAGAAGGCCGAGTCTTGCTCCATGCGCTGAGGACTGTACCTTTGTGACTGTGATGAAATCTGGTCCAAAGAAGACGCTCTTCACGCCTTCAATCCTGAATAACTGCCTGGGAACACAGAACAGAAAGCCATCCCATCAAAGAAGAGAAGCAGAGACAGACGTGGGGAAAACAGAAAGGCCCGCCACTAACTGTCCCCAAGCTGTCTCTGGACTGGAGATGGCTGTGCCCCGTCCTACCCGGCAGTCACCCGCCTTGCTCTAGGCACAGGGACAGGCTTCTTCTGACTGCTCTACCTGAGCATGCACATCGCCCGCATCAGTGAGGAGGCGGTGGCACACGCAAAAAGTGAGGGACAGCATCTCATAAAAAAGACGGCAACACCACGGAGCCACAAAGACGGCCCTGAGAGCCTTCCTGAAGGAAGACACATTCATGTCATTCACCCAGCAGACAGCTGACAGCTCTAAGTGCCAGGTTCTAGGACGACAGAAGACAGACTGGCCTCTCCTCAGGAGCTTACAGCAAAAAACGTTCCCTAAAACTGCTCAGGGACTACAACAAAGAAAAGATCAGTAAATTCCACAAATACAAAAACACAGGATTTTTCTTTCCCCTTCTTTTTTGTGGTGGTAAAAAACTGAACCCAGTGCCCAATCTATGACCAATGGGAGTTCTGTCGAGTAGCTTTCTATATTCCTAGTGAAGTTGTTTTGTTTTGTTTTTGTTTTTGTGTATGTTAAAACAGGGCCTCACTGTGTAGCCCAGGCTAGCCTCAAATTCCCAGTCTTTCTATGCCACCCAGGTTTATGGGCTACACTACACTAACTCATTCTTGATGTAAATATTTCAACAATACATAAACAGTTAAAGACATTACAGCATAGCCTCTAATCCCAGAGCTCAAGAAACGGAAGCTAAGGATCAGCAGTTCAAGGCTAGCCTGAGCTATCTGAGAACCCATCTCAAAAGAGCAAAAACACTCAAAAATTACAATAAGAAGTTAAAATTTGGGGGCTAGAGAGATGACTGAGCAGGTAAGAGCACTGACTGCTCTTTTTATTTAGGTGGAGAGTTAGACAAATAGTACCACACTGCACCACTGCTCCCCAACTCGCATGCCCAAGGCCCTAGATTCAACTCCAGTTTGCAAAACACACAGAGACACAGACACAGAGGACGTGTGTGTCCGCGTGGATCTTAGTTTTATATTTATGCATTTACATGTGTGCTTCACTTGCTCATGTGTGTGCACGCATGTGTGTGCAACTAAACTAATACACATCCCTAGCAAGCCCTGTTTGCCTGTTTCCTGAAGTTATATTCTTCTTTAAAAAAAAAAAAAAAACAGTATAGAGCTGTGAAATCAACTAAATACCAATAAGGGATTTGTTTAACAAAATAAAACTAAACTAAATAACAAAAAGAAATGTTAAAAGATGAGAATGCCTATTACCTAGTTACTTTTAAAATGATTATTTTATTTACTTATTGGCTTATTTGGTTTGGGGCTTTTGTTTGTTTGTTTTTAATTTGTTTATTTTTTTTGAGGCAGGGTTTCTCTGTATAGCCTTGGCTGTCCTGGAACTTTCTCGGTAGACCAGGCTGGCATCAAATTCAGAACTCCGCCTACCTCTGCTTCCTGAGTGCTGGGATTAAAGGCTTGCCCACCAGGCCCTGCTTTAAGTTATTATTTTTTTATTTATGTGTATGCACGCCCGTGTGTATGTACATGCAGTGTCTGAACAGGCCAGAAGAGGGCACTGGATCCCCTGGAGCTGGGGTAAGTGATGGAAACCTGAGCTAGACTCCTCTGCAGGAGCAGCAAGTGCTCTTAGGCACCTCTGCTATCACCTACTGGACAAGAGCAAGGGGTGGAAATAGCCGTCAGACATTTGTTATACGCACACACGCACATAGGTATGTGCACCAAGTCATAGCATACACATTTCCTTTTTTTTTTTTTTTTTTTTTTTTTGAGACAGGGTTTCTCTGTGTAGTCCTGGCTGTCCTGGAACTCACTCTGTAGACCAGGCTGGCCTCGAACTCAGAAATCCACCTGCCTCTGCCTCCCAAGTGCTGGGATT
This sequence comes from Apodemus agrarius, assembly GCA_964023405.1. Classification (NCBI taxonomy): domain Eukaryota; kingdom Metazoa; phylum Chordata; class Mammalia; order Rodentia; family Muridae; genus Apodemus; species Apodemus agrarius. Next base: position 116,138,265 of record OZ030006.1, on the reverse strand, counting down.
ACAGGAATGAGCCACCACGCCCGGCATCATACACATTTCTTACTGCTGTTTGTATCAAAAGCATGAAAAATAAGTACTCTATGGGGCATTCTGAGAAATGGCGTGTTTAAGTCAGAAAAATGGTACACATTTATAAACTAGACGTTTAAAAAACAATTTGTGAGTTTCGCTTTTGCCTGCCCTCAGTCACGTACAGGAGGTTACCTAGGCCTTCTTCAAGTGCTCAGCAAGCAGGATCAGCGCAGACATTTGCGTGGGTGTTAGGGTGCACTCCAGCAGCTGAACACGTATTTAGCACGCACAAGGCCTGCATTCAATCTCTTTCTGCACACAACAAAGCGATCAGGAAGAAAGGAGGAGGGAAGGGAAGGCGGGAGCAGGAGGCGGCTCCCTGACACAGACTAGTGCATTGGTGTGAATGACGGCCCTGCGGTGTGTTCCAAAGAGGCCTGGCGTGCAGTACCACTCTGGCAAATAACACGGCTCTCATGGACTAGAAACTTCCTCATTGATTTTGAAAGGTCACTTCACATCAGACAACTGTAATAATTTATGGTTCGGAATGAAAATCCAGAACCTTGGCTATGCTTTCTTTTGAAATTAAAGGAGCACCTTTTCATGCTTCTTGAAAATCAGAGTTGAAGCTGGGTGCTGTGGCACACATCTGTACACATCTGTAATCCCAACTCCCAGGAAGTGGAGGCAGAAGGAGTTCAAGGCCAACCCAGTTACACAGTGAGTTTGTGACCAGCCTAGAGACGTGCTGCAGAAATGTCTCAGGGGATAAAGAGCATGGCACACAAGTCTGAGGATCTGAGTTCAAATCCCTACAGACTGGGCTAAAAATAAGATGGAGAGGGACTCTCAAGGCCAGCCCTGGCCTTTGTGTGTGCACACACTCACACAAACTCACACTGTGCACACTCACACATTCACACAAACTCACACTGTGCACACTCACACATTCACATAAACTCACACTGCACACACTCACACATTTATACAAACTCACACTGCACACACTCACACATTTACACAAACTCACACTGCATACACTCACACATTTACACAAACTCACACTGCACACACTCACACATTCACATAAACTCACACTTCACAACTCACACATTCACATAAACACACTGCACACACTCACACATTTACACAAACACTGCATACACTCACACATTTACACAAACTCACACTACACACTCACACATTCATATAAACTCACTGTGCACACTCAAAAATTCACACAAATGTGCACACTCACACACCACACACTCACGCATAACATACACATTTTTTTACCATTTAGAGTTTCAAAGGTTTGGATCAGAATTTTATCATAATTAACCCATTTGGTGAGCTTCTTAAGTAAAAAAAATTATATGTAATAATAATAATAAAATAAAAATTTAAGTATTCATGCTACAGAACTGTCAAATACACTCCTGAGGAGAAAGCTTTTGTAATTTCAAGTCACTTCTTCTAAACCCAGCCCTGCCCACAGTGTACCAGCTCTGTAAGGCCGCCTGACCACAGAGGCTGCTTTGCTTCCTGGTAGGAACAGTACCTGGCCAGGGGGGAGCGGAAAGCCGCAGCTGGGCTGGGGAAGTCCATGGTCCTCGTCTCAAGAACCGGCTTTCCTGGTATAAACTTTAAGCTGTTGGGATTTGGGGTGTCTTGTGTCTGAATAAACATGAATCGTACTGAAAAAGAGAAAGAGTGTTAGGCTAGAAAAACAGTTTAAGTTAGGGTCAATGAAGTACTCTTTTTTTAAAGATTTATCTATTTTTATTTTTATTTTTATTTTATCCGTCTGAATGTCTTACCTGCCTCTGTGCATGCGCACCATGTGCCAGCAGCGTTGAGGAAACCATCAGATCCTCTAGAATGCAGTCATGGGTGGTGGTACCACCCATGGTGACTACCACATGGATGCTGGGAACTAAACCTAGGCTTCTGCAAGAGCAAATGCTCGAACCACTGAGGGGTCTCTCTAGCTCCCGGAAGTGCTCACCTTTTAGAGAAACAGAAGTAAGAAACACTGGGGGAAAGGATCTCACAAGCTTTATCTCCCAGGCTGACCAGAGATCCTAAAAAGTTGAACTGCTTGAACGTGAAGGTCAAGCATTTCATTAAGGCGCCCGGCCTCCAATCAAGGAAAGTTTGCTTTTACAGGGAACAGTTTTTGAAACAAAACTTAAAGGAAAGAAGGTCACTACTTTCTATTCTGAACCAGTCATTTCCTGCAGTTTGTTTGTTTGAGACGGGGTCTCTTATCTAGTTTTGGCTGGCCTGGAACTCACTATGTATCAGGCTGGCCTCAAACTCAGAGATCTGCCTGCCCCTGCCTACAGAGTGTTGGGATTGAAAGTGTGTGTGTGCTACCGTGCTGGCTTCGGCAGCACATATACTAAAATTGGAACGATACGGAGATTAGCATGGCCCCTGAACAAGGATGACACGCAAATTCGTGAATCTTTCCATATTTTTTAGAACAATTGAGCTTTTATATGTGTGTAAATAGTCATGAAAATGTTGTTTTTTTGGTTTTGTTTTGTTTTGTTTTGTTTTGTTGGTTTTTCGAGACAGGGTTTCTCTGTGTAGTCTTGGCTGTCCTGGAACTCACTTTGTAGACCAGGCTGGCCTCGAACTCAGAGATCCACCTGCCTCTGCCTCCCAAGTGCTGGGACTAAAGGCGTGCGCCACCACTGCCCAGCTTGAAAATGTATTTTATAAAATGTCTGTACAGTCTATTTGTGTCTACTCTTGGAATGGATTCCTATCTATACGGTCTTATCTGTGTCTTGGGGGTGTTTCACCTGTTAGTGCCAGCAAGTGTTGCTATGGAGAGTGCAGCTTCCCAGCGACTGGCACACTCCTGTGTACAGCACTGCAGCATGGACTGTTTATTTCAGCCAGTAGACTCCCTGCCTCACAAGTGCTCTGTGGTCTTCCTGTTGCATTTCATTGGCCTCAGAGTTTCATAGCAGAGGATACAAGAGCCTCTTTTCATGACATAACCAATGATGACTTTGTCTACACTTAATACTTTGTACTGGAGATTTTTAAATGCCACGATCTGTGTAGATTTCTAATACCAAAGACATAAATGTTTTCCATAGACTTTGTCTTGCCTGTCTGTAGCCCTTGTTCCATATGGTGAGTTAGAATGGCATTTTACTTTGTAATATTTTTTAAATATGTCAATAAAATAGTTACTATTTGATAAAAGAAAGGAAGAAAAGAGAGAGAGAGAGAGAGAGAAAGAAAGAAAGAAAGAAAGAAAGAAAGAGTGTGCTACCAAGCCTGGCTTTGTATTTTGCCGTCATAATAATTTCATCGTGCATCTCACTGAGTCTGAAGGACTAAATCTGGCTTTCCCTACTCAATACACCGAGTAACCTAGGCCTACAGAAAAGTGGGCTTTAGAACTACCCAGGGGTAAGACTATAAATGTAAAACAAAGTAAGTCAAAACAAAATCTCATTTGCAAGCTAGACTCAGTAGCCCAGGGCCTGCAGGGCTGGAGACTGAGGAGGAGGAACCTGAGTTCACAGCCTCAGCTGTGCAGTGGGCTCCGGGCCGGCCCCCCCCCCCCCCCCCCCCCGCAGCTAGCAAGGGCCTCTAAAAACAATATGCAAAAAAAAAAAAAAAAAAACCAAAAAACAAAAAACAAAAAACAACAGCAAGAAAACAAAACAAAACAAGCCACACGATCTATTTACACTGGGGGAGAAAAATGAAGAAAAATACAGTATTACCACATAGCTTTTCTCTCTTAACATAAATAAGCTGCCTCAAAGATTAATCTGTACAGATATTCAACCAAATCATTCCAATTATATTCTAAATTCAGTTTAATTATGTACTTTGAAAATAACTCTACACATATATAATAATTATATGAACTTAACAGGTTATATTTAGGGATTTATATGTATATGCAAATACACATATTCATACTCTAACACCTATTGAAAGAGGAGCCATGAGTTTGAAGGAGAGTGGGGAGACTGTATTAACATACAGTCTCAAAAGTAAACAATCAATCAATCAATCAACTCCTAGCTCTAAAACCTAGCCAGACACTTCCGAAAGTGGGCCGAGTGAAGGCAGGATAGGACAGAGTGAAGTGTTTTCCCTTTGGGGAGTGACACTCTACTGGTCCCTAAGGAGGTAGGCACAGCTCCTGCACAACACAGACAAGAACTGAAAGCCACTGTCAAAGACTGAAATCAGTGGTACCACCTAGCAAAGGCTAGACCACCACAAAGTGCGGCTCCACTGCAGGTAGCCAGTTAGAGTAGGCTGACCTGCTGAGTTCCCAGCATCTACAGCCAAGGCATTTTGTGATTTGAGGAAACATTCCTCATCTCCAGTCTGCAGAAGAGATAAGACTTTTTCCAGAGTCAAGTCATACCCCTAGCCACCCTCGATCTCACCCCAGGACAGGGCCACAGGAAGGTGCAGTGCCCAAGGCAGCAGGAAGGGTTGAGCTGTGACCACATCAAGCCTTGAACAGGCCCCTCCGAGTGTCCCCAAGGCAGTAGACAGACACTAGAAGGTTTGATTAAAGGCAGGAATTCACTGCTGTACAGATATTCCCATAGAAATAGAGAAAGCAATACCTTAAAATACACGATTCTCTCAAACACAACCCCACTTGTAACTTTTCTTATAATATTTCATTTTAGATATCATTTATTGAGCAACTCATGGTCTAAAAATGTGTGTACAAGACACTAGATTTCACAAGTCTACAGATAATGTCCTCTGACTAATAATAGAAAAGTATGGTTTTACCACAGGGAGGGGGTAGGGATGGACAGGAAACCACTGGATCCTTTTTCTAAGCCTCTGAATAGAAAATTGGCAAATTCTCCGGCTGTTGAGATGGCTCGGGGGTAAAGGTGTTTGCTACCAAGGCTCAGTCCCCAGAGCTCACAAGGTAGGAGGAGAGCTCTGGCTTAAGCAAGCTGTCCTCTGGCCTGCACACACGCACTGTGGCACACTCACACACATATAAGTTCATTTTTTAAAGGAAACTTTAAAATTTTGTATTTTATGACCATTCACTCTATCGAGCACTGTACCTGTGTTCCACAAGGGTGTGCACAGCGGGAGAAGTGGTCTCCGTACATACTGGTGCAGAGGTTGTTTCTTAAAGGTGTGTGGGGTCACTCCGTGACAGAACCTACATTTGAAACAAAGAGTGACATGGTAAGGAATCAGACCTGTTTTGTTGTTTTGAAACAGGTCTCACTCTGTAACCCAGATGGCCTCATGAGCGTCTGGGACACTGACTCTGCAGTCCTGGAACTGCAGACAGGAACGCACACCCAGCAAGCAGGGTGGTCCTTTATCGACGATTTATACTTCCCTTGTATATAGGACACAGCTACGATTTAAACATAACCAGCATAACCAGCAATAAAAATACTTAGAGAGCTAACTTTCCATTTTCTATCTGCAACCTTATTTCTACTTCAGCAAACAATACAATGAATAACAGGGGTAAAAGGCCCTGAGGGATGGATGGGTCAATAGTTAAGGGCCCTTGTTGCTCTCGTAGAGGGTCTGGGTTTGGCTCCTGGCACCTTCATGGTAGCTCATAATCGTCTGCACTCCAGTTCCAAGGGTGTCAGGCATGCATGTGGCAAACATACATACTTTCAGGCAAAACACTGATATGCATAAAATAAGAACACTGTCTAGACCACACAGAAACCTATTTGGTTGGTACCTGGAAGTACACACTAACATCCGGGCATCAGAATCAGAAATGTACCGACAAAGGAACTGAAATCTACAGCCCCAAACCCTCAGCCCCACGAGGGCTTTGTGCTTCCTCTTTCTTCCCTTCTTCCTTTCTTTTCTTTTTCTTTCTTTTTTTTTTTTTTTTTGTTTTTGTTTTTGTTTTTGTTTTTGAAGACAGGGTTTCTTGCCGCAACCCTGACTTTCCTGGAACCCCTTGTTGACAAGGCTGGCTTCATAACTCAGAGCTCTGCAAAGACGTACCCCACCACTTTTTCTTTTAAAAGTTTAAAAACTAGGTAGCAGAGTCACTTGGCTGAAAACAGATAAGAAAAAAAAAATTCAACGAGAAGCTTTCCCTTGTCTGTCCCACAGCAGTCACCCGGAGAGAGGCAGCCCAGCAGCTCTGTTTATGTGCTATGTGTATGAGATGCATTTAGGAGTTCTTAAAACAAGGGGAGGGGGTGTAGTCTCATAAATAGTTGGGGCTGGCCTTGAACTCCTGATCTTCCTGCCTTCGCCTCTCAAGTACTGGGATGACAGATGTGGGCTTCCATGCCAGCCTGAGGAAATGCATCTGAAACGTCAAGGTAGCCATCGGCATGGCTGATGGCTGGGAGCACAGCTCAGGGGAGGGACAGTGCTTGCCTAGCATTTGCAAAGCCCTTGGTTTGAGAGTTCCAGATTTGGGAAGAGGAAAAAAAAAAGGTAGAAAATAAGCAAAAGCCCTGAGCAAAAGCCTGGAATGTTCTAAGCTCCAACCCAGCTCATACCTGAGCCCACGGAAGGGGCCTGCCTGCCAAAGGCCACTGAAACAACGCGTGCAATTTCCATGATGGGTAAGGTGCATGATGGGTAAGTTTTGTGTTTAGACATGGGTTCTATCCCCATGGTATCTCATTAAGTACAAATGTCCCAAAATTTAAAGTCAGAAACTCCACTGAAATATTTATGATAAAGGACACTCGCTTCATTCCAATGATTCCAAGTCTACCGTCTAACAGAACGCAAGCCATTGCCAAGAGCAGTCAACATTCTGTTTGATGGGGAGCTGTAAGCCGGCGTCGGACCTTCACATCACTCTGATAGAGAAGCACTGACTGGCTACTCTCAAAGCTTCATCAAATTAAAAAGGAACGGAGCTCTGAAAATAACTCCTGCTAGAAAGGGAAATAAAAGGACATTGCAGTGACGAAAAACATTAGAGATCTGACTTGAGTTACTTTTTTTTTTTTTTTTTTTTTGGAGCGACTGAGTTTCACTGTGTAGACCAGGCTGGCCTTGAACACAAAGGCCCTCCTCCCCTCCAAGACCCTTTGTGGCAGCAAAACAGTCAAAAAGTGAAAACATCATGCCCTTGAGACCAGAACAAGAGCAAACTATTGGAGTAAAACCTGAACACAGCACCTTCCCAAATACAAGACTCAGCTACTGTTTAAATTCCATGTTGTAAAAATGCCTATGACAGAAATGGCTAATTAAATGTCATACCCAGGAGACCCCCTGCCAGCTGGAGTCCCCAGCTAACTGTCTTGGTTCCTGCGGTTTGCCGAGCCTGTTCTGTGCGCCGGTGTGCCTGCTTCGGTGCTCTTCCCTCTGGCTGCATGCTCTCTTATGCTTGTATTATTTGCTGTATCCTCAATAAATGCACTCATTTGAGACAAAGGCATGCAGGGCACTGTAGATCATTCTCCCAAAGGAGCACCTTGCAAGTCCCTAAGTAAGGGACATACCAGGCCACACAGTGAGTGCTCAGTAAATGGTAGCTGCTATCACTACCTAGTAACTAGTAACTACCCATTAAGTGAACGGAGTAAATACTCCGGGATTTGGAAACACACTAATATTCCAGTTGCTGTTCCTTCAACCCTGGGGAAAAGCAGCAAGGGTGGAGAAACCAGAAGTACGCTCTGGCAGGAAGGTTTGAAGTCTAAACGACCCTGAGTAAAGTAACTGAAGGGAAGTCATTGAAAGCAGGTGGGAAGGGGCTTCCTGCTTTCAGGAGAAAAAAAAAAACCTTCTGTTAATCTGCTATTTTTATGAGATGCATTTAGGAGTTTTTAAAGCGAGGGTAGGGGGTGTAGTCTCATAAATAGTTGGGGCTGGCCTTGAACTCCTGGTCTTCCTGCCTTCGCCTCTCAAGTACTGGGATGACAGATGTGGGCTTCCATGCTAGCCGGATGAAATGCATTTGAAACTTCAAGGTAGCCATCGGCATTGGCATTGTCAGGCCCCTTTCTACAGGAGTCACAGGCGGGTGGGACAGATATCTGAGGGAGTGGCTCTAGAAGAGGAACAGGACGCACTCGCACGGGCCAGGGCGGTGGATTCCCTCGGGTCACTTCTCTCCGAGCCGTGACCTCCCGGGAAAGGGAACCGCACGCCACGACCTCGGGACCGCTCTTCCCTTCAGAACCACATTCCCGTGGGATCTACAAGGGACATCCGTGGAAGGTGGCTGACCTCGGGCTCTGGAGCCAGGACAAGGCTCCCTCAGACGCCCCGTGAGAAGGTGGCGACAGGGATCTGCTGGCCCGGGAGCCGACACCTACCGCCTGCACAGCCGGGCTACAGCGACCGCTGCTCCCCATGCCCGCTCAGCCGCCGCCATCACTTCGGTGCCAGTGCGCTTGCGCGGACCCGCCTCCTTCACCGCTCCAAGTCATACGCAGACTCAGGCCCTGCAGAGAGAGCAGTCAGAGGAAGCCGGTTCCTTACAGGTTGAGAGCGGTACTGCAAGTGGCCTCCCCACCCCTTCCTTTTACTGAAAGTAGATTTTTTTTCTCACTTAATATATCCAGATTACAGTTTCCCTTCCTTCTATTTCCCCCAGTTTTCCCACACCTCTCCTCGAACTCACTCCTTTCTGTCTTTCATTAGAAAACAAGCAGGCTTCTAAGGGAATATATGACATAAGATAAAACAAAACCTAACACATCAGAATAGGACAAAACAAACATAAGGAAAAGAGTTCAAGAAAAGGCACAAGAAATGCATATGAGTGCAGAGACACACTTATTCACATACGCAAGAATCCCATGAAAACACAAACTGGAAGCACGTAATATATATGAAAAGGGACCTACAGGGCAAAAGAGGGGAGGGAGGGCTGGAGGGAGGGAGAGAGAGAGAAATTTTTAAAAATATGTGTATAAATAAGATAAAAAACAAAAACAATGTAATATAAACAAAAACGTGTAATTAAATACACAAAGCAAAGTCCTGGCTTAACATTATGAGACAAAGGACACCACTGAGTTGGTTCTCTGTTGGCCATTCTACAGCTGGCCATGTGGCCCAAGCTTAGGAGTAGTTTGCCCTCCCGGCCCTCCTCCCAAGTGAGATTCCCTTGGAGAAAACTAGATTTTCATTTGCAAGGGGTAATCAACTGGAGATGGCTTAGGAACAGAGACATGGGGCTGCATCTTCTTTCAGCTCTATGGCCGCCCCCATCTGATGCCTAGCCTGTTTCCATGGTGTCCTCCACCTCCTCTGGCTCTTACACCCTTTCTGCTTTGCAGGTTCCCTGATCCCTGAGAAGAGAGAGTGGATGGAGAGATCCTGTTTAGGGCTGAGTGCTTCAAGGTCTGTCACTCTCTGCACGTTGTTTGACTGTTAGTGGAATGTTTAGACTCATTTTTATTGCTATATTCTTTTAATTCAACAGTAGTTCTTGGGGCTGGAGAGATGGCTCAGTGGTTAAGAGCACTGACTGCTCTTTCAGGGGTCCTGAGTTCAAATCCCAGCAACCACATGGTGGCTCAAACCATCTGTAACAAGATCTGACACTCTCTTCTGGAGTGTCTGAAGACAGCTACAATGTTCTACACTGTACATACATACAATAAATAAATAAATAAATAAAATAAATCTTTAAAAACAAACAAACAAACAAAACAAAAAAAACAGTAGTTCTTGTTCTACCCCAGGGGCCTGGGCTCTCTAGTCTCAGATTCTGAGTTACCCGAGCGCTGTCAGGTATGTCCTGGAGTGGGCCTTCAGTCAAATCAGTTGGTCACTCCCACAAGCTTGGTGCCACCATTGCACTAACATACCTGGCGGGCAGGAGGCCACTGTAGATCAAAGGGCTTGTGGCTAGGTTGGTACTTACGTTTCTCCTTTGGCAGCATGCAGAGTATCTTCCTGTGCCAAAGATGCCAGCATGGGGCCGGGCGTGGTGGTGCACGCCTGTAATCCCAGCACTTGGGAGGCAGAGGCAGGCAGATTTCTGAGTTCGAGGCCAGCCTGGACTACAGAGTGAGTTCCAGGACAGCCAGGGCTATACAGAGAAACCCTGTCTCGAAAAAACCAAAACAAACAAACAAAAAAAAAACAAAAACAAAAAAAACAAAAACAAAAAAACAAACCAAACAAACAACAAAAAAAGATGCCAGCATGGAGGGGTGAAAGTTCTAAACAGGCACCAGCTTGATTTCTTCATGTTCAATGAGTCGTGTGGATATTGTCTTCAGCAAGAGGGCCTTCCCATCAGTTTGTGGAAAGCATGCTATCCTATAGTCTTAGCACCCACCTGGGTTGTTTGTGGGTTCCTGTGGGACCCCCTTGGCCAAAATCTCAACTAGATGTATCCCATTTGGGGTACTGGAAACTTCATTTGGTGACAAGAGATATCCAGCTGGGACTCGTCTTTTTGGAGATTTTTGGTGATCTAAATCACGTTCATCTACATATATATTTTAGGAAGCTTCTACCGTATTAGGTTTCCATACAAACTCAAATAGCCCTTAATTTTAGCTCTCCCTCCCTGTATCCCCCCAAACCCCCCTCCCTGCTCCCCTCATCTTCCACTCTCCACTAGATCCACCTGCCTCTGCTGGGACTAATGGAGTGTCACCATGCCCTACAAGAGCACAGATATTTACAATGTGTACCATGTATTTTACAACTCAAATTATTCTAGCTTTAAGTTTGGGAGTTCTTCCAGGGTGGATTTTGGGTCCCTCTCTGCTACTGTCTGGCACTAGTGGGAGATGCTTCTCTGGCCATCTTGTGTCTGCTTCAGGCCCTAGAATCCATGCTTCTCCTGAGACCTGACTCCCTTGAGAATGGCGTCTAGAAATCAAGACCAGGGAGTTTGAGAGAACAGTGCCTGCCACAGGAGGGAGCAGAGCTTGGATCCCCGCAACCCTGTCAAAACTCAGCTCCCCTGTAGGCCCTGTAGTGCCGAAGGGGGCGGGGAGAAGAGGAGCCTGCCGAATTAGTGACTTTCAGGAACAGGGGGACATTTGGGTTTTGTGTCTCAAAAAAATACGGTGATAAATTATAGAGGAAGAAAACCCTGTGGTGGCTATTCCCAGTGTCAACTTGACTATATCTGGAATGAATTATAATCCAGAAATGGAGGGCACACCTATGATCCAGATCTTGAGGCTGGAAGACACACACTTTTGATCCAGATCTTCAGGTATAGAGGCCATGAAAAACTTAAGCTCAAGGAAAGGTGGCACATGCCTTTAATGCCAGGAGACCGAGCTAGCCGATCTCTGAGTTCAAGGCCAGGCTAGGACAGAGCAAGTTCCAAGTAAAAAACAGCTTTAGGTCGGGCATGGTGGTGCACACCTTTAGTTCTGGCCATCCCTTCTGCTGGACGCCTACATAAGGACGAGAAAAGGAAAGAAAGGTCCCCCCTTCGTCTGCTTGCGCTTATTTGCTGGCACATCTGCTGGGGCCACTTCTTCAGGATTCCAGCTGATACACAAGAGCAGCTGAGACACCCAGCCCCACAGGACTGAGCGGCTACTCGGTTCTGGGATTTCCCATCACAGCTGCCCATTGTTGGGTTACTGGACTGCAGACTGAACGTCATGCCAATAATCTCCTTTAATATATAGAGACAATCCATAAGTTCAGTGATTCTTGAGAACCTTAAGACCCTACAATTGACCTCTGCCCTCCAAACGCAAGCGCATCTGTGTATGTGACACACAAGAATGCATAAGTAGAAAACAAACCAGGAGCCGCGTGCCTGTGTGCTCCTTGTCCACGCCGTCCATTCCATCCTATGCTCTCCTTGCAAATGTGAAAACGGGAGTTCAGACCCCAAAGGCCACGGAGACGCTACTGGGCGGTGCAGCCAGCAGTCTGCTGAGACAGAGAATCCACCAAGCAAGCTGCTAGCCGTATCAGCTGGCTCCGGGCTTAACGGACAGACCTTGCCACAAATGTTAGGGTCCAAAAAAAAAAAAAAAAAAAAAAAAAAAAATCCAAGCAGGCACAAGAGTCCAGCAAAGCAAGATTTTTATTTGAATTAGGCAGCAATAACTGACCAGTCAGGAACAGCAGCACAGACTGGGGAGCTGACTGAGTCTCTGAGCGTTCATTTTAGTAAGTATCTAAGCAGATGACAGCATTTTTTTTTTTTTTTTTTTTTTGTACTTAGGCCACTATTGACCAATCAGAGCCACAGAACTCAGGAGCTGAATTGAGCCAAAATGTAAAGAGGTTTGTTTTTTTTTCTTTATAGACGTATTTATTTTATTTATGTGAGTACACTATTGCTCTCTTCAGACACACCAGAAGAGGGCATCAGATCTTATTACAGATGGTTGTGAGCCACCATGTAGCTGCTGGGAATTGAACTCAGGACCTTTGCGAAAGCAGTCAGTGTTCTTTAACCACCGAGCCATCTCTCCAGCCCCGAAAATAATCTGTATAAAGGGTTTTAAAGCCTCAAAACCACAAACATCTGTGCCAAGTTATCTCGCCAATCAGGAATTAGGGATAGGGGCTTCCTTAGGAACATGGCTTTTTGGTATACTTATCCTGTTTCCATTGGTTGGGTTGTTCAATTGTGGCAGGGCAACTTGCCTAGCATAAGCGACAACCAGGATATCAGTAACCTGTGTTCCAGGACCCAGGGAGGTCTTGAGAACTTAAATTTTATTTAACACCTATTCAAAATGGAGGTTTTATTCAAAATGTCTTCAGTTTGATTCCTTCTTACAGTAGAAGAGCACTCTACACACAAGAGAGCTGATACACACACACACACACACACACACACACACACACGGGTGGGGAGGGTAACATTCTCATCTTATCTGGTAAATGTTTTAGTACATATGGTAACATCCCCAGGGTTTTTATTTTGTGTAATGTGTATAGGTGTTTTATCTTCATGAGTGCCAGTGTGTCCGTGCATGCAGTCACCAAGGAGGCTGGACAGAGACATTGTCTCTGTCTTAGTCAGGGTTTCGATTCCCTCGATCATGACCAAGAAGCAAGATGGGGAGGAAAGGGTTTATTCAGCTTACAGTTCCACATTGCTGTTCATCCTCAAAGGAAGTCAGGACTGGAACTCAAGCAGGTCAGGAAGCAGGAGCTGATACAGAGGCCATGGAGGGATGTTCCTTACTGGCTTGCTTGCCCTGGTTTGCTTAGCCTGCTTTTTTTTATAGAATCCAAGACTACCAGCCCAGGGATGGTGCTCCCACAATGGGTTGGGCCCTACCCCCTTGATCACTAATTGAGACAATTCCTTACAGGTGGATCTCTTGGAGGCATTTCCTCAAGGGAGGCTCTTTCTCTGTGATAACTCCAGCTTCTGTCAAGTTGACACACAAAGCCAGCCAGTGCAGTCTCTCCTGATAGTGGTGTTATAGATGTTTGCGAGCCACCATCTTGGAGCTATACACTGAGCCCAGGTCCTCTGCAAGATCAGTTAGTGCTGCTCTGGAGCTCTCTCTCTAGCCCCCACCATACCAGGTTCTAGGGATTAGAACACTAGCACGTGGTGGTAAACTCTGAAGCAACTCCATTAAACTCATTCAAATCTTAATCCCTTTCCCACTGAACGAATGTTTGGCTCCTACCATATTCTTTGAGACATTATTATTATTTCCTGTGTTCGGTGGAGATATTAGTCAACTTTTGATTTTACAAATGATGGGGCAGCAGACATTGCCAATACTAGAACAAAGTAAGTTGATGGAGGATAGCCTGTGTATTTGAGGCCAGCCATGGCTACAGTGTGAGACCCTGTCTCAAAAAAAAGCCTTTTGTTTTTTTTTTTGTTTGTTTGTTTGTTGTTTGTTTGTTTGTTTGTTTGTTTTTGGTTTTTTCGAGACAGGGTTTCTCTGTGTAGCCCTGGCTGTCCTGGAACTCACTCTGTAGACCAGGCTGGCCTCGAACTCAGAAATCCGCCTGCCTCTGCCTCCCAAGTGCTGGGATTACAGGCGTGCGCCACCACCGCCCGGCTCTTGTGTTTGTTTTAATATTGCCTTCTTCCACTGTGTTCTTTTGTACCCCCTATACTTTTTGTCTTTTTGGTTTTTTGAGATAGTTTCTCTGTGTGGCTTTAGCTGTCCTGGAACTTGATTTGTAGATGGGGCTGTCCTTAAACTCAGAGAGCCACTTGCCTCTGCCTCTTAAGTGCTGGGATTAAGGCATCTGCTACCATGCCTGGCATGTATCCTCTATACTTAATAAATTCAAATATCTCAAGTCAATATTTGTATTTAAATTTTGTCAAGGTTTCATTCTTCCGTCAATTTCTTATGTATAGTTTTGGCTATTTTGGTCTTAAGTTATTTCTACTAACATTCACTATAAACCAAATAAAAGCTGATAGCTTCTACTTAATTTTTGCTTATATTATAATAAAAGTGTGAACGTTTTCCTCAGATAATTTCATTTCTCTTGAGTGAAAATGTCCTTGGGATAAAAAAGCCCAGTCTCCAAACAAGTTGAGACATGGAATGTGATACTTAGATCTGGTACAAGTGTGGGTCCCACCAGCTCTGACTTCCGGAGTGGATCGCCAGAAACGGGTGCTGTGTGCGGAAGACTGTGGCCTGCCTCTGGGTAAGCTTAATGGAAGCACCTCACGGAGCCATGTTCTCTCCTCGCACATGCTACCTGCAATCTTGTTAGTGGGGGTTTTTAATAAGTATTTGTTAGTTTTCCTCCTAACTCAGCCAGCTCCCAAATAATTAACAGGACTATCACATCCATTTAACAAGCTTTAAGGGCACAGCAACTGAGCAGTATTGCTCTATTTTAATCCTCTAAGCTAATCTGGCTACCTCCCAGTCAGAATCCCAGTGCTAATTGCGTTTCAGTATTCATCCGGCTCTCTGGGCTCTAGGGGGTTTCTCATGGTGGTTCTAGGACTCTCTTGCCAGGGCAAATCCCACCCATTCCTATCTCCTCTTCCCTCCTCCCTTGGCTTGGAGAAGTCCAGCCCTTTTCTTCCCCTACTCAGTCAGAAAGCACAGGGGGACTCTCACCCAGAACACCTTCAGAGTCTCAAGTAAAAAAGAAAGCAGTTTTGTCCATGGCTGCAACTTTGAAACATAGAACTCTCAACAACTTTGTTGTTGGTGTGTGTGTGTTTGTTTGTTTGTTTTCCAAACAAGGTTTCTCTATATATAGCCCTGGCTGTCCTGGAACTCTTTCTGTAGATCAAGGTGTCCTGGAACTCAGAGATCTGTCTCTGCCTTTCCAAGAGCTGAGATCAAAGGTGTACATCTCCACCTCCAGGTAACACTTAAGAATGTTTAAATCTTAGAAGTACCAGGTGTGGTGGGTGGCACGTGGCTTTAATCCCAGGCAGACATAGACAGATGTCTGTGAGTGGGGCCAGGCTCATTTACATAGTGAAACCCTGTTTCCAAAAGTATACAAAATTAAAAACAAAACAAAACACGGAACCAGATGGAGGTTTGCATTTAGATGGTAAGTAAACTCGGAAAATGTGGGTCACCTTGGTTTCACTCCTGCGTATTATTACACCAGAACTCGGAAGGGCTCTGGGTCTGACAGGACCATCTCTATGAACAAAGCACAGTGCCAGGTCTCCTGAAATCCTGCTCAGTCAAGCTCAAGAAAGATCAAATACCACCCTGACTGCTTCAAATTTGGAACTAAGTAGGCAGGTTCTCCCTCATGACAGAGGGTTTGAGATGTTCTAGGTTCTTGTGGTCCTCTCAGTGTCGACACTGGCTTCTGTTCAGAGGATTAGAATCTGTCACAGGCTCTATGCTGGTGACAGGTGCCTAGGGACCCTTTCATCCCCGGAAGATCCCACTTAAGAAAAAAACACACAAGTTAGCCTCTTAATTAGGTTCATTTAATAAAGAGTATAGGAGTTTACAGCCCAAACAATTATCCATAAAAACTATCCGATACATAAGATAAATCACACCGAGTGAACAACATAAATCCAACAGCCTGCAATGAGAGGTATTACAGTAACTGCTAGGAATGACCTTCTGGTTTCCCCTCAAGATTGTTCGCATGTTAAGGATTCCTGAGGCTGCTGACCTCAGCACTCCTTCCAGGCTGCTAAAGAGCTCCTCCCTCCCTCCCTCAACTCCAAATACTGCCAGCAGAGGGCGCGCATCTTCCCTCCTTGAAGTACGCATGGTCCTTGGCCTCTGTTATTTGGTTTTTGTTCCCTAAAAATGATATCAAATGTTCCATTCAAAATAATGTCTTGCAAGCTCTGTGGTGCAGGCACTGTCCTCCCAGTGCTACCCACAAGAAGGTGCTTACTTGGGAAGGAGGCTGAAGCAATGTCTGGTCAATTCCCTCACCACAGATGCAAGCAACTTCATTTCTAACTCTGGAGGGTTGTTTTTTGTTTGTTTGTTTGTTTGTTTGTTTGTTTGTTTTGGCAAAGGGAACCGAGTTGCTTGTGCCAGCTGCCTGTGGTCCTGTCTTAGCCCTCTTTGACTAACTGGAAGGGCTGGAGTTAACACCATGAAGGAAGCAGGAGGGTGTGCACACAGTCGCTGGGAAACTCCTCACAAGAATCTTTGGTAGACTTGCAGAACACAGCACGGTCTCCATTTCTGCAGGAAAGGATTTTACTGTCTCAAAGTGAAGGTGCCGGATACTGGACAAGTGTCCTCACAGTCGAAGCATGTGGTACCAGCCAACCCTGACCTGTCCTTGACTGGTGTTTAGAAATCCATTCTGAAATTCCTTGACAAAAGGAATCTGATCCCTTTGATGAATACACACATGGTTCTACCACAAGGCAGCACAGGCCACGCTCACTGTTCACTATCAAGTCACAACCATGGCACACTTGCTGAAGCCAGAGACTGCTGGAATACACCTGACAAAACCTATGATATTACAACTTACAGACACTTTGGCCTAAGCCACATGTCATTACTATTTAGCGTGCGTGCATGTGTGTGTGTGTGTGTGTGTGTGTGTGTGTGTGTGTGTGTGTGTTGAGACAAGGTCTTTTTATGCAGCCCAGGCAGGCCTTGAATTCAGAGTGAACCTCTTGCCCCATCACAGGCCTGTGTCCCCAGGGCCAGCACTCAGCTCCTTTTGCTATTCTAAGGCCCTCTCACATATGTACTGTCTAGAGCCATGCAAGATCGGGGAAAGAGTTCCTCTCCATCTCCAGAGGAAGGCTGGGTCCCACCAACCCTCCTCTGTCCTTTATTTCATTCCACTGTTAGATTGTCAAGGTAGGCCGGAGTCCTAAACAGACATTTTCCAGCAGTAGCAAGGGACACAGCCATGATGAGCCTGACTGCTGAGCACCCGCTGGTTGGTCTGGTCAGAACAGGGGAACGCTGCGGGAATACTTAAGGGAGAACAGGAACGGGACTAGAGAACACAGGGCGGAACCACCTACAACTGGACACAACTTTTTATTTTTAAACATTTTGAAAGCTTTTCTTTAATGAAGCTTTTACTAAGTTTTCAAGTGTTCTGGTGATTAAAACAAAACAAATACTGACAAAGGCTATGGTTTAAAAACTAAAAACTCAAAATGACATGATTCTACTTATAACCCCAGTGTTTATTGTTTTAGGCAGGCACTGGAGGCCTAGGAAACAGTGGCCATGCTCCTGCCTCACCACTGCACTCCTGCTAACCGCCGTCCACCAGAACACCCTGGATGCCGAGAGAACTGCTGTGACTAGCAGCCATTGTGGAGTTGACTGGGATGTGTTCTCAAGTTTGAATGGCAAAGACACCACAGAGGGCACCATCTCTGCATCTGAGGGACCCAAATGGACTCCACTGGAAGTCGCCCATTCACTGCTGCTGAGGGCACTGCATCTCCTGGTCCCTGGTTTTCCACTTTAAGTTTCCTATTTGAAGTAATGCATACATATCATACAATTTCATATACGTTTTGATTATGCTCATTTACAGAATAAAAATACAGAATTTCTTATCAGATCACTCTAATATTTCACACACCAGTGAAGACTAGCTGAAAACACTCACAAGCACAGACTCCAACACATAAATATACAACAAGCTGTTCAGGCAGCATTTTCTTAACCATTGAGAAAAACTCAGTTGCCAGACGAAACTGAGACATACCATGGGTTAGTGAGTAGAAGACTGTTTAACACATGCATGCGTACACACATATGCACACACTGGGGCATGTGCCAGTACATAGGTCTTTAACTCCACAAGTAAGCCAGGACAAAACAGGCTGTATGAACTGAAATGTGCTTTCGGCACCAACTTCTGTTCACTTTCTCTGGTGAGACTGCTCACCATCACGTGACAGAAGGTCCCCTGCTGTGTCCTGGAACTTGAGTTAGAGACCCAGTGGACCCAGGTAAGCACTCTCCCACCTAGCTGTAAACCAAGCAGCTTTAAAGTCTGACAGTAAGATCTTGCTAAGCTGCCTGGGCTAGCACTGATTTGAATTCACAATCCATTTGACTGGGCATGCCACAGAGGCTCATTTCATTATTTCATTTCATTTGACTCTAACCATGGATTTGGTGCTAAAGAGCTGTACTGTAAGCCTAAGGAACGGGTCACACATAAGTTAACTCTGTTAACAGTGCTCATTAGTCAGTTAATAGGGTTGAACCTAGGGCTTCACTCGTGCCTGGCTCCATCTCTGAGCTATGCTCCCAGCCTAGCACATCATTTAGGAGTTCATTAGTACATGATACAGCTAAGGCCTTGCCTAAGGATTCCCTGGCTCATCTCTGCCTACTGAGTCAAAAGTCCAAAATCTCTGGTGTTTCCTATGAAATATACAAAGTGACGAACACACAGCAGAAAATAAAACAAAGAAAGTGCAGTACATTGTTGACAATGTTGTCCGCTTCCTTATTAGTCAGTTGTTACAGTGTGGTCACTGGGAACTTGCTACTGATTCAGATTTTAAGCACTTTTAATTCCCTATAAAACAAATATCTCTGGATTTCCACTCAGAATGGCATCCCACAAAGACACCTGATCTTCAAATTACACGCTGATCCTGAAATCCAGATTCTTCCCAGCACCTCCTTCAGAATTCATTGGTCCGGTTATCATGTGTCAGATTTCCTTCACAAATCACTATGTAAGAAAAACAGTCTGCATGTGGTCACACTCATTCTCTATTAAAAGATGGAGATAGACTTTCCACTCAGTATAAAAGGAGACCCTAAGCCCATACTTCACAAATGATTAAACTATATAAGATAAAGAATCCATGATTTTATTCTAATTTGGATCTTGTGAGATAAAATGACTGATCAGATGGAGCAATCGAGTAATCACAGGAAGAACAGTTTGCAGCGCTGTTATCGAGGTGTTGTTGACCTTGCATTTTGAAACTGACCTTACAGTTTCTCATCAAGAGATGGGTCCTTCTGTGTTGCCAAGGCTGGCCTGAGATCCTGGGCTCACGCTGTCCTTCTGCCCCAGCCTCCTAAGCAGCTGGGACGACAGCATGTGCTGCAGCCAGGGAGGAGCCGTGACATCAAGCAAGGGCTCTCTGAACATCTCCATCCTTTCTGGGGGACATCCTTGGAGGACGTCATCTGATGACAAGCATGGGTAGTTTGGTTGCAAAGTTCCATGTGCATTAGTCAAACTACTTATTTACTAGAAAGACAATTTTGTATCCACTATTATACAGAAAATTCAAAAATAATAATTGTGAGAAAGCAAATTCCTAGAGAAAACATTTAACCTTTACTGAAGTGAAAGGCAGGTTTCTGGGGGGGGGGGGGAGGTGAAGTCCTCAGATGGCGCTGCTATGGGCCCCGAGACACTGCCTGTTATTTAAACAGGTGGAAAATGAGAGAAGAAAAGTAGGGGAAAACAGCCCCCTTTCCCTCTCTAAAGACAGGGTTTCACTCACTGGCTGGTCTGGAACATGTTATGTAGACAGGCTGGTCTCAAACTCAGAGATCCACCTGTCCTTGCCTCACAAGTCCTGGGGTTAAAGGTGCCTAACACCACAAAAAGTAGTCATTCTTATGTTACCATCAAGACTTCTAGGTTTTACTGTGTTTTTCGTGTACTGACGATAGACCCCAGGGCATTGTGCATGCCAAGCACGTATTCTTCTGCTGAGTTGGGCACCCAGGCCCTGACTTTAATTTAAAGGCTATAACAACTAGGTGATTGCAAGTGCAGCCTGGCACTCAGGCTTCAGTCCTGGGTGGATTTTCAGTAATTCTTTTTCTCTTTTGGGACAGTGTATCATGTAGTCTAGGCTGCCCTGGAATTCCTTCTTCCTGTACCACCTGAGTGCCCTGCTTGCAGTGGTACGCTGCCCTGCCCAGCAACTAGCAACCTTTACATCACTAATCTAGTTTGGTACACAGCTCTCCACAAGTTCCCAGGCAAGTGGAGGAAGTGTCTGTGAGAAGCAGTGAGTGCGCACCTGGGGTTGGTGCCAGCTCTTTCCCCAGTGGAACGCCCCCATGGAGTCAGGGCTTATTTTAAGGCAGCAAAAATAAAGAGCGTGAAAAACACTAGGAATGAGTCAGAGCCGTCGAGACATAAACACACTTCTGAACACGCAGCCAGTCACCTGTCTGCTCTACTTTTAACACCTGAAAGGAACAGATCATTGAAAGATTTGCAAGGACAACTGACCAACTCTTTTCCATTCTCAGTTTACTTCTAGGTCTCAGGTCTCTACCCACTTAAGAGGCAACAGAGGTGTATGGGAAGGTTTGGGGAAATACCAGGCAAACGTAGCTTGTGGCTTGGGCTCCTGATTAATGAATTTCACAACATTGGTACCCAGGCAGGATTCCCAGTGGCTGGACTTCTGAAGATTCTCTTCCCCTGTTGCCAGGGAAACATAAGGACCGATGACTTTTTTTTTTTTTTTTTTTTTTTTTTTTTTGGCTAGGAGGAGAGGGTATAGAGATATAGAGACCTGGAATTTAGTATTAAGCCCAGGCTAGTCTCTAACTTGTGGCAATCCTCCTGCCTCAACTTCCCAAGTGCTAGGATTATAGTCATGAGGTACCTACCATGTCCAGTTTTAGGAAATTGATTTTTCAAAACCAGGTAAATGTAATTTAAAAAATTCACTGACACCTCAGTTCCAGCAGGATTGCCCCCAAATAGTCCAACAACTTCAATTCTACCATAAGAAGAAAAATTGAATAAAGCCAAGGTTCAAGTCAGGTCAACAGGCAAATGCAAGAAAACGAGTGATTCGATAATGGAGGTAGGCATGGTGGTTTCACTCAAAGGACAAAGGTTTCTCATATGCATGAGCACGCAAGCATCCACACTAGTCTAAAAGGGGACGTGGAAGGCAGAGCGTTTCCCCACCTGTGTGCTCCTTTCCCCGACAGAGTCCAGTGTGCACCCAGACACTTGGCTCCTACAGACTCGGTGACAGATCCCAGAGTACTGTGCAAGCTGCTGGCTCCACAGGAAGGAATGGTGAGGAGCCGAAAGGTTCACGGCACCAGATGTGCAGTGCGTTTGTATTGCTCTTCTTCTTAGAAACCTCTCTGTTCCAAGAGTATTGTTGGCTCCTGGAGGGATCAAGCTTAATTCTTCAATGCAAGTGACTCCAACAGGAGCTGTAGGAATTCAAAGTCATGGTTCAATATAGCCCCTGTTATCTGGGGGTAAAATATTCCTGGATTGAAAAGGTTTCTGGGCAGAGAAAAAAATCCGTTCTGAGTGCGGTGGAAGGTCTCTACGAAGGGGACACAAGTGCCTACAAGCCTGGGAATGAACATAAACAAAAGCAGTAAGTGTAATGGAAGGAGCCTGCCGGGTCTCGCGGCAACTTGGCCAGTTGCCTTGAAGTGATTCTGCTCTGAGGCAGGGGACTGCAAGGTCACAGTGGATGGGGTTTGATCCCTGAAAGGCCAGCCAGGGTGGTGTGATGGGTGCTGGTGGAGTGGGTGGAAGCAGGCCTCAGGCTCGTCTCCGCTCCTAGGGTTTCTGCTTGCCTGCCTTTGACGGAAAGGGAGCTAAAGCAAAAGGATCAGCAGTGGCCAGCTCTGTAGTCCTGGAGGACAGGGATGTGACAGACACGGAGCCAGCTAGCAACTGCTTATTGCTTTGTGAAACAATCTTGTAGGCAGCAATGGGCTGGGCTTCTGCACCTGGCTCATCTTCTGGGCTATAGTGTCGAGAATATTTGGATAAAGCCTGGGGGCGGAATGGCTTGCCAGCCGCTGGGCCTGAGAAGGCTTCATTCTGAGGCTGCAGTCCTCTGTTTCTGTCATTAGGGTGGCCCCCAGAGTTCAAGGGAGAACCCCTGGGAGAGTTGCCGTCAAAATGGTCTGCCACCTGGACAGAGTGGGAGGGGAGACCAGCCTGTGGGGCAAAGCCAGTCACAGGACACTGCGCCTGTGCAGGAGTGTACATGGCTCTATCTCGGCCTGCAAGCAGGGGCCCTTCGCCGGGCTGACTGAGGTTGGCCTGCATCTGCGAATCCTGTGAGGAGCCCTGCACAGCCAGGAACTCCTCCATGCTCCTCTTCTTGGTAAAAGGAGCTCTGGAGAACACATCTGCTTCCTCCGTCTGGGAAGGAGCTACACTGCCCTTGGAAACAAAAGGGGCTTTGGAGAAAATGTCCATGTCGTCTGCTGGAACCAGCGAGCTCCGGAAGGGGGCTGTGGCAAAGACATCAGGCTCCCCGAGATCATCTGAGGCTTGCTGGTTGACTGGTAAGAACTGGCTCTTTTTCCCGCCTTGTCCTCTTTCTTCTGGCTCAGTGGACACTCCAGATTCAGGGAACAGGGTGGCTTCCCCCAGCTTCTCCTGGAGAGGCCTGCAGCTCTCATCCTCTTCTTCAGACTCCAGGAGAGGCCGAGACCCGCTGCAGTCCAGCACATCCGCCTCCAGGTCCGTGCCCTCCTCCTCACTGCTGTGGAAGGAGCTGTTGCTGGAAGGGCCCTCTCGGGTCAGAGAATCAGACTCTAAGGCGTTCTGAGTCTTTGGACCAGGAGCTCTGCAGGGATCTGGATAGAGGGGGAGGCCTTTGGCACCCACGGATTCTTTAAAGTGCTCTACAGTAATTACAGGACAAGAACTGGGCTCTCTCTGGAGACCTAGAAAAGCATAAAATTCAGAATTAATGTGGATGCTGGTTCAGAGCTTTTGGGAACATTTAATGTTCAACTGAGCAGACACATGGTGGGATCAAAGGATGAATGTTGACAATGGAAAAACAGAAAAATAAACAAGTCAAGCAAGGTAAATGCACACAGACCGAAGAGCAAGCATCACTTCACACTTTGGATCATGATAGACACAATGGGCAGGAAAGGTGAATACGTTAGGCACACTGACACTCAGGGCAACAAGGCAACACTCCTACTTGTAGGCCAGGCCCGGACCTGCTCTACCTGGCTCAGGGGCAAATGAGAGCAGCCCAGTCATTCCTCTCCACACACACCAGACAGACTTGGGCTATGGAGAACCACGGCCTGGGGAGGAACTTAACTCGGCCTCTGGCATGTGCTCCACGTGCAGAGGGGCAGACCCCGACACACAAGAGTTTGGCTGTAGGTAAGTGCACGCTTACTTGATGACATACCACAGATGGTACCCACAGAGCAAGTGATGCCCGATGCAAATTCTGAGGGCACTTTCTGAGTCACACTAGACGCTATCAACTTTGGCTGGAGTTGCCCTACAATTTTGCTTTTAGTGTGTCGGGTTAGTAAAGTTCTCTTTAATGAGCCCACCATTGAATTCTTTAAGCCGAACTACTAGCAAACTCCAGACACTAGCGCAAGTGCTTATGTAGGTAGAGGTGCCTCTGGGTGCGCTGGCTTTTAAAATCAAATAGACAATTATCAGAATGCAACAGAGCTTACCTTCCAAGAAATATTAGCAGGTTAGAAGTATGTCATTGGGCACATGTTAGCAGGAGGGTAGGAAAAAGGCATATGTAACTAAGCAAGAAGAATCCAGAGAAAGGGCAGTTGGGGTGGGGATGGGGACAAAATGTATTTCTTTATGGGCACAAAAAAGAAATACCACTAGAATGTCCCAACCCATGAGGATATTAGCTTTTGGCTATTCCCTCCTCATCAGCCCCTTCCCCCCCACAACTCTTCTCCACCCCCAGTGACTATCTAGCCAGACAGGAATTTCTCCCATACTCTGCCGCTGCTAGCATTCTTGCTTGAACCTTGCACACAGAGCACTGAGGAAGGGGATTTACAGGGAAACCAGCTACTTATTGAGGATTTACACTGCCAAGAACTCTGGGGTGGGGACACCGAACATTTTATTAAAAGACACTACACAAAAGTACTCTTTTTTTCAAATCCTGCAACTTTGTAAAAAAAAAAAGCAGCCCTTTATTTTAATCAGTTGTCAATAAATAAATTTCAGGTTCTCCCCTCCCATTTTTATTTCTAAACTCAAATTTTAAGTTGAATTCTATATGGTACAGGGTGGCTTTTTGAGTAACATTTGGAAGATGTGGTTTGAAGAGAATGAGCGTCTCCTTGTGCTGTAACTCTGCTGAGCGCAGTGCAGTGTAGGAGATAAAGACTTCCTGGTCCCTCACATACGGACATAATTCTAATTATCAGGCAAGAGAACTGAGGTCAGATTTATCTCAGAGATGCCCAGGTGACAAATTCTGAGGGAACTAAAATGACACCCCTGTAAGTAGAACTACTCACTTTCAAAATAAAACTTACCAAGAAATGTTAAGAGGCTCCTAAGAGTCCGTAGGCCACCCCCTTACATGTCAGCCTTTACAAGTTGGCAAAATTAAGGTGCGCTTGCTCCCCTTTCCAAACTCCCCGCATGCTGGTGCTTCTAAGCTGCCAATGGAGCAGAGCTATCCTCTAGCACAGGGAGACAGAAGGTTGGTCAAGCCAGTGACTGACCCTGGTATTGTATGGACTGATCATCAAATGAGTTTCCACTGCAGTCAGTGACTTGAGGGACCTGAAGTTGTATTCATTCTAACCAAATTACACGCAGACTGCAAAAGCCAGCTATTGACCTGGAGACCCAGGGCCTAGTGCTGTCCCTGCAACTCAGAGGCCTATGGGACAGCGAGGGAAAGGCCCCTCGTCCATAATGGGACATGAAGAACATGCCCAGCCCAGGCACCTTCTTGCTCTGTCGAGGAGCAAAAAGGCTTTGAGTCAAGAACCTGGAGAAAACCCACCAACTCAGGGCATCTTCTTTGGCTTTTGAAGTGAATAGTAAGATATTTTATATTTAAAAAGTTCAAAATCAGCTCAGTGTATAGTGATTCATTCCTTTGATCTAGCACTTAGAATATCAAGGCAGATGGATAATCTGTAAGTTCAAGGCTAGCCTGATCTACACAGAAGGTTCCAGGACAGCCCACGCTATCTAGTGAGAACCTGGTTCAAAAAAAATTTTTTTTTTAAAAATTGTGAGCTGGGCGTCGTGGCACACGCCTGTAATCCCAACACTTGGGAGGCAGAGGCAGGCGGATTTCTGAGTTCGAGGCCAGTCTGGTCTACGGAGTGAGTTCCAGGACAGCCAGGACTACACAGAGAAACCCTGTCTCAAAAAACAAAAACAAACAAACAAAAAAAATTGTGGAGTCGTCATAAAACACTAGCTTCAAGTCCGAAGGGAAAGCTAAACTCTCTTTAGTCTTTTTGTTTGTTTGTTTGTTTTGTTTGTTTTTGGTTTTTTGAGACAGGGTTTCTCTGTGTAGTCCTGGCTGTCCTGGAACTCACTCTGTAGACCAGGCTGGCCTCGAACTCAGAAATCTGCCTGCTTCAGCCTCCCAAGTGCTGGGATTACAGATGTGCACCACCACGCCCAGCTGTTTGTTTGTTTTTAAGACAGGGTTTCTCTGTGTAACCCTGGCTGTCCTGAACTCACTTTGTAGACCAGGCTGGCCTTGAACTCAGAAATCTGCCTGCCTCTGCCTCCCAAGTGCTGGGATTACAGATGTGCACCACCACGCCCAGCTGTTTGTTTGTTTTTAAGACAGGGTTTCTCTGTGTAACCCTGGCTGTCCTGAACTCACTCTGTAGACCAGGCTGGCCTTGAACTCAGAAATCTGCCTGCCTCTGCCTCCCAATGCTGGGACTGAAGGCGTGCGCCACCACCGCCCAGCTGCCTCTCATTATTCAAAAGAAGTTTCGTAGCAATTTCCTCAATCTCACTGACTGGAAAACATGTCTCTGATGGGGCTTCTTGAAAAGACTCTCTCTCAACCTTTCTTGTAGGTGCAGTGTGACTGAGGCAGAGTAACCAGGCCTAGTATTTTGAGGGCCAAAGAAATACTATATGGGGAACCTTGACGTCTATGACTCCAGAGAATTTTGGTGGTGGTAACGTGGCAAAGAGCAGAGTTCAGGGAGCGGCGTAAAAGTCCTCCTGACAGCTGAAGGTTTGGCTGCTGTTCACCTTTTCGGGGAATATGCTCTTACAAGTATTTTGAGGGTGAATACCCTTTGCAGTGGAGGTGGCCCTGAGCCGAGGGCACACTACCTCTGAAGGAGCCACCCAGCTTACCCTCATGCCAGGGCCAGGTTCTTTTGGTTACCAATGACAGTCACAGCAGATACCTTGTAACCAAAGAACTAAAAACAACAAAAACTCTCCCCTCTTCTCCTAGCCCGGGACCTGGCCTTCATCATGAGGCATTCTCTTCTAACTCCCTCCTTTCTCCTCTTGTTTCCAAAACTTCTAGAAATAACCCCACCTGGTTCCATTTTGAGGCTAAGTTACACAGGTTTCAGTGTGAGTTCATATATCTTCACCACTCCCCGCACTCTCCCAGAGACCAGTGTGGCACTCCTGGAGATGACAGACCCCAGTAATGCTGATTGACAGTGAGGTCATTAGAGTGCTCCCTAAAGAAGCAAAATCTAAGATTAAAAAAACACATATCACTGTGTGCACACATGTTCCACCGTGTTCAAGCAGCAGTTACAGGACGGTTCTCCCTCCGCCTCATGGCCCTAACTCGGTTGTCAGGCTTGGCACAGGTGCTTTTACCCAATGAGTTACCTGGCTGGCCCCAAACCTGAGATTTAAATTTTAGGCTGGGTACTCTGTAGTGTGTGTTAGAACTTTGTCTCTACACTTTAAAAAAAAAAAAGAAAAAAAAAAACAACTTTCTTATTTATTTCATGTATGTAGGTACACTGTCACTGTCTTCAGACATACCAGAAGAGGGCAACAGATCCCACTAAAGATGGTTGTGAGCCACCATGTGGTTGCTGGGAATTGAACTCAGGACCTCTGGAAGAGCAGACGGTGCTCTTAACCGCTGAGCCATCTCTCCAGCCCATCTACACTTATATCTGAAATAATGGTGACCGGGAACCTGTCAGGGAACATCAACAACAAAGTCAGGCCAAAGTCTGAAGTGATGGCTTGGGTATCAAGATTAAGATATGTGGCCTCAGCTGAAAGGCAGTGTCTTAGAACAGCATCTGAGTAGCCTGAGATGCCTACGACCTTTGCTGTTCTTAACTCCAGTTGTTACTTCCTATGCTAGGCAATTGTGGAAAAGCCCACAGCCGGATGCCAGGAGCAATTAAAGAGAGCTATTTCTCCGGGGGTGTAAATACATTCTTGCCATCCTGTATTTAACTCAATTGGCCTAGGTGTATTAAAGACTAAATTAGAGGAGAGCAGCTGCTAATTGGTGCCATTTGTCACCTAAGTATGGTCCCAGCTAAGGTGTGTTGGTAGGTCTCTCATTCTTGACCGTGGCGGGCTTTATTCCCCAGGGTGGCCACAGCTCACTAACCCTCAGGACATCTTACACAGCTGCTCACACTTTTGTCCACTGAAATTTGCAGCGTTAAAAAGTGTGCTCAAGTCCTTTTGTAGGAATAAAAGAGCTACCTTAAACTATTTACACATCTAAACATCATGCACTTGTTTGAACAGATAAAAGCTTTATTCCTCTGTATGTTTACATAAGAAATTTGTTTACAGACTTATTTTATACAATACTTGCAAAGCAGTATTCATTTTTCACATTTTACTGCACAAGATAGCTTCATTACATCACTTTGCTTAGCTTCCCTGGGGAAGACAAATTAAAGACCTAAGGTAAGAATCCTTCCATGTGATAAAGGCATGTACAACAGGGCCAAGAATACCCACAGACAGTGAATTCGGGACGCTGCATCATCGTGAGAAGCAACAAAGGCCTTCTCTCCGACCAGCTTTGGGAACTCTGCATAAGGTAGCCATTACCCAGGCAGCCAACAGGCCAACCCTCCCCATTAGAGAAAGGAAACCCAGGGGAAACTACATAGGATATCTTGTTGAAGACTTTGAAATGGAGGCTGACTGGGACTCATTCAGTTCACAAAAGTCAAGTACATCCAACTTGGGGAACATTATCAAGGAAAGAAAAGGTCTAATTTTGCACTGGTAAAATGAGTCTCTAGAGAGGGTTATGGATCAGCTTGCAGTGTCTGAAGTGTACCCTTATATCAGCAGCCTCTCATCTGCTGAGTGTCCTGGGTGACGCTGTCATTCCCTAGACTCCATGTCAGGGGCACTGGACAGTGGACCACCTTACAGAGCAGGAAGGTAAAGACTGCCAGGTGCCAGAGAAGGCTTGTCACAGGGACTTCAGCTTGGCCCAAGGTGTCTATAGCATTATTTTGTTCAGCTGAGCATGGACCCCCAGCCCCCACTCCTCATTCCCACAGTACTGCTGAAGACAGAACCTGGGGGAAGGTTATGTTGGTTTGAATCAAAACAAACACTTATCAGGAGGAGCATAGGAAATGAGAATTGCAAACCACAAGAATATTGAATCTTCAATTATCAGTAATCTAAGTTCTAGAATTCTGATCAGGAAGAGCCAAGTCCAACGTGAAATGTGAGTAAGTGACAACCTCTTTCAAGTGTTATCTTTAAATACTCTAAAGACCAGGGGACTGCAAACTGGCCCTTCCTTAGAGTGATGGTGAGATCCCTCTTGGCTATAAGTCTTCTCTAGAACTTGCCTGTGGTTTTCAGTGTCTTCAGTGGTAACTGTTCTTCATCTCACTCAGTGGTTTGCTTTCTGGAATAGTTCAATATTACTCAAAGGCAGAGGTGTGGGGAAAACAGAGAAGAAAGAATATACTGTGAGCGAGGCTACTGGGAAGATGCAGCCATGTCCTTGCTACCTTATCTGGTGATGTTACGTCTAAGAACAAGAGTTTAAACAGCTCAGATGCTGGTGGCCTGCCTAGGGTCACCATTCACTTCCCAAGTAAAATCAAATGCTTCTGGAGGGAACATTCAACTACATGAAACATTTCTGATATGTCTACTTCAGAAATTATTGTAATAGTTATACTACTAGAGGTGACCATTTAAAAATATCTCCTTTGAGGACCATATTTTTAGAAACTTTGGGAATTTAGTTTGGTTTTCTAGGAGGAAAATACCAATTTGTGATAGTTTCTGGTATAGTAATTACTTCCACTCATCAGAGAGAAGATCAAATAAAAAAAATGTGCACATTGTATTTTCCCATATTTTAACAACAAATCCCTGATTATACAGATTGAAATAATAAAAACCTCTGGATTCTGTTTTACTGCAATAGGTAGGTTGTGTCACTTAATATTACAGAAGGAAAGTCTATCTCAAGCTTTTGATGATGTGGGCTTTTATTAGACAACCAGCAAGTAACAATAAGGTTAGTAACTGCTCAATCTAGTTCTATGAGTAAATGCTGAAGAAAGCTGTAGGAATGGCAAGAGCATAGAAGCTACCTGAAGGACATCTGGATTGCACGATCCTTCATAGTCCTTCTAAACACAGCGGCACAATGATGCTGTCTATGCTTCTGCTGTCTCACAGAGCACCTATCCAGATTAATTCTGTGTAAACAGCAAAGGCAGCTCTGAGGAGTAATATTCAAGGTCACAAGCCAAGGTCTGGATGAGGTCCCAGAAGCCTGAACTGCCCTGGCCCCTCTCCCCATCCTGCTTCACCAGCTCAGCGGGCCAGTGAACAGGCATGCAGTGCCTCTTACAGGTCAGTCTCATACCATGCATCTCCAGTTAGCACACACCATGCTCGTCTCAGGTCACTCCCTCAGCTTAGGGGGATACTGATCTAAGGAAGGCTGCACTGACCAAGTCACTAGAATGTATTCCTCAACAGAAAGCCAGCTCTGCCCGCCAAGGGCTTATTCCTGAAGAACTAGCCTAGGTCTCTTGCTGCCTCACCCAGGCTTTAACCATCTTCCTTGGCGATCGTCTGTGAATTTTCATTAGTGTCTCTATTAAGCCTTATTGAGCCAAATGACTATACAATATATCTCAATATAATTATGCTTGACACATGGCAGAATGGTTTAGAGACACTTAACCTAATTTCTAGACTGCACTCTTCATAGCTGAAATTATACTGGGAAAGTAGACATTTCATTATATTGCTAAGGTTTGTATGAGAAAAAAACAAATATGAAAACACAGACCTAAAACATAATCCTTATTTAAAAATAAACATTTCCTTCATTAGTTTATACATTCTTTCTATGTCCAGGAAAGAGGACACAACCATTTCCTGTCCACCGAGGGGTTAACCAAGTCCTGCTTCCCTCGGCCCGCATGTGGAGAGCTCTTGGCGACGCTGCACACCACACAGACCGCGTCCCGCTCACTGTGGAAGCCATCTCTTCTAGCAGAGGCCTTTCCCCAGCTCATTTGGTTCAGCTGGCACAGGAAGTGTTTAAAGTCAGAAGGAAGACTGAGTGTCCACTCTTCCTGCTGTGGCACTGCTGGAGACAACGGTGGCCCTCCAGAGGGCAGTGTTTGCAGGCTCGCACTGCTGACAGTTCCCCACCACTTAAAGTGCAATATGAGCAAGAAAAACCAGCATCTTAGTAGCAGAGACAAGCCATAGGATTGGGGTTTATTTGTACAGATGTACTGAACTCAGAGTCTCCCTTCCAACCCTAGAGGACGGCACTCGAGGAAGGGCGCTCTCTGTGCCTGTTCCTCTCCTAAAGGGTGATTTTTACACAGGTGCTCTTGACACACCTTGTTGTAAGTTACACAGAGGGTGACCAGGAGGCATGTTGTAGGACAAGTGCAGGGCCTTTATTTAACGCTATGAACAACGCTAAGGTTAGTGGAGAGCTAACTACTCTTTGTTTGGTCTTTGAAATCTAGGAAGCCAAGGAAAGCCAACCGCACATATTCCATCAGCTTCAGCCTTCAACTTAAACATCAGCGAGAAGGTAAGCAGCCAGCCAAACTGTGCCCAGCACACTTATTTCTGATGATCTGAAAATAAACAACATGCTCGGGTATACAGAGACAGAGGCCCGCTGAAAGCTTTGAGCAAGACATAAACTCTACTTAAAATAAGCACTCTAGGACTGCTATATGGTTATACACGGGAAAGAGATCAAAACCCTGTACAGGCACCTGATGTCAGACTTGAAATGCCAAGTGGAAACAGAACTATTCAGCATCTTCATTTATACACAATTTACAATATTTGATTCAAAATAAAAAAATCACAAGAAAAATACATCTGTTTCTGCTACAATTCCTTCCCTTTCCCCTCCACCCCCCCATGAAAAGTCTTCTAGTAAAAGGTATCATGTTCCCACTGCTGTCTTGTTTTGGTCTAATTCTGAGATCCCAGCTTGGGCCAGGTAACATGGAAGGACGGCAATGCTTGGTATTTATATCACATACACATTTATTCAAGGATCGAAATGCTTGCAGTCACACCTCCAGATTTGAGAAACCACGATTCAATGGAAGCCAGATAGCTAGACAAACACCAAGACGGTTGCATGGGGTGTAAGATCCCTTGGCTCAGTCTATTATCAAACACGGTCAAAGTTGGCTGGCTAGAGCTGAGCCCAATTTCTCTTCACAAACACATCCTATTGGTTTTGCCCTGTTTAATCTGCACACCTGTCTCCAGACTTCGGCCTGGGGTAAAAGCAGCCACAGCTGCCATGTCCTCATGATACTGCATTGGGGTAAAAAGCAAGAATGGACACACATTCATCAGCATCTGCGAGACGGGCTATAGGACTGACGTGGGGGCCATTCCTAGCAAGAATGAGACAAAAAGTGTCCATCACAGGCTCAGTGAGAGTCAAGCTTCTGTGAGTGGGTTCCAGCAGAGGTGAAGCTCGGGGCAGTTAGCGCTTGAGTTAAGATAATGCTATTGAAGATGGGGGATGAGAAAACACAGCAAACTAACGAGAGGAGCCGGCTGGCCAAGGAATGGATCTGGAGGGTGAGAGGTTTTTCTTTCCTTATCATTTCTATAGGAGAAGAAGGCAAGGGGTAGGAGAAAGGAGCTTGAGGGCCCCTTATTAGCAGATTTAAAAAAATCATTTTTCTCATAACTCCGTAATGAAAATATGTATTACGGCATGAAGGTTACAGAACTGTATCTGCTCCTGGCTCACGGCTACAGATCTATGAGCTGATCCACCAGCAGCAAAGACCTGGCTAGGTTGGGAAGACTGGACTCAGAGCTCCCACTGCTGTTCCTAGAGTGCCCACCTGGAAGCGGAAAGACAGGATTCAGTACAAAACAGAGGGTTAGGGTTAGATGTGCAGAGCAAGCAAAGGAGAAAAAGGAAAACAAAAAGAAACCCAGAGAAGCATCATCTCATATTTAAAAAGTCTATGTTGATTACTGGACATAACCACCGCACTACCACCTCCCACCGACAGTTCACTCCATGCACACCACAGCAGAGGCAGCACACTGCAGAGGTGCTGCTGGTTCCAAACCAACATGTTTGCCCAAGAAGTTCTGGCTGCCATGCTAGCCTCCTACCAATAGACAGCCATCTCTCCCACAAAGTAAAAAGTAATTTACCTTGGGGTAAATTAGCTATTAGAATATTGCAATACGAACATACTTTTCAAAATAACTAAGTGGTGTGTTTTGGTGTTTTGTGCATGCTCACATGGAGAAAGGACATGCTCCATAATGCCGACAGATGCAGCCGACACCAAAATGCCACCATTCACTCTGGTCAGAATCTATATCTGTCATATATTTTCAAATTATGATAAAAATGATCAACACTTCTGACACAGACCTTCAGGTTTCTACCAACCAGAGAGACTCTTTTTGGATTGACATTTCATAAAAACTAAGTCATCTCTAAATAAATCCAAGTCAGTGAGGTTTAAGCTGCAGATCAGCATCTCCACCTGCTCACATGTTGGTCCAGCCTACACTGACGGCCATCATCCAGTGTCTATCACCAAACGGTGATGCTCCCATTCGCCATGCAGGCTAGGGACATTGCTTTGATGAGAACTGATGTTAAGCTTTCTCTTTTCTCCAGCCTCTTTCTTACCTTGTGTATTTTTGGTTATCAGTACAGGAATAGGGTCAAACTCATCTTCTGCCACCTTTTCGGAGCCCTCAGCGACACCAAAACCTGAGATGAGATTACTATCTTCTGCAGCTTAATACAGAATGCAAGCACACAAGCAGAAATAACAGAGGAAGAGATTAGCAAATGAGAGAACAGGAAGGAAGCAACAAGCCTTCAACCATGAACAACCACTATTCTAAAGGTGAAAGCACTTATTATTGTGAATTGAAATAAAAGTAGGAAACTGGAAAATACAGGTGTATAGAAGTAAAAACTTTAGAATTTATAATGTTAAAACTTCATACATAATTAAGAATTCTCCATTGTGTAGAGATCAAATACTGGTGAAGTGTCTCTGCAATGCTGATAGCTTTACTGAGTGAACAGAGGTCTGGCTAACGACACCTGAAACACTCAAAGCCTGGGGAAGGAGAAACTGTAGAGCCTGGGGCAGGTTCAGTGGCAGTGTGTGCTTTAGCAAGTGCTAAATTAGTACTGAATTAGATCCCAGTACCCAAAAACAACAATAGAAGAGAAGTAACCAAGATGCACAAGGCAAGCAAAGGCTCAGAGTCCCTGTTGTGTGGAAAAAAGACTTTAAATAACTCCGAATGCTGGGTAACAAAAGCACACACACTGAGACCACAGCACGAATTTCCTAGACTACTCCTTTCTCCATTTGGGGGTTTGTTTTTGTTTTGGATTTTTTGTTTTGTTTGTTGTTGTTGTTGTTGTTTGAGACGTTTATTCTGTAGGCCTAGTTGTCTAGAACTTACAGAAATCAGCCTGTTCCTATGTCCTTGGCGCTGGGGTCAAAGCCAGCCCCTAGCAATGCCGCCTGAGTACTATATAGCAGGCAAGCTTCCCTGTAGTTACACGTTGCTACTGCACACCCACGCCAGCCATAGGCGTCTCTACAGGCAACTTCCGGTGCCAGCCGTAAAACAACACCAGCCCATGAGCTTTGTTCAGTTAGCTCTCGGGCTTTCTTCCTGAGTTACTTTAGGAGGAGCTTAACTTGTTCATTTTCTGTGCAAGCAAGCTCTCACCACAACAGATCTCAGAACCTAACCCAAGCCAGTCTGCCTGTAAAACCTCAAACCAGATGAAGCCAAACTAAGAAGTGAAAATGGTGGGCCTGAGAGAAAAACCCAGTAATCAATTTTGACTCAAAGGTGAAGAAATATTAAAATGTTCACAAGTTCAATTTTTGAAGAATAGTTTTTTGAGGAAAGTGTTTCTTTTTTTCTTTCTTTTTTTTTTTTTTTGTTTGTTTGGTTTTTTGTTTTTTTTTTGTTTGTTTGTTTGTTTTTTGTTTTGTTTTGTTTTTTTGTTTTTGTTTTTCAAGTCTCTGTGTAGCCCTGGCTGTCCTGGAATTCACTCTGTAGACCAGGCTGTCCTCGAACTCAAGAAATCTGTCTGCCTCTGCCTCCCAATTGCTGGGATTAAAGGTGTGCACCACCACTGCCCTGCTGAAAGTGTTTCTTTACACTCAAAAACCTTGAATCAGATTTGATAAAATGATTTTACTTTCTTTTTGGTTTTGTTTCATTTTTCAAGACACGGTTTCTAAGTGTAGAAACTGTCCTGGAACTAGCTCTATAGACAGGTTGGCCTCAAACTCACAGAGATTTGCCTGTTTCTGCCTCTGCCTCCCAAGTATGGAATTGAAAGGTGTGTGCCACCACTGCCTGGCTATGCCTTTACTTCCTAAGGCTAATCAGATGGGTGCATCTGTGGTTGGTCCTCAAGGCACGTGCTCCCAAGGGGAACATGGAATATCTGTATCCTAGTTCTTGTCAGAAAGTGATTTCTGCACCTGTCTGCAGTTACTAGGGCTTATTAACTACTCTGAGAATAACTATAACAGGGGCTAAGACTACAAACCCATGTTTTCTACAGAAATGGACAGTTTGAACACTTTACTAATTAAGACTTTTTGATAAGGGAAGTCTCCAGGCGCTGTAGAGCTCGTCTGCTCAGGGATATATGTTTCTGAGATGAGACTTTACCTTTCTGAGTGGGAGCAGAGAGCGTGACGGGGGCAAACTCCTCCAGAAGGTCAGCAGTGGGGTTAGAAAGCAGAGAGCAGTCAAGCAGAGAGTCTTCCCCCGTGAGAGAATCTGAGTCCAGTTACCAGCATTCCAGGCAACGATGGCATTAAACAGCACACAACAATATTGTGAGGTTACAACTTGACTTTCAAATTGCATTTACAGGCCATATATACAAGCCAAGGTAAAGAAAGAAAATCAAAAGAAGCATGTTAAGCTCTGTGAACTTCTAACCAAAAAACATGCATCCTAGATTCCAATTGGCAGTAACACATAAATATAAGAGTTTTAGTGCCGAAATTGCTGGTTAATCAATAAACAAGTCTGTGGCTTAGGTGCACTGTGACCTCACTACCCAGTCCTCAGCAGGTACTGTTCGGAGAAGGACTCAGGCTCAGAGTCCCCCTTAACTCTCCCACTCAGGAAGAGAGTTAGGACACACGGAAGTGCTAAAACTGGTTCCCATTTGAAATGTCTCTCACTACTTATTATTCTTTACACTTGAATCCTCCTTTAACATATTGTATTCCTTCAGTAAAGAGTTGGGAAAAATTCAGAGATAAAACATTTGAGTGTTTGCTGGGAGAAACATCCAAATGAGGAACAAGAGAACTGTGCTTTTGCAACTTGTGTTAATTTACCATCCCCTCAGGCACATTCGCAGACAGTCTTATCAAGGTAATGAGGACTCAGACAAGACTGAAATTTTCAAATTAGGGTGAAAGTAATACTGGAACTAAGGATGATTTCAGTGTTGCCTACGAGCTAAAGGAATATCAGCTCTAGAGGATGAAGCTCTGATCTGGCGAAGAATTATCGCCAAGGGGATGAGCTCCACAGCACCAGTGCCGCTAGGAGGACATACTGAGGCAGCCGTTTATCTGAGCAGACTCCTGCCAAGAAGGTAGAGGGACCCTACCTTCTGCTACCAGTGAAGACAGGCTTTTTCCCCCTTTGTGGTACCTAGGACTCTGCATGCTCTGCAAGCACTCTTGACACTGAGCTAGATCCCCAGCTGGGAAAAGAATACTGAGTAACAAAATTCTGTAATCAGGGAGGGCCCAGCGATCATTCTTAAGAAAAACATGCTTCCAAATAGTACTCAATTCTTTAGCACAAGGATACACTCAACATCCAGAAGCCAGGGCTGTAAGAATAATTCATAGTATCCGCTGTAAAACCAGCCAGAATACAAATAACCAGAGGCTCATCTGCCACAGGTGGGAGCCCTGCTCTGAAGACTCCTGTACTGACTAACTCTGCAGCTACAAGGACCCTGACTGACCTGTGCGGTTCGAGGTCACAGACTCCGTTTGAGATGGGAGGCGCTGGGCAACAGGTGGCTCCAGTCCAGGTATGAGACTCTCAACAGCAACATCAGTTTTTTCTTTTGTACCAGGGCATTAACAGTAGAAAGGAAGGGATAAGAGAAGAAAGAAGTCAGAGGCCACGCAGGAAAACCTGTGAAGGCTTGATTCCACAAATCTCAGGCAAGCTGCAAAGCACAGTCCGTGACCCTGTTTCTGCTGACCCTGTTTCTGCTGTTTGGGTGTCGATGGCTGAGCATGCACAGTCAAGGTTAACCATCGGGAGTGCACATTGATCACGGGCTCCTATAAGTAAGTGTGGGAAACAAGCTATTTTTAAGCAACAAAATCTTCCATGTCAGAAAAGATTAGCTTCAAAACAGGCAATAATAACTCCCACCTGTAATCCAATAACTATGGCGGCTGAGACAGGAGGAACGCTAAAGAGTGTGAGTCTGGCTATATACAGCGATGGTCGATCTCAAAAAGCCATCAACAATCAAAACAGCTTCATTAATCATTAGTTTCAGCAATTTTTCCCCTTCCATGAACCAGACCTGGAATAAACATCCTCCAACCTAATGCACAACCCTCAAATTTCCCCCAGCCTACCCCATGCTGTAGCAGGGAAGGGCTCTGTACAGTCTGATGTCTCACAGGTGGAGGCCTCCCTTTCTGTGAGGTAATGGCATTCCTGAGTGCTAGCACTAAAGTCTAAGGACAGAGTCCCCCTAGAGTCCAGGCAGCTTATATGTTTTGCTTATGAACATAAGTGTAACTGAGTACGCAGACCAGGTCACTGCCCTGTTTGCCATGGGGCTGAATTGCCAGGCAGACTCCTGGGATGGGTATTCATTACATGCTTTGACCTTCTAAAGAAGAATCAACTCAAGTCTAGTAAATTCAGTGAAGTTCCAAAGAGCAGTTAGAAATCAGTTGTTCACAGAGGTTTTCTTTTCGCACATTCTTCCTTAGTCATATGAACCTTACTGGAGAATCACAGACCATCAGTAAAGACCAGAGTTACAGGTGGTGTGTGTAGGAAGCAGAAAGACTCTTCATCTGGAGTAGCAGAAATGGAGTTAGCAGTCCAGACTGCTGGAGTCCCACCATGCACAAGGACTACAGAGGTCTTGGGCACTTCTGCCCTCCTCCCCAACCCCCATGCTAGAGCTTCCCCCAGCCCCCCACAGCAGGCATGACTGAAGAAACAGTGATTTTACCAATCACAGCATCAGAAGTGCTGCCAAAAGGATCTGTCATAGGCAAGAGGTCAGGGAGCAGAAGAGAAGTGTCAGGAGATTTGAGTCCCTCGATTAGTTTTTCTAGGTTGGGAAAAAGGTAAAGAAAAGTCAAAATGCAATGAGATTATAAAGCAAGTGGGTCATTTACTGTTTTCCATGAAAACAGTTTAGGAATCCTCACTTTAAAGATTCACCATAAAAACAAAGACCATTAATATTTTGTTAATAATATGCTTTTCCAGGGCCAGCAAGCTGGTTCAGCAGGTAAAGGTGTTTGCTACCATGCATGAAAAACTGAGTTCAAGTCCAGGGACAGAAGTGGCAGAGAGACCAGATTCCTACACTTGATCCTCTGACTTCCACTTATGCACTCACACACACACACACAATAATTTTAAAAGTTGTGCATCCTCTTCCCAGCACCCACACAGTGGCTTACAACCATCTGTAATGGATCCGATGCCCTCTTCTGGTGTGTCTGAGGACAGCGACAGTATACTCACATACATAAAATAAATAAATAAATCTTAAAACAAAAACAAAGCAAAAGTTGTGTACCTTCCAAAAGACTTTCTAAACTGAGAAGGTAAAAAAGCTCCTTCCCCAGGTGAACTGGAACTCAAGGCTCAGGCAAGGTGAGGTCACTGGGTGTGTTTATCCCTTGTTTTCATTTGAAGCATAACTTATATGATAGCCATCACCAATTTTAAATGTGTACAATGTGGTGAATATTGGCACACTTATACATTCATGATACATACATTAATGATAACAGATTGTTTCCAACACTTTCAAACGCCTGTACCCCATATAATCAATGCTTCCTTTTTATCACAGGCACTAGCAACAATAAGCCTGGTTTTTGTGTATACAGTTTTGCCTTTTTAAGATTCCCAACCCTTTTTAAAAATATATGATTAAAAATACATGTAGCCAATGATGACAGTGACCTTCTAATCCTCCTGCCAATACCTCCTTAGGACTGGGATCAATGGGCATTACAGAGCACTGAGGACTGACCCCAGAGCCTTGAACACACTAATGAAACACTTGACCAAGCTAGCTCAATTCTAAACTCCAGTTTTTCATTTTATTTGTTGTTACTGTTTAGTTTGTTTGTTTGTTTGTGTTTGTTGGTTTTAAAGAAACAGTCTTTTAGGGCTGGAGAGATGGCTCAGCAGTTTAGAACTCTAGTTGCTCTTCCAGAGGATCTGGGTTCAATCCCCAGTACCAACATGGCAGCACCCAGCTGTCTGAATGAACTGCCAGTTGCAGGGAATCCGACACCCTCCCACATACATGAAGGGAAACACCAATGTGCAGAAAATAAAAACTAAGAAATTATTTTTTTAAAGTAAGGGCCTCTCTATGCAGCTCTAGTTCTCCCAGAGCTTGCTAGCCTTGAACTCAAGAGATCCTCCTGCCTCTGCCTCCCAAATGCCGTCCGTGACTAAGTGCTGTGGGAGGCCTGAGCCACAACACCTGGCCTCAGATTTTCAGAGCCTCGACTCAGTTGGTTGTTGCTTTTCTTAGCACAGAACTCCTAACAGTCTTCCATGCTGAGCCTACACAGTGTGGCTGTACAGGTTTTGGTCTGGTCCCCAGTTGACAGACATAAGCATACTATTCATTGAATGAGTATCTATCTAAAGTTAGTGAGACAAGGTTGATTAGCCTTAAATTCCTTAAGTTTACCTAGTGGACCTCAGCCTAAGGCACAGACATAAGCATAGCTATGTCAGCCTTTAGAGTCCTGCTCAAGTCAGTGACAAAGCCTCTAGAAGTCTCCATTCCACGTCCTGACCACAGTTTCCATGGACTCCAGAAACAGAGACCACCTCACACTGAGATCACTTCTAAATGGGAACAATTACCCCATAAATGAGGATGTCCCTCTCCTCATCCCAGCAGCAAATATCACCCCATGGGAACCAGATTGTCCCCCAAGCACTAGAGACAAGTAGCAGCCAGACTGTAGTCTGGCCCAGCCCCTCCCGGCTAGGCACATTCTAACTCACTCCAGGGTTTCCTGTGTCTGGATCTAAGGCTCATGTCAAGGTCGTCAAGTTGGGCTGAGAAACCCAACCTCTACCTTTCCAGCAAGGCCTCAGACACTAAAATAATTTCCCACCATTCACCACAACCTTTGTTTATCTTTTTAAGGGTAAGTGGCAGGACCTAGTTTCTTGGGGACACCCTCCCCTACCTACTGGCATAAGAGTCTAGTTATATCTTCATTTCAGGAGAGTCACTTAAACCTAAAGATGGATTATTACTGACATTTGGAGCAAAGAAATAAAAATATATCTGAATCCACATCTGAATCCCACAGGGGAACTTAAAGCATGGCAGTCTACACACATCAGGACTTCAAGCATGCCTTTACCCTGAGACAGCTATAGCCAGCCCTATGTGTATCTTCAACCTAGTGACAGTAGAATACTAACCTGAAACCAACTGATGGGTCACAGGAAGAAGATTTAGACCCTGCAATTCTATTATGGGAAGATTAAGATCACATACATTTTGATTTGCCCAAATAAACTAAAATTAAAATGTTTGTTTGAGAAAAAGAAATCTGCTTAAAGTTCAGGTACTCATATAAAACTTTTTACTGGGTTCACATTGTTCTA
Source organism: Apodemus agrarius (assembly GCA_964023405.1). Taxonomy (NCBI): domain Eukaryota; kingdom Metazoa; phylum Chordata; class Mammalia; order Rodentia; family Muridae; genus Apodemus; species Apodemus agrarius. Next base: position 116,097,744 of record OZ030006.1, on the reverse strand, counting down.
GGCCTTTGAAAATAGAAAGAAGCAATAAGCAGACAGACAAACATTTACTACAGACAGGAATGAACTTCAGATGCTATGATTGAGGTGCTAATCCTGATCCAATCAAGCAGAAGAATCCATGTCACAGCAAGATGATCAATCTATGGCAGAAAAACCATGTTAAACAGCGTGATGCAGATGTGCCGTGTGTTAGAGACCGCAGAGCAGACACCTCTGAGTTGTGTGACGCTGCATTACATTTCTCATTTGTACCTATTTAAAGAATGAACCGTGAACTTGTGGCAGTAGGGGATGTGAAAAAAACAAAACAAAACAAAACAAACCAGAAAACCTACAGAGATCAAAGGCACCATCATCAGTCTTGTGCTATACAAGACATTTGTTTTAAAAAATGACTTTGAAAATCTCTCTTTTTTTGTGTGAAGATTTATTGTTATATCTAACTACACTGTAGCTGTCTTCAGACACACCAGAAGAAGGCATCAGATTTCATTGCGGATGGTTGGGAGTCACCAGGTGTGTGGCTGCTGGGACTTGAACTCAGGACCTTTGGAAGAGCAGCCAGTGCTCTTAACTGCTGAGCCATCTCTCCAGTCTGAAAATATCTTTTATAATACTGGCTAAAATAGATTGTTTTCAGAAAAAACAAAACAAACAAACAAAAAACCCTGAACATTCCTTTATCTCGAACAGTCGGGGTTTATCCCTGCCCTTGCCCCCAACCTTCCATTTTAAAAAAACTATAATTTGGGCCAGTGAGATGCCGAGCAGGTAAAGGTCCCTGCCTTCACGTGTAATGACAGACCCCATGGTAAAAGGAGAGAACTCCTCACGCTGTCCTCTGACCTCTACACAAGCGCCATGGCTCATGTGCTCCCACCCAAATCCAAAAAGTCTATCTGAAGGTAAAACATGCATGTATGGCCGGGCGGCGGTGGTGGCGCACACCTTTATTATTTGTTTGTTTGTTTGTTTTTGGTTTTTTCCAGACAGGGTTTCTCTGTGTAGTCCTGGCTATCCTGGAACTCACTTTGAAGACCAGGCTGGTCTTGAACTCAGAAATCCGCGTGCCTCTGCCTCCCAAGTGCTGGGATTACAGGTGTGCGCCACCACGCCCGGCTTGGTGCACACCTTTAATCCCAGCACTTGCAGATAGAGGCAGGTGGATTTTTGAGCTCGAGGCCAGCCTGGTCTACAGAGTGAGTCCCAGGACAGCCAGGGCTACACAGAGAAACCCTGTCTTGAAAAACAAAAAACAAAAAACAAAAAACAAAACAAACAAAAAACCCAAACAAAACCAAATCAATACCCGCCCCCAAAAGTATGTATTTGGGTTTTCTGATGAAACAGAAAGGTAGGATGGGGACAAACTGCTAATTTTGGGGAGGTTTGTTTTCTGACCAAACCTGAAAATGCAGGCTATTCACAGGTCCTTGGATGTTAGGAATGTGGGACTAAGGGGCAGAAGGGCAGGTGTGAGCCCGAAGAGCGCCTTCTGTACAAGAGGTGGTGTGTGCAGAGGGCAGCTGCCCTCCCTCCCTGCCTCCCCAGGACCCTCACTGTGAGGAGGTCCTCACTTAGGCAGCCAGGGCCCTCATAACACAAGAAGGTTACATTCTTGTTGTTGATTCGAGTTACATAATCAAACTGGCTCTCTGGCATGAAGCTGATTTCTGATTTCTTTTTCTTTTTTAAAATCAAAAAAGGGCTGGAGAGATGGCTCATCAGGTAAGAGCACTGACTGCTCTTCTAGAGGCCTGAGTTCAATTCCCAACAACAACATGGTGGCTCATAACCATCTGTAACGTGTTCTGGTGCCCTCTTCTGGTATGTCTGAAGAGAGCAATGGTGGTTCACTCATGCATTAAACAAACAAACATAAACAAACAAATCTTTAAAAAAACAACAACAAAAACCAAAAACAATCTTAGCCTGGTGTGGTGGCGTGTGCCTTTAGTTCTAGCGCCCGTGATGCAGAAGCAGGACAGATTCTGTAGGTTCCAGCACAGCATTGGTTGTTACACAGAGAAACAGTATCTCGAAAAACCAAAAACCAAAAATAAAAATAAATAAAAACCAAAAGAAAAGCCGGGCAGTGGTGGTGCACGCCTTTAATCCCAGCACTTGGGAGGCAGAGGCAGGCAGATTTCTGAGCTCAAGGCCAGCCTGGTCTACAGCGTGAGTTCCAGGACAGTCAGGGTTATACAGAGAAACCCTGTCTTGAAAAAATAAAAAACAAACAAACAAACAAAATCAAAAGAAAGTTGGTGTAGTTTACACCCTGACCCTAGTACTTGGGGAAGTAGAGGCAGAGGCTCTTCCAGTTTTAAGCCAGGACTACAGGCTAGGCAGAGCTACACGTGAGACTCCATGCCAAAGATTCTGACTTTTGCAATACAAACCTGAAGATTGGAACACACCTACAAAAGACAGTTTGTTATGAATGTCAATTAAAAACAAATGATGTGGCTGCTGTGGCGTGGCGGTTTGAGTGAGCTGCCCCTCATAATCTCCAGTATGTGCATACTGGGCCCCAGTTGGTAGCTGTTTGGGCATGCTTAGGAAGGTTGGCCTTGCTGGAGCTAAGACACTGGGAATGGCTTGGCCATTCTGAGTTCCCATCTGTGGTTTCAGATGTGAGTCCCAGCTCTCAGCCGCTGGCTCTAGCTGCCATGCTTCCCTGGCTTAACAGAGATGCACTCTGACCCAATGGGACCATAAGCATAATCTTACGCTCTTTCTTTTACATGTTGCTTTGGTCATGATGTTTTATCACAGCAACAAGAAAGCAACTAATACATATAGCTGTGCTGCTTTTGACATGTGCGACTTGTTAGACATGGGGCAAACAAACCCTGTAAGACTTATAATGAGAAATGTTGATTTTAAATTTTACTCTATGGAGTGAAAGAAACACCAATCATTACATACTGTACAAATCAACTGAAATATCATACTTCATGAACCCAGTAGATAAATGTGATTACTATCACCAAGTAAGACTAAAATATAGAGCCAGGCCTGCATGCATGCCTGTAGGCCCAGCACTTGAGAAGTAGAGGCAGGCAATCAAAAATTCAAGGCCAGGTTAGGTTTCAGAAAATCTGTCTCACAATATAAAAATAGAAAATAAAGTCTAGCCACTTGAAATAGTTCCCAAGAGAACAGACAGAACTGTCCACAGCATCTTCAAGTTAGAATCACAGCAAGTACCATGCCTCAATTCTAATTCTACATTACAGAATTACAACTATAGAAGACACAGTCTCTAAAATAAAACACATGATGATGGATATCAAGGCAGGAGCAGGAAATGAAGAAGATGTCAGGCCAAAAAAGAGAGTCCACTCACACCCAGCTGCTCTTGCCTGTCTTCTCAAGAGATGATGAGGACCATACAACCATGAAGGACTTTCAAAAGCCCTCCAACTTTATGAAGTAGCACTTATGGGGCAGCTAACGTGCTCCTCTAGTCTTGCCGAACTCTGATATCAAGAGCTCGGAGTTGAAGAGGTATTATAAGAATTGTTTCCCACACCCTTGTGCACTGCAGGAACGCAGATAAAAAGAAAGGCGCAGTCTCTCTGAAAAACAGCATGACAGTTTCTCAAAAGTTAAAAATAGAATTTCCTGGCTAAAAGAAGAAAAGCACATGACAAAGACATGCCTGCACCATATTCACAGCCCAAGTGTCCAGTAAAGGAAAAATGGACAAGCAGCACGTGCTCTTCCACACAGTGGATAATTAATAAAAAATGTTAATTTATGCACAAAATGAAGGAATATTAATTTATGCATAAAATGAAGGAAATTCCCACAGACACAATACAGCTGAACTGTGATTATGCAAAGTCAAACAGGCAAGCCACAAAAGTTCAAATATTGTAGGATTCTCCTTATATGAGGTACTTGGAGCAGTCAAAAAAAAAAATCCATAAACGGAAAATAGTGTGGTGTGCTGCAGGGAATAAACCACTGCTCAGTGGTCACGGCTCTGAGTCCTTCAAGTGGAAAAGATTTTGAGGAGACATATCAACGTCCGTAATGCCACCGAGCTGCACACCAAAGGCTGGACATTTTATGTAAATTTAAGAGGATGAAAAAACAACTAATTAAAAATTTGTTCACCCATTTTCAGAAAAAAAGCCATTCTGTCTACTCCATGGTACTTTAAGCACTGGAGCCCTCTCCACTGAGATCTTCCCTACAGAGAGCAGAAGGAAGGCACTATCACACCCACTAGCCACTTAATAGCTGGGTGAACTCACAGATGACTGACTCCTTAATATTCCAGACTTCCCTAACGTTTCTTTTATGCTGCTTTGAAAAAGAAAAAAAGTCCTACAGCAAGCAAACCACAATTCTCCAATGCCCTTTCAGCCACAGCCTGACAATCCATAACCAGGATAGCTATTTCAATGGCTCTCTTTTGAGTGAAAGTTAAAGGTTACAAAAGCAAGCAAGAGAAAAATATGACTTCATAACTAGGCTTGACCTGTTGGGAACACAGACCTAGAACTCAGGTTGGAACAGCATTTCCCATCTTTATGGTAAGTTAAAGTTACACAGCAATTCCAAATACAGTTTCAAAAGATATTCCTTCCTACTTCAGAAGCTGAGTGTTACAGTTTCCAGGATGAGAACACTGAGTTCAAGATCAGAATCATAGTCACATAGTACTCCACAGCCAAAGTGATACCCCAGGCTTTCTATGCTCAAATCCACTTTTACAGCTTCAGAACTGACTTCTCCAGTCAAAGGCTTTACAGATATCAAGTTACAAAATGTAAGCACTAAAGCAATGCCTATGACTTGGGGGATTTGGCAAGGAAGAAGAAGGTTTTTGCTTGATGACTCACAGGTAAGGACCTGATTGCTATGACAACCACCCACTGCTCAACTCTGTAAGATTAAGGAGGATTACAGATCCATGTTGAAACCCTACCTTGGAGCCCACTGGCTGTGAAGAGAAGCAAACCCTTGGCCTGGAGCCGTGGCCAACAGTGAACACCTGCAGTTTGTTCAGATGCCAGACATTGAATGTGAGCTCTTAGCTCACTGCATATTTCAGATACTAAGGAGGGTCTGACGAAAGAATGAGGTTACTACTGGAGAGTATCAAGGGCAGGAGGAGCTGAGGGTCTGTTAAGCCTCACCCCTTCTCTCACCAGGATATGGCAACTTGCTGGCACCAGGCGCTGTGAATTCCTTATTCAGTTTCAGTATGGATGGATGGTCAGTTTGGGTTATTCCAGGCACAGGACAGGGCAGGCTGAGAACACCAGTCTAGTGTCTAGAGGGTGAGCACAGGAGTGGAGGCCAACAGCAGCCTCAGGTTTCTTTCATTCGTCCATCTGATCTGCCAAATGTTTAGATTGTCACTATAAAAGACAGTGACCCTGCCACCTACAGTGAAATGATGAAGCAAACAGACCATGGACAAAGGAAACCAGACATTCTAACAAGTGTCATGAGGATAAAAGCCATGAGGTGAGACCATGGTGAGTTTCTATGACAAGACAGCACATAAGCTCAGGCATTAACAGAATCTTGGCAGGGGCTAAGGCCCAAGGGGGACGTGTTTAATCTGTGGAAAGAAAGACCACTCTTAAAGAGAGAGTGCTGCAAGTGGTGGGAGTGGGGAAGCTCAAGGCCACATCAGTTAGGCCCTCGATCTCGGTGACACAGAAATCCATTTTACATTTTTAGCAGATGATGCTGGCCAAACAGATTTAAAAAAAAAAAAAAACACCTTGAAATTTTCTTGAAATTTTCTATTAAAATGTCTCATACAAATAGATTGTCCAGGCTGGAGAGATGGCTCAGTGGTTAAGAGTACTGACTGCTCTTCCTGAGTTCAATTCCCAGCAACCACATGGTGGCTCACAACCATCTGTAATGAGACCTGACTCCCTCTTCTGGAATGTCAGCTACAGTATATTCATATACATAAAATAAATAAATCTTTACAAAAAATAAATATAATTTATTTATAAATATAAAAATATTAAACACATAGATTTTCCATTAAAAATCAAGAGAGAGCATAGCCTACTTGGTGTGGCAGACTTGAATGAAAATGGCCCCCATAAGCCCATAGAAGTGGCACTATTAGATGTGGCCGTGTTAGAGGAAGTGTGTCACTAGGGATGGGCTCTGAGGTCTTAGAAGCCCAAGCCAGGCCCAGTGTAGCTCTCTCTTCCTGCTGCTGCTGATTAAGCCAGGCCCAAGTAAATGTTTTCTTTTATAACAGTGGTCATGATATCTTTTTTTTTTTTTTGGTTTTTTGAGACAGGGTTTCTCTGTGTAGCCCTGGCTGTTCTGGAACTCACTTTGTAGACTAGGCTGGCCTCGAACTCAGAAATCCGCCTGCCTCTGCCTCCCAAGTGCTGGGATTACAGGCGTGCGCCACCACCACCTGGCTGTGATATCTCTTCACAGAAATAAAAACCCTAAGAGATTTTATTGGTATGAGAGTATATAGCACTAAACTATTCCAGGATTCTAGAATGAAAAGAAGTATGAAGAATGAGGAAATAGGCATCTTCAAAATCTTCAGGAATTTCCCACACTACCATTGAGTGTTCCTGGCTCTGGCAGTTGTGGAAGTTAGTCAATTCTTCCAATCCTAGTTATTATTTGTATCCACATGTATGTAGAATCTATGTCTGGGAGCATACATGCCACATGTGCGAGTGCCCATGGAGGCCAGTAGACGGGGTTGGATGCCTAGAGCTGAACTCACAGGCAGTAGTAAACTGCCGACATGGGTGCTGGGGTCCCCTGGAAGAGCAGCGTGTGCACTTAGCCACACGCCATCTCCCTCCCCCTGCCCTCCCAATCTTGAAGCAGCCAATCAAAGATCTTTGACTGCTAGAAGGAAAGAAAAACTAGGCTGATTCTGTCAACCTGTCAAGGTCTAGACTTGGAAGGCATAAGAAGTGGGGGAAGATGAAGAGAAATAACTGCCAGAGGCTTCTAAAGAGTGGGATTTAGTTCCACAAAAGGAAACTTCACATTACCCACAACCCTGCCACCAAGAAAGATAAGGGGAAGGGAACAGGAAGCAGCCTTTAGCATTCACCAGTGAGTGCATCAACTCATCATTCCAAAGTCATCCCACTGAGACCTGCCCAGCTTTACTTTCTAGCTACTTCCGAAGAATCAGTAGCAGAGTATACACCAAAGATTCAGAGCTCCAGCAGTGACATCCTTCACTGAGTCTGCCCAGAGGGTTCAGCTAGAGGCAGAACCTGGAAGGGACCCTAGGTCTCCTGACTCATATTCCCTATCAAGTCTCATTATGTATTACTATATTATAAAGTAACGAAGTGCCTACAGCAAATAGGAACCAGATGGGCCACCCACAGCTCTATTATCACACCTGGCCACTATGCACACCTACTCTCTTATCATATGCTAATGGCTTGTTACCATTATCACAATCATATTGTGTGTCTTTCCAAGACAGAAGCTTCTCCAATTTATCATAAACATGATGAAGAATGGAAAACAAAACAGATATGGTGGTGTATGACTGTAAATTGGGTACTTGGGAGGTAAAGGCAGGAAGCTCAATAGTTAAAGGCCATCCTTGGCTATACAGCAAGATAGAGGCCAACTTGGCCTCAATGAAAACTTGCCCCCACCCCAATATGCTAACAATAATTTTATGTAGCAGGTAAAAAAAAATAAGAACACTGGTAAAATTCAGAGCACATGTGGTAGTGGTATAATCTGAAGTGATTTTATTCTCTTTTTTAAGATAAGTTTGTCTGTTTTATAAAAAACTTAAAAATATACAACAGCATCCAATTATCAGGAATTGGAATTCAGATCCTTGTTATCTTAAAGCAGAGCTCTCCAGAGGCCCTAGAAGCCCTGGGATATAAGAGTCAGACTGCTAACCCTAAACTGAGTCCTGTGTACCTACCTGGAGCATCAGGTACTTGAAGAGGAATGAAGGGATCAGACACACTTAGAAGTGGGATGCCAGAGTCCGCAGCCTGCCCCCCCTTCCTTTTTTCAGCTGGAGTTAGTTGAAGAGGAAAGATCAGGAGAGAAAATGAAAAAAAATCAGAAAATATCAAGTAAATATTGCTGAATTTTCCTGTGTACCTTAACACCCTGCATGTCTTACAGGTCTTACTGAACCACCATGGTGTCTAACCGAATGCTATGAGATAGACAAATCCTAGCCTCCAGTCTTACCTGACACTACTGCTATCCATGTTCTACTTGGCAAACTACAGAGGTCCAGAAACCTAAGTTTCTTATATGAGTCAGAAGACCTAGGATCCCTTTCAGGTTCTACCTCGAGCTGAACCCACCCAGTCAGGACTTAAAAGTCCTGGAAAGTTCTACTATTTTTTATTTTTTCAGCAAAGAAAAGAAAGACCCAGACTGAGAGACTAGCCAGTGCTCTGCTTGCAAACAAGCATCGAAACCCGGGTCTATGAGTTGTTTCTACATTAACATTCTTTACATTTCATTTTAGAACTCTTATTTGGTTTTTAACTAAAATTTCATTTTGATTTCTATTTGATTTTTTTTTTTTTTGAAAATCAGATATGATGATATACATTATACTGCTAGCACTCTAGAAGCTAAAGCAGGTAGATCAGGAGTTTGAGGCCAGCCTGGTCTATGTTCATAGTGAGGCTTGCTCTCAAACACAAAGCAAAGCCAAACCAAACCAAACCAAACCAAACCAAACCAAAGGAAACAGAATATTGTACAGACTCACAGGAGTTGCTGTACCCAGCTTCCAACAAACACACTTTCAATAGCAGCAGCACAGCACTGCCCACACTATACAACGGTAACATGGAACTAGTTAGTTTTCCCTTGTACCCTGCTAGAGTTTGGATTTGGGATGTCCTCTAAAGCTCTGCAATGGTGGCAGTTAACTGTCAACTTGCAATAACCTAGGATCACCTGGGAGATGGCCATCAGAAAACTCCTGAGACGGAATATCTTGACTGTATCACTAGGATGGGAAGACCCACCCTGACTGTGGTAGCACCACTGGCCTGGCCCTGGACTGAATGAAAAGGAGACTGTGCTGCACACTGGCATCCCTGCAGATGTTGCGGCAACTGTGAAGTGGGTGTGCTGCTTCCTAAAGATTTTTTTACCTTGATTTATTTTGTGTATATGTACATGCATATGGACATGTGGGGGTCAGGACATTTGCAAAAGGTGGCTTTCTGCTTCCATCATGTGGGTTCTATGGATCAAACTCAGGTATTACACTTGATAGCAAGTGCCCTTACCTACTGAGCCACCTTGCCATACCCCCCTTACAGATTTCTCTTTTATTTATTATCATATTTTTGTGTGTGTGATGTGTCTACATAGACATGTGTGTACAGTATATATGTGTGCAATGTCTGTGTAGGCATGTGTGTACAGTTTATATGCATGATGTGTGTGCAGGCGTTTATGTATAGTCTCTGTGTGAGATATGTCTATGCAGACATGTGCGGGGTGTGTGTGTGTGTGTGTGTGTGTGTGTGTAAGAGAGAGAGAGGGGTCTATGCAAGCATGTATTACTGTGTGTGTGAGAGAGAGTGAAAGAGAGAGAGAGAGAGAGAGAGAGAGAGAGAGAGAGAGGTCTATGCAAGCATGTATGTACTGTGTGTGTGTGAGAGAGTGAGAGTGAGTGAGAGTGAGTGAGTGAGAGAGAGAGAGAGAGAGAGAGAGAGAGAGAGAGAGGTCTATGCAGGCATGTGTGTACAGTGTGTGCATGTGTGAGTGCACTTGTGCGTGCATGCACATATATAATGTGTCTGAGCAGATATGGGTGTACATTGTATGCATGAGAGATGTGTGTGCAGGCATTTGTATACAGTGCATGCGTGGGGTCCTTTCCTTTCATCTGGAGGGTCTAGGGATGGAACTCAGTTTTCCAGGCTTATGTGGCAAGCACCTGCATGTGCTGAGTTATCTTTCCAGCCCACAGAATATACTTTTTGCGCTGTTTCCTGGTCCTGGCTGCCTTACTCACACGGTACTTTTGAAAATATCTGGTGCCTACATCTACTGCAGAGACCACCAAGATGAAGGAATCCCGATTTTAAGCCCTGGTGGATGAGCAGGTGTATGCTTTCTTTAGGCTAGCAGGGCCCCATCCTAGTAAGGCTAGATCTGCAGGAGGAAGTGGCAACAGAAGTGGTCTTGGGCAGAGAGGCCCTGAAGTGACGGAAAGCACAGGGAGATGCAGTGGTAAACTGGCTCAGCTAGCCCAGCACAGGAGAGTGCAGCGAGGGTGCAGGGACTTAGGAGGCGCCTACCACCATGTGGGTTCTGGGACTCAAACGCAGATGGTTACGCTTGGTGTTAAGTGCCTTTATCATCTCACTGGCCCACGCCAGATTTATTAAGTGGAAACAACAACATTCAACAACAACAACAACAGGTTTTAGAATAAAATAATAATTGTGTGTTTTAGATATCACAATCTTCAATCAAAACCTAAGATTGTACAAAATTGTGGGTCACAAGTACTTTGGTGAGGAAGAGCTATACATTTCATTAAGTCCACAAAGATATCTATGATCCTAAAAATGTTAAATGCAGAATGCACACTATGGAGGTTTGTATGAGAATGGTCCCCATAGGCTCACATATATGAATGCTTGGTGCCCAGTTAGTAGAACTGCTTGGGAAGGACTAAGAAGTGTAGCCTCTTTGGAGAGTTGTGTCATCAGCCACCGGACAACTTAGAAGCTTCAAAAGCCTGTGTCAGGCCCAGTGTCTCTCTCTCATTGCCTGCTGCCTGCAGATCACGATGTAAAGCTCTCAGCTACTGCTATAGCACCACGCCTGCCTGCTGTCCTGCCATGATGACTGTAGACCAACCCTCTAAAACTGTAAGCAAGCCTCCAATTAAATGTCTTTCTTTATAAGAGTTGTTTCTTCACAGCAACAGAACAGTGACTAAGACAGACATCAGATGGCGGCACTCCATGTGATGAGAGCATGGGCACTCAGACTACATAGATCTATGTAACTTTTATATAGTAAGTACAGGTAATTTTTACTAATAGTGGGGGAAACAAGTCTTTTGATCATATTGCTGCAGACAAGTCCTGTAGATCATATTGCTTTGATTTTTAAAATGCCCACATACATATTAGTAGAATATCAAGTATAAGACAATATCTAATTCTTAGAATCCTTCGAATCATCTCAAAGGCCCTAAGAGCAATGACACACCTTGCCAGAGACTGATCCTTAAATTAAATTTACCTGTATAAGACCTATTTTGCACTAGGGAGAACAACTCATGTATATTCGCCAAATTACTCCACCACTTGAGTTCAAAGTGATTTTTAGATGGGCCTTAAATATTTTCTGATTGAACAACTACTGGATGAATTTAAAAAATAAAAATAAAAAAATAAATGAGTTATTGCCAGAAGCTGGGTTCTTTGTAAGCTAGAGCTATCTATGAAGTGGACACCTGAAGGTAATGACAGCAAACCTTGTGTCTCAGGCATGTGTCACACTCACCAGTTCCAGCAGGAAACGAGGAAGCGGCAAAGGCGTCTCCTTGTGTCGGCTGGAAGCCTGGAATCAAACTCTCCGCAGAGCCACCAAGCTTCTCAGGAAGCTTTCCTAGAGGGACGAAACACCGCTTTGCTCATTTCTACAGAATCCTGGGATGCAGATTTGACTCTTCTTACCATATTTATGTAAACAGAATAGTATTGAAAATTCCTTCAGTATTGAAAATTAGTATGTTTGTGTCTAATTAATGAGCCCTTGGAGGGGTTATTTTTAAATTATGTATATGTGCATGTCCATATGTGGCTATATGCACATGAGTTGCAGGCCTGTGGAAGCCAGATGTGTCAGATCCCGGAAACTTGAGTTATACACAGCTGTGAGCTGCCTGCTACAGGTGCTGGGAATTGAACTTCTGGAAGCACAACAGGATGAGCCATCCCATCTCTCCAGCCCAGGGACTTGTTAAACTTTTCTGTCTGTGATTTCCTGTCTGCATCATTGTTGTTCCGCTGTTAGTGTTCAGTAGAACTGCTGAGGTTGTATCTGTCCTTCACAGCACCTCACTCCCTCTGCCAGTCCACCTCAGATCTCAGGCTGCTTCCAGCTTGGAAAACAGTCTTTGGGCAGTGGCACAACAAGGACTTTTTATTGCAGGAAGAAACTTCTGTTTACATAACAGAATAAGAAGCGGCAGAGATAACAATGAAAATGACTTGTCAAAGAAAGTCAAATCCTGTGCCATCTATTTAAAAAGGCTGAACTAGCCCAGCCTAGTCTACAACTTCATTCCCAGCACTTGGAAGGCAGAGAGGCAAGTGGATCTCTGTGCATTTAAGGCCAACCTGGTCTACACAGAAATTCTAGACCAGCCAGTGTACAGTGAAATTCTGTCTCAAAATGCAATAAAATTAAATGGTAGGAAAGTATGTATTTAAGACACCGCTGAAATGCAGTGGTACTCAACTTTCCTAATGCTGCAACCCTTTGATACTGTTCCCCATGTTGTTTTTGTTGCTACATCATAACTGTAATTCTATGCTCTTATAAGTCATAGTGTAAATATCTGATATGCGACTCCTGTGGAAAGGTTGCTTGACCCCCACAGGGTTGAGAAGTGCTGCTGTTAGGTAAAGTAGTTCCTATATTCGCTGGCTCTGATCATTCTTTTGCTCTGTGCTTTGAGTACATGAAGGATGTTTTCCAACTGAACAGTGGAGAAAGTTCCCAGGTGCTTGTGTAGTATATGTATATTCGCCTAGGTCTATGTGGATGTCTGAATATCTTGCCTTCCAAATTAGGCTATGGATATTTTGGATCGAACCTCATTTTTTATTGAAAGATCTCCTTTTTATGCGCAGTCAACAACAACAACAACATGAACCTGTGATCAGGACTCAAATCCTGTGAGGCACACCTCAACCACTATTTCTAGAGCAAGTCCCCGAGGACAAGGGGGACATTCACCCTTCTCCAAGCAATCCATTACTCAGCTGAACACAATTATCCCAGTTCATGCTACTACATCTTTCTAAAGTTTCTCCTTCGATGATTGCACACTCCCTGCTGTCTCTCACAGTTGGTCAGCATTTAAGAAAAAAAAAAAATCAGTGCTCCAGCAAAAATGAAAATCACTCTGCAGACACCCCAAGCTAATCTTTTTCAAGACGGTCCATGCTGACCTTTCCCAGGCATATCCCTCTACAGCTAAGCCACGGACACATTCAAGTTTATCCTCAGCTGACCTGCAGCCAGGAAGCACAGAAAAGACTCAGCTTGCTCACCTTCCCCAAGCTTGGCGAAGTCCTTGTTTAGCAGCTCTTCAGCTGTGAGTTTGGAGAAGTTGTCATCATCAAAAGGATTCCATGTGGAGCCTTCTGAAGCGTTAGAGACATTCTGCTGCGAAGTCCGTGGAGAGCCTGAGGGAGTGGTGGTTGCAGACCTGGGAAGGTTGGCACCCCAAGGGTGAAGGGAAAGAAAGTTAAACGAACCAGAAGGGACCAAATGATTTTCTTTTCATTATGGTATCAGTTCTTTTCTCAGTTAAACCCTAAGTTCCCAGTGTTTTCCTGAAGGACTTTCCATAGAAACTGGGAAGTTTCGTCTTTACAAATGCCGCCTCCTTCACGTCAGCTCTCAGGAACTCTTGCAGCTTGCCTGCCTTCTGTAAGACCCTTCAGGTTAGGGTCTAGAGCAACCTATGCGGAGGGAGGCCTGTGTGTCAAGCATAACCAACCCCCCTTTCCTGGCTGCCCCCGACCTACCAGGATCCAGGCGGTACTAAGCTATCATCCCATGTTCAGAACGCTGTTCAACGGCGGAAGCATTCTATCACTAAACAAACACACACCACTACTGTATATTTACTTTCCTTTCAGTCTTTCTTGACTTAAATATGATTAACCGTAGATAGCATGGTTTTAAGGTCTAATGTTACATTGACTTCACAATGGTCAATAAGACTGACTGTACATGAAGCAGAGAACCAGCAACCTATCAGGTTCATGAAGGTTGACCAAACACACAAATAATTCAAGATCAAACAGTGTGATTTATGCTTTTAAGAAGAAAGTCCCTAGACAAAGAACTGCAGGAAAGGAAAGAGCAATGCCTCACACAAACCTAAGGAGTCAAAGCATTTTCCCTCTGGGAGAGGAGAAGCAGCAACTCCAAAGGTCACAATGAGCCGAGTCACCTGTGCAGACAATGCTTGCTGAGACAACACTTTCTAAGTGTTGGGTGTCCAAAGTGTAACTGTCAGTACAGGGAGAATTAAGACAGAGCACAGAAAAGATGGGAGAACGGAAACTGAGTCTTATGATCTGTACAGTGCACACACTGTGGACAAGCTCACGATCTCTTACTAAATACAGACATGCACTGGCACATGCTTACTATCACACCACCACAAGCTTATGCAAAGAATCATACAGTAGTAGCCCAGAGCAGACCTTGTCCACATGATGAGAACAAACATACTTAGATTTATTGAGACTGGCCTCAGCTGCAGCTGCCTGGAGCAGCTGGGTTGATTTGCTGGCAGGAACCCCAAAGACTGCACTGTGGGTTACATCACTGAGAATCCGCCTGTGCCCAGCACGTTGGGTTTTGGGGGATGATGGAGGAGTGAGAGATCCAACTTTCTGTCCCTGGATGGTTGGAGGTGGAGTTGTCTGAACTTTTGGCTGTTGTCTCGCTGGGGCTTGAATCTGCTAAGGAGAAAAAAAATTCAGAGCTTCGTTATGGAAAAAAAAATGAGAAGAAATGGAAAAGAAAAACAAATCAACACTCAAATACAATAATACTCCATTTGCTCATATAAGATTTGAATGGCTGAGGTTATCAAGTCAGAAAGAAAACCAAGGCAACAGCCATCTGAGCTGCCACAGAGACTGACACCACTAAGGCCTGGCCTGCTTCTTATACATACTCAGTTTCCATTAACTTCAATATACACATCAACTGGATACAATATAGCTATCAGGCCAAAACGCAGAAGCTATTCCCAGCCCTAAAAACCTGGAAGGCATCTTAAAGAACTGATGAGAACAGACAGCCCTCACCAAGGATGCTTACACAGAACAGGCAATAGACTCTGCCTTCTATTGCAGCTAGAAGACAAGACACACGCTAGCCAAGATGCTTTGGAGCACAACAGTTTCTGCTGAGAGTTTGGATTCCCTGCTATACTGAGTAGAGTGAGTCAGGCAATCCCAGAGTGAAACATGGCAGCAATTTTTGTTATGTTGTTAAAGGTCTTCACTTCACTGATGGGATGGATCCACAAGAAACTACTTTGTTTCAACCCCATGGAAAAAGTGCAACACTGATTTAGTGCGACTTGCTTGCTCCAATCTTCCTTAAGAAAATGGCACTGAAGATCAGCAGAAAATACAGTGAGAGAGAAGGAAACCCTTAATGCCTGAGTTAACTGAAGGACTCTCGAGAAGTGGTCCACAGAACAACAAACAAGTAGCAATGTAGTTGTGACCATGTAAGTGGTCCCTGGCATCAGCCTCCCCTTATCAAGCTACCGAAGCCCTTTCCTTAGTTTTACCAATCTGGAAATAAAATGAGCAGATACTGAATTCCTCAGGGATTTCACTATCCCTTCCCTCCAATCCCTCCACTCATGTGAGAGCTGCCTCTCTACACTGAAGCTCAGTTTCTATGTTGTGTTGCTGAAGCAGACAAAGAATTTAAGAAAGCAGAACACAATCCTAATGAGTCAGGATACTTACAGCAGGGGAGACTGTCCTCCTGCTGTCCTTAGGAGTTGGTTTTTGAGGCACACTATCTACCCAATCTGTATGCCAACCACTCCACCAACAAGATGAATGGCAGATCTATAAGGTTCTACTGTCAACCAAACCTAGTCAGGAAGGTAACACAGACCATTGGGAGCAGAGAGTGGCAACAAAAACGCCATCTGAATGCAGTCATAGGGGTCAGCCGTGGCCTGGCTTGCCTCATTGGAAAGGGTACATCTCAGCTCCCATGGACTCTGTGAAGAAGCAGCCACACTATTTAGAGGACACCGTCACTACTCTCACCTATCTTTCATGTGCAGCACAGGTAACAGAAACTTTAGCAGGAGGATTCCTCCTCTGACAGGTGAGCAAAGAACCACTGGGCCACATCTCCAAGACAGTAAGAGCTGATCATCTCCAGCCTGAAACCCTGAAGCCCTTAAAGCGCCAAAACCTGACACTTTTGAGCATGGACATGATACCACATGTGAAAAATTCATGTAGCAGGGTACAGCCAAAAAGCAAAATATAAAATTATTTCACTGCACACATACATAGGAAATAATTCTGTGTGTAGATTTGGATTTCACCCTCAAAATATCTCCTTAGGAATACAAGGATGTCAAACTCTAAGGTACTTTTTGTCCCTATGTATTTTGGACAAGGAACACTCAACCAGTAATACATAGCAGCTCCACCCACCAGTTGCTCCTATAGCAACCTCTCAGAGCAGGTTTTATGGACACTGGGAATCAGAAAACAAGTAGAAATGGATCCTACAGAATAAATTCCAGCATCCTCACTTAAGAGACAGGGGATCTTCAGTCCATTGAGGCTGGTAGGTAAACCAAGGTCATAAAACCATTTGGATGTAAAGTCTGACATGTCTCCTCCGCCATACCCAGAATTAGAAAGGGGCAGGAGAGTCAAGAAATCATGGAGGTGACATACACCTGTGCTTAGGAGGCAGAGACAGGCAGATCTCTGTAAATTCAAAGCCATTCTAGGCCAGCCTGGGCTACACAGTGAGACTTAGTCTCAAACTTAAGAAATTAAATTAAAAAATTTAAAAAGGGATAGGAAGTAGGAGTATACCATAGGAGAAAGTAGAAAGATAAGAGTCTGCTGTCTATTTTGTTAAAAGCTCTTTTTAAAAAATTATTTTGTGTGTGTGCACACACACGTGCATGTGTCTGTGCATATACATGTGCCTATGTACCTGGATATGACTGCAGGTGCCAGAGAAGACCAGAGACCTATTAGATCCTATTAGAGTTGAAGTTTTAGACACCTTCCCAACACAGGTGCAGGGAACTGAAACTGGGGGTCTGTAGGAGCAGAAAGCTATGTCAACACTACCTAAAGGGTATGTTTTGTATGCCTGTCATCAAGGGAGGACAGAAAGTTTTCCTTGCCAAATCTGCTTCTTGTCTACTTGCTTATCTTGCTTAGTCAGCAAGATGGGGCAGGTTCAAGCCGGATAGCTTTCTGGCCCCTACTAAGCAGTTGTGTTCTACCTTGTGTCCCTATACCCACCACGCAGGGCACAGAGCTCAGTGTCGGCTCATCCAGGACCCACAAGGCTAAGGGTTCACTCCCAAGACAGTAGACACTTTGGGAAAAGCAGAGAAGAACCTCTAGTGTCTTCCATGGTGATGGAGGATCTCTCCACCTAGAGAAGCATCTGCTATTACCATCCACAAACACGGCTCAGAGTTCCTGATCCTTGCCCCAGCTCTAGTACAGTCCTGTACACCTTAGGTAGTGATTTTCTAGTTTAGATCCCAGGTTCTAATTCCACACTAAGGAGAGCGAATTAAATATTTAAGGTTCCCTCTAGTTACTTCACATAATAGTTTTCAAACCTTTTTCCATTACCAAGAAGTTTATTTTAGGTCAAAAGTACAAATAATGGCTGTCTCCCCTATTCCTGTAGAAGGCTGAGTGGTTTCAGAAACAATCATGTAAACACACTAAGCACAACACTCAGTAGAGACTGAAAGAAGACAATCTACCTACAACCTGGCTTCCTTTTGAAGAGTACAGGTTTTCTGGCTCAGGGTGGGCAGATTCATTTGTCTGCTATAAATGAATCCTCAGAAAGATGGTTTCCTATTTCTCTTCATTGGTTTAGTTGTTGGGCCTCCGTGAGAATGAGAATAGCTAGATATACCAACACCATTGGCTAGGTATTCAAAATGCCGTTTAATGGGAACAGAAAAGTTTTTATTACTTTCATTCAGAAAACTGAGTACAGAAGACAGGTCACTTACTAAAGAATGGACAAGAGTGTCTCATGTTTGCTGAAACTAGAGGAAACAATTGGAATAGGGGTATGCTGCCACATTTAGTCAGTATCTGAAAATAGACCCAATCTCTAAACTGACAAGATGACTCCAGTTTCAGGATGCTCTGAAGGATAGCAGTTATCCCTCAGTAAATAGTCCGAGGCAAGCAGGCTTTTGAACATTACTGCATGGCAAACTCAAACCATGTGCTTAGCAAGGTCATTTACGATAAAGGACAAACACAAAGATGCCAGAATTTCAGAGTAAAGGTGGGGCCACGTGTGGTGGTTTCGGTGAGGATGGCCTCCATAGGCTCACATATTTGAATGCTTGGTCAGTAGGGAGTGGCCCTATTTGAGAGAGATTAGGAGGTGTGGCCATGTTAGAGTAGGTGTGGCCTTGTTAGAGTAGGTGTGGCCTTGCTGGAGGAAGTGTGTCACTGGGAGCAGGCTTTGAGGTTTCAAAAGCTCAAGCAGGACCAGGACCTCTCTCTTCTTGCTGCCATGGCTCCTGATATAGAACTCCCCGTTCCCTCTCCAGCACCACGTCTGCCTATGTACCACCATGCTGTCTACCATGGTGATAATGGACTAAACCTCTGAACTGAAGGAACCCCCAAATAAATGGCTTTCCTTTGTAAGAGCCGACATGGCCATGGTGGCTCTTTATAGCAATAGAACACTGACTAAGACACTACCTAAACCTCCAGAGACAGGATCGGCACAACAAACCAAACGGGCCCTGAAGAAGGAACAGAAAACAACTCTGCTCCCAAGTCCCTGGCTGATCCAGACGAGGAACCACTTTTTTCACCAAAGTAACTTCAGTGTGAAAAGCAAAAAGGTTCCTTTTCATAAATAATGTAAAAATAGTCTTTCAATCTCTGCTTTCTACAGAATACTTTACACTTGGATCTGTCAAGAAAAAAATGGAACCCTCTAAGCACTAGGGTAGGAGAGCAGCTTTACCCTAGCTCAGAGCCCCTGCACTGCAGCTACCCCTCCCTTTCCCCTTCCCAGCATTCCCCAGCACTCCTCTTAGTCTTACCGCAGGCTCCTGGGCAGTGGCTGCCTGTGGGGCTGTGGCTGGCTGTGCCTGAGGCTGTGGTACTACCACAGCAGTCTTCTGCTGCAGAGCAGCCTGCTGAGCCATCAGCTGTTGCTGCTGCTGTTGCTGCTGCTGCTGCTGCTGCTGCTGCTGGTAGAAGTTCTGCATCAGCTGCTGCTGAGTGCCTCCCTGGGACACCACAGGAAACTGAGCAGTGACTGGCTGCTGGGCTGCTGGATGTACTCCCTGAAACTGCACAGGAGAGTGGAAAGAAATGAGGAGGCGAACACAAGTCTATCAGAAACTATAAAGATGTCGCTGAAGCCACAGGAAGGCCCAGCAGAAGCAAGGTAGCCGGGCCAAGGAGCACAGCACAGGCCTCAAAGCATCAGAATTAGACCAGCTACATGTGCACTGCAGGCACTCCCACTGTACCACACAGCTTTCCAGGTACTGTCCCAGGGAGCTACCAGATTTACCTCAAGTGATCTGAGACCAGGGGCGACCAGAAGTGAGTGAGGGAATCTCCCATCAGAAGAAATCCTTCTTACAAAAGATTTGGAAGCAGCCAAGATCAAATGCTTCCTGGCATGACTAGAATGCCTCTGAGATGAGGCTGAAAAGCGGAACTAAAATGTTAACCGTGCCTATCCCATCTGAACCTTTCCAAAGTTACTCCCAACAACAGATCTACCTTCATAAAACTTCCACCTTCAAATGCTCTATCACTCTGCGCTTTGTGTGGGCTCTCACTACACTGCCAAGGTTCATTCCCAAACCTGTGGACTCAAGCAACCCTGCTGCCTTAGCTTCTTCCCAAGTCGCCAGGGCTTAAGATGCACCTCAGACCCATCTTCCTGGCATTTCTTTTATGTCTTTCTAATCCACACTGCAGGGAGGTACATGCTAGGTACACTAACAAAGCTCAAAACAAGAATATGCTAATAAACAAAAGTGAGGATAATGTCTTACAAAATTCCCAAAACTTGCTGAGTTAGGATATGCCTGTATACTATGCGTCTACTAAGGAAAAATTAAAAGGTCAGCAAAAAACAATATGTATAAGTCTAACTGCCTGTTTACAACAGCAATAACCCAGACCCACCCACAGGGGACTCAAAGGGCTGTAGTCTGTCCTTAAGGGTGGCAAAGGGACATTCTAAAGAAGAAAACAGCAATTAGAAGTATGTCTTTGCAAGAATGAGAGGACAGAATTTTGTAGGTCTAACTTTAAAATTATTGTACACATTCATAAAACAAAACTGATCCAAAATGTAGAAAGCAAAATTAAAATGAAGTCAACAGTCTGTGTATCCAACTGGCAGCTAAACTGCACAGAAAATAATGTGCTTAATATTTAAAGACTGCCAGGCATGCTTAGAATACCTAGACTCAGAAGACCGAGGCAGGATGACTACCAAGAGTTCAAGGTCAGCTGGGGCTGTTTTGATCCAAAGGGAGCAAGAAGAGAGAGACACTGAGCTGGGCCTGGGGTTTTGAAATCTCAAAACCAAGAACAACAAAATGACCTTCAGATGATAGAAACAATAAAATTAAAGAAGTTAAAAAACCCTTGTAATTACCAGGCTGACTTAGATATAAAAGTCTGAACTCACTCTTGCAATCTTGTTTTCTCTTGCTCTTGCTCTTGCTTTTCCTTCTCCCTCTCTCCTCACTCCCCTCCCCCTCTCCTCATGCTCATGGCCGGACTCTACTCCTTTACTTTCTCTCTCTCTGCCTCTGCTACCCTCTTTTTCTTTTTAATTTTTTTAAAGATTTATTTATTATTATATCTAAGTACACTGTAGCTGTCTTCAGACACACCAGAACAGGGCATCAGATCTCATTACAGATGGTTGTAAGCCACCATGTGGTTGCTGGGAATTGAACTCAGGATCTTCAGAAGAGCAGTCAGTGCTCTTAACCGCTGAACTCTCTCTCTAGTCCTCTTCTACCCTCTTAACTCCCCTCCCCATGCCCTTAATAAACTCTATTCTATACTATAAAAAAAGTCTGAACTCATATATGTTTTCTAATAAAAGTAACACATTTCTAAGTATCTATGAAAAAGGCCTAGAAACAATTTCAACACTACCCATTAGCAAGTAATTATTTCTAGGGACAATTGTAGTTTCTAAATATCATTGCTATTACAAACAATCTGGTTAGAGAAATGGATGAATCTAAGTTTAGAGCAGAATGATCATGGACAGTCATTACTCTCGGTGGCAGAGAAATCACTGATCATGAGTCACATCCAAGGGGCCCAGAAGCCAATTTCAAGGGACTAAAATTAGGGAGAATCTGAATATGTTTAAAAGTTGTGACATATACAAATCCATAAATCTATATAATACAATGCAAAATGCTCACTGTTACCTCTGAATGAACACTGGTGAACAAGAAAAAGACCTAGCCTCTTTCTCACCCATTTCTGTACAAACAGGGCCTCAGGGGAACTGTACTAAGATGATAAAACAACTCTACATAGTCTGGTAAGGGGCTCAGTAAGCAAAAGCACCTGCCACCAAGCAGCCTGAGAAGCTGGGTTTGACACTCAGGGCCCAGTTGAGAGAGTATGATTTTGCCACCCGAAGTAGGTTTAAGAGCTTGGGAAATATCAGCAATGGTTGGTAAGCCAAAGAGAAGAGAAAAACTGAAAACAAAACAAAACACCAATGAAACAGGTAACACGTAAGCCCACTGATGGTCAGAGACAACACTGGCCACCACTGGGATGAACAGGAAGAGTCAAGAACTCCAGGCTGAACTGATACCGAGCATGGCTCTGGGAAGCACCAGGTTAGCTCGGCTAAGGGAGCTCAGCAACTGAGGGCATTTGGAGCCAGGTCTGAGCAGCCGAGTGCTAGTCCGAGAGCCCATGTGGTAGATAGAAAGTTGTCCATTGACCTCTGCGTGCATGCCATAGTGCATGGGCTCAAATATCCATATACAGAGAGATGGGCAGACAGATGGACAGACAGATATAGTGAGTGGTGGAATATACTAAATGCCAAAGAATAACTAAAACAAGTTCATAATATGAAAATTTTCAAAAAACAAGTAATTCAGTTTCTTAAATAAATAAAAATGGCAAAGGAGATAAAAGGATGTAAAAGATATATCAGTCTCTCTCCCTGTGGCTAGAGAGTTGGCCCAGTGGTTAGGAGTGCTTGTTGGAGTTCAGATCCCAGCACACATGTAACAAGCCAGATAGCCAGCAATTGTCTGTAATTCTAAAGTCCATTTAGAGTTGATCCATCGCTCTTCTTGCCTCTGAGTGTTCACAGGTATATGTGCACAAATATATACGTATGTATACACTCATACACACAGACACACACACACAACACATACAATTTTTTGAAAAAAGAAATCAATCATAAAATATATATGTCCAAAGTTAAAAAATGTTAAAAAAAAAAAAAAAAAAAAAAAAAAAAAAAAAAAGCCGGGCATGGTGGTGCACGCCTGTAATCCCAGCACTTGGGAGGCAGAGGCAGGTGGATTTCTGAGTTCGAGGCCAGCCTGGTCTACAGAGTGAGTTCCAGGACAGCCAGGACTACACAGAGAAAGCCTGTCTCGAAAAAACCAAACCAAAAAAAAAAAAAAAAGTTAAAAAATAATGAAAAATAATATGCCCCAACTAAATATAGTACATGAACCATGTTTGGCTACTGATCTAACCAAGCAAACAATGCAACATCTAAAACAGTGTGACACTACTGGATATTGTGTGTTAACAGGACATCATTGTTATTTGCCTCCTGTATCTCCTTAGAAAATAGCTCCGTCAGTCAGGGTGCTAAGTTGGCGTAAATTCCCCAAGGCTTGAGGACAAGTTCTGAGAGTGAGAAGCGATAATATATAGGTCAGTGACTCTTGGCCACACCGGTACTTCCCAAGGAAGATACCTCTACCTAGAAGGCCTTTGAATACTAATAGTCCACTGTACAAAGCCAGGGTCAGCTAGAGCTCCTCACCTGCTGAGTCTGAGCCTGCTGCTGCTGCTGCTGCTGGTAAAAGGTGCCTGTTGTTGGCTGCGGTGGTGCTGTAGGCTGCGGCGGCTGTTGCTGCTGCTGTTGCTGTTGCTTGAGGAGGAGCTGCTGCTGGTGCTGGGGAGTGGCCTGGGCCTGGGTGGGCAGACCTGGGGTCTGAGTAGCCGGGGTCTGCTGTGGGGTGGGTGGTGCTTGTGGCTGCTTGGGTTGAGATGACTGAAGAGGTTGACTGGGCATGGCTTGGGCTTTAGGTTGGGAAACACTGGCTAAAAGTCCAGGCTGATTGCTGGGTCCTACAATGAAAATAAACTCCATGTAAGGACTCAAAACTCTACCAAAAATGGCTTTCTTAAGCCTGGCAGAGGTGGTGCACACCTTTAATCCCAGCACTTGGGAGAAGAGGCAGGTGGATCTCTGTGATTTCAAGGACAGACAGGGCTACACAGAGAAACCTTATAAAATAAGGCTTTGTGATTTGCAACTCAAGAAATGGCAGAAGTAGGCAGACTGTCCCAAGCTTTGTCTGTTCCTGACTATTTTGCCATCTGTGATGTTGTACTTGGAATAGCTTTCCATTTCTTGCTAAATTATGTGCTTCCAAAATTTCAAAGCCAGGTGGAACTGTAGACTTCAGTACCTGCCTCCTGCAGGCTTCCCTCACCCATCTCATTCAGTCGCCTAGCTCTGTAGTCAGCACCTCTCGGTCCCCTTACACGCAGCTGACAACTGATACAAAACAGTCTGTGTACCAGCTTGCGTGCCACAGCAAAAGCATTCTCTGATATTTATGAGCAGTTTACACAACTAGCATCTGCATGCCTGGCTCTACATGGATGGCCACCAAATTTATCAGAAATTGTTCCTGGTGAGAAATATGATGGCTGTGGTCTGTGACTTGTTGTTTTGGACCAATCCCCTTTATGAAAAAAAGCTCACTCCCCTTGTTAGAACACTAGAACACAAAGGATGGTAAGTACTCTAGTAAACACAGCATTAATAAAATATTCTGTGGTTATCAAAAATAAGTAAGCCTTGTTTCTTTAAAAGCAAGGAGAAATATAAGATAAACAAGGTGGAGTGGATGGACCAGAGGTCCAATAAGAAAATAAATGCAGACAACAGGCTTCAGGGGTCTTGGAGATCCATCTGAGTACAGAAAGCAGTTCCTCCTGTGCAGTCACTGGCCATACATTCACAGGAGTTCAGTGCACTAGTCTTCAGGCTGTGCCTTCTAACACTACCATCAAGAAGCACTGCAACAAGCCGCAAACCAGTCACTGACCTGCAGCCTGAGGTAGGGGCTGAACAGTGGCCCTCTTTCGAGGAGTCAGGGCTGGCTGAATGGGAAGGATTCCTGGGTTTGGCTGAGTCTGCCCAGCTTTAGGCCTCTGGCGGGGTGCAATTGAAGTCTCTGTGGTGGGAATGGGATCTGTCAGTCTAGAAAAGGAAAAACAAAACTGCTGTTAAAATGTGGGAAAATGAGGGTATATGCAGAACACAAGATGCTTGCCCTTAACACTCCTTCAAAACATTCAGATTGGCTTAATCAACACTTCCCCAAACGCCAATTCACCTACAAAGGCAAACACATCAAAATAACATATCTCTCATCAGCAACCTTAAAGCCAAGAAAGCACAGAATGATACAGTCCAAACCCTGAAAGTATATAATCCTCAACCAAAATTGCCATACTTAGTAAAGCAATCTTGAAAAGCGATGGAGATTCAAGATCATTTGTGAGGAGTCATGCAAGTGCTATGAAGCACGTGTGGAGGTCAGAGGACAACAACTTTCAGTGTTGGTTCTCATCTTTTACCGTTTGAAACAGGGTTTTCCTTGTCAACACTGCATGCACCAGGCTAGCTCGTCTGTCAACTTCCTACAATTCTCCTCTGTCTGTCTCTCATCTCCTGGTTGGGGCATGCTAGGATTACAAACACATGCCCTGCTGTATGCAGTTTTACATGGGTTCTGGCAAGTAATAATTACCCACAAGGCCATTTCCCCAGCCCCAAGGATGACAAGCACAAACTAAGGGAGCTCATGAACACCAACCCTGTGATTTGCAACAGTGACCTATCTCCCTTCATGACATGATGGTATGGTACAACAGCAGCACAAACAGTGGGGAGTCAACAACCACTGGATTTAAGGCCTACCCCATGAGACAGAACCCATGCCTAACACTACTCAGGTGGCCAAGAACCTGAGACTTGACAGGCTATAGCCTAGCAGAAAACCAAGTGCTGTTTATTCTATTATAGGAACACAGCTATAAAATGACTTCTAGTGACATTTTCTGCTATATCCATAGACCAGTGTCTCACTTAGCCACCATCAGAGAAGCTGCCTCTTGTTACAGTAGATGGGAACTAATAGAGAGGCCCACAACTGGACAATATGTAGAGAATAAAAGTGGACAGTCAGCCCTAAATGGGATGTCTTCATCAAACCCCTAACCTCAGGGCTAAGGGAGAAGAGTGAAAGACTCTAAAGCCAGACAGAAGGGATGGAAGGTACCAAGGAAACGTGCCTTCCAGATTCAATAGGACTGATAGACACACCATCTGTGTACTCTGCACAGGTTCAAGCCAGATGGAGGCCCAGCACTGACACAGGGAAGTGGACACGATCTCTCGTCCCTAACTGAGATATCATCTCCAACTAACAACGACTTGCAAATGAAAAGTTGTTTTCCCCAATGAAGTCTCACTGAGCATATAAACTACATTTAAGGGCAGATACCATGGCCCAGAAAATAACCAACACAAAATGAAGTCAATGGTGCTTTTCTAGATTTTTTTTCTCATATTGCTTTGTTTAGGCATATTTTGTTAAATCATACTATTTTTTGCTTATATATTAATTATATTTTTATTATTCATTAGCCATATAATTATATCAATATATTTTAATGAATTTAATTTCAATAAAAATATAATTAATTATATACTATGGTTTCCAATTTGTGTTAGTTTTGTTTTGTGTGTCTGTGTTTATATGTGTTTCTTGTGCTTTCTCAGTTTTCTTTTCTTTTCTTTTCTTTTTTTTTTTTTTTTTTTTTTGTTTTGTTTTGTTTTCAAGACAGGGTTTCTCTGTGTAGCCCTGGCTGTCCTGGAACTCACTCTGTAGACCAGGATGGCCTCGAACTCAGAAATCTGCCTGCCTCTGCCTCCAAAGTGGTGGGATTAAAGGCATGTGCCAGAGAGAGAGAGAGAGAGAGAGAGAGAGAGAGAGAGAGAGAGAGAGAGAGAATGGATGGATAGGATCAGGGTGGAGGTGGGGGAGGGGACGCTGTGACGAGAATATATTGTATGAATTTTCAGTAAAAAATAATTGAAAAAAATAATAATTGAGCTACCTCCTCAGTCCCAGGTCCCTGAATAATATACTCTGGAATGACAAGTAGGTTCACTGAAGAAGTTAGGGGGAAATGAAAAACCTTTTTTCTTAGTAATAATTCCTTTATACTCAGTAAAAATGTTACTAAATATCCCCAATAAAGTGATTAGAAAGCTGCTTGGTGGAGAAATGAGTTCTAGACACGCTGAGCAAAGTCTGTGAACAGACAACTCCTGCCTACTGTCCAGTTCATGTGGGGAGCGACTGCTGAGGACACTCCTGTATAGGGAGTGCTTCCTCAAACTGGCTCCATCCAGATACTCTTTCACCAACACAGGACTTCCAGAATATACTGTGGATAATGACTGGGGCAGAACTTTAACTTAGTTAAAACTAGCTGTTACAATGGGTGCTCTAGGAGCTGGAGAGAAGGCTCAGTAGCTGAGTGCTTGCTACTCTTCCCAATGACCTGAGTTCAGTTGCCAGCATCTTCACATAATAACTCACAGCAGCCTATATCTAAAGCGTCTTCAGACCTCTGTGGGCACCTTAGTCACATGGACACACTGCCACATGGACATACAGAAACAAAAGTAAATCTATCTAAAGGGAAGGGGAGCTCTTTATGGTAAAAATCATGCAGAGGAGTGACCTGAATAGGATAAATGGAAGAAATAAGCAAGTTAGAGACTGTGATAGGAACTCTATTTCTCAAATACACAAACTTTTGTTTTCCACAATAATAAATTTTTGGTTGAAAACACAGTCATCTGAAGAAATGATCACATAGCATAGACTCCTTTGTAACCTGAGATGGCCAAGCAACAGGCTCTGGCTGCAGACAGAACAGAGCAGATGACTATGGCACTTTTTGGGTGCCGTAAGAGATTATTTTGATTATTTAATTATCTTTGATTATTCCTTGATTTCACTGCTTTGAACATGGATGCTGGCTGTCATATTAAACCATAAAGTCATTATTATGTTGTAAGGTGGGAGAGTGAGAAGCATGAAGAGACCTGGGACCCAGAGCTTCACGAAGCAGAACTATCTGACCAGCTGTGGTGGTCTGAATAAAATGTTCCTGACAGTCTGAAACGGTGTGAACACCTGGGCCTCAGTGGTGATGCTATTTGCAGAGGTTTGGGAGGTGTGGCCTTGCTGAAGGAAGTACGTCACTGCGGGCGGGCTTGGAGTCTTAAGGCCTTGCCTTCTTTGCAGTTCTCTGCTTCATGCTTGAACCAGCAGCCACTGTGCCTGCTGCTTGCTGCCATATCTTCTCATCATAACGGGCTCTAATCCCTCTGGAACCACAAGCCCGAATCAAATACTTCCTTCTGTAAGTTGCTCTGGTTATGGTGCATCTGATGAAAACATGTGTGCCTGTGCAGAGGTGCCGAGTTTGAGTTCAGTTCTCGGTGCCCATTCTGGGTGGCTCAACCTCTGCGACCCCAGCTGCGGGCGGGGCTGGGGAGCGAGGGGGGGTGGTGGCTAATGTCCTCTTTTCACCTCCAGGGTCGCCTGCACTCGTGAGCTCATAAATCTGCTTGCACATGCAATAATAATAAATAAATAATAAATAAATCTTTTAAAAATACTCAGTTATCCAGTCTTTTGTTTACATAGTTTGTTGCTAGCATTTCCTGGCCATGAGAGGATAGTAGGAAAAGAAGAAAAAATTTTCATCTGAAATCCATGTGAATATGTCCGGCAGAACCTGAGCTATGACAGGTGTGATAAACAATAAAAAAATCCAGTCCAGAGTGCCCTGAAGCCTTTCTCCCTGTAGACTGCTCTCAGATCCAAATCCCAAATGCAAGGTCTCCAGTAGGAACCCCTCTGCAGGCTGACAGTGGGGTGAGGACTGCGGTCACCCTTCCTGAAATGCTATCGTAGTCGGGGTCATATCTACCCACTCATCCCCTTCCTCTCTGAAGTAAGACTTCTACCTCCCAACTATCCTCTAGGCTTTCCTGGCCTGTCCCTCTGACTTGGGCATCTTCCTTTACTTGTTTAATCCTTTCTTGAAAGACCGTAGGTGACTCCAGTATGATTACCTAAGACCTTAGGGGGAATCTCTTGATGGACTGCTTTCCTAACATGGCTTGATCCAGGGAAGAAAGGAATGTGGAGGATTAGGGGGCGAACCTGGTTACCTACTAGCTTGGAAATAGATTTGAACAATTCTCTACTCATAAACATGATAGTCTGGCACTGCCTTATCCCAGAAAGCCCCTGTATCCACTGCCATACAATGAACACATCTGTGAGGCTTTTGATTCCTTTCAAATGCAGATTTTATTGTATCTCTCTTGGCATTCCCAAGAACAGTCCCTGCACAGGGACAAGGAGCTGCCTTCCTTTCTACTCACAGCCACACTGGCTCAGCAGCAGCACCCCGACTGCAGCTGGCATTAGGCACGATGCAAGCTCTCAAGGGCAGTTCTTACCTGGCCTTTGGCTGGGTCTTTTTTACAGCTGCCTCACTGGCTTTCACTGGTTCAGGAAGTTTTGCAGGAATGGGAGAGTTCTAAAAAGACAAAAGAAAAAAAAAAAGGCATATAGATTTCATTGTAAAGAAAAAGTAGCCCGAGGCCAGATATGATGGCCCATGGCAGCAATCCCAGACTTGAGAGGTTGAGGCAGGAGGATCATGAAATCAAGGTCAGCCTGGGCTATACAATAGGATCCTATTTTAAAGATAAAAATTAAAACTCCAAACAAAGAATAGCTAGTTAGTCCAGGGCTAGTGGAAGTGGCATCTGGGGTCTTCTAACATAACTTCGAGGCTCTCATTTCCCTGTTAGAGGGAAGAGAAGCTGGGCAAATGCATGAGATACATCAAGGAAGCAAAGTGCTCAAAAAGAGAGAGAGAAGCAGGGTGAACAGGGCTTTGCTTCAGGAAGACAAGGCACCCCACCACTCTAGGAAACACAGCAGACATGCATGCCGCTCTCAGTGAGCTGTAGAAGGTGGAACTTGGCAGCTCTACTCGGAGCTCAATCCCCAGGCACTGGGGTTGGGGTGGGGTTGTTACTGTTCAGTGTACTTGTCTCAGTTTCATAATTATAAATTCCATAGGGAAATTGTATTCTCTTTATAGTAGCTGCTTTGTTGGAATGTCCTGAGTGAATGAAGCAAGGGACATTAATATTCATTGCATCCAGAGATTAATACCTACAGTGACCCAAAAATAACAATTTCATGATGTTTATTTCTTTTAAATAGCTCCACTTTCATGAACCCATCACAGCTGTGGTTACATGCACAAGACCTGCCCAAGATCAAGTTAATCAAAATTCCAGGGACTCCTGAGGCCCCACATCTCGCTGAAGATCTACAGGTAGTTGAGGATCAAGAGTCATTTTTCTCTGTAGATGTAAGAACAGTAGGCAGCCAGTGCCCAGGTAGATATACCTGTGGGCATATGGACAGAACTAGCTGGACTCAGAAGATTATTTTTCAAAAAAGAAAAGGAACTGACAGGAACTGGGGAGAAGTATAGGCTGGGGAGGTCCTGGGGAGAGGGAGGGAGGATATCATTAAATGCATTGCTACATGGATGAAATTCTCAAAGAACAAAAAAAAATCCTTAAAAATTATAAGTCAGTTTTAAAAGATACCATTTACATACCTGTACATTTGGAATTGGGCATTCTTTCTTGAGTAGTTTAAATGAGAAGTAAGAAACCTGGTAAATATCCGGCCTTTTGTCAGGGTCTGGTTCCAACATATACCCTAAGACAAACATACATGTGCTTATTTCATAATATCCTAACAGCTATGGAACTGAACTTTTCTACTATCAAAGTTGGGTTGTGTTTTAAGATTCAATTTTCAGAAAATCAGACAGTTCAATTAGCCCTTTTCCTATCAAGAAAAACAAGAAATAAACTCCTTGAGCTATAACAAAACTACTGAGGTTCATAGCCTGTGCCTGGAATATCAGGAGCTCACCTTCTCAAAATGACCAGCTTGATATTCTAAGCCTTAGAAGGTGTCAAGGCCTACCTTAACAAATAACTACTGACAAATACAACCAAACTCAAACTTTATGAACTCAGGGTTTGGTGGTAGACACTCCCTGGTCTCTCTCCAGGTCTACAAAATGAACTCATGAATGTACTTACTACTCTTGGAGACACTCGTTTAATATATGCACAATAAGTGCAGGCAGTTTACTGCTTAAGTAATAAATGACCTGAATGAACTAAGTTCTGCAAAGATCTGAGGCTGAGGCCTTAAATAGCCTTGCTAAGGAGACAGGACAAGGGTTAGTCACCAGAGAGCAAAGAAAGAGGCAGTCCAGGTGCCAGGACAATGCCAATAAAGACAAGCTTAGAGGAAGGCCAGAAAGTGAACACTGCTACCGGAAACAGGAGCCCAGGAGCCCAAAGGATAGCGCAAGATGGCTGCCTGGGTGGGACAGAAAAGGAATACGAAGAAAAGGAATATGCTAAGAATCAGGGTCTAACTGTGGAACCACTGACAAGCCACTTTTACTCAATGGGACAAGAAAAGGTGACATCTAGGACTGATCCATGGGAGGGATGTGCTTGAAGAATGGAGAGAACTGGGGCAAGGCACCACATCATGATCTGCGAGTTTGTAGTACTGTGGTGAGAACCAGGACAGCTGCTGAACACAGCACAAAGAGACTCCACGTGGCTGAGGTCATGGCTGGTGCTCCCTTTTCCTTGCTCTTTCAGACCCAAAGAAAATCTTCTGTGTAGTCTATCAAGGCCTGGACAGCAATACCATTAAGAACGTAAAAAAGAACAATCTGGGGCCAGGAGCAGGGGAGCAATAAGAGGCTGAATTTGACACCTGCAAGTTTAGAATCAAATAGCTTACATGCTAAATGGGGTCTGGAAAAGGTGTCAGTGTGACAATCACTCATAAAGAGCTGTTTTTTTTTTTTTCAACATGAATTTATTGAGGCAAGATGTTAGAAAGAAAAACTAGCTGGGGGTGGAGGGGAGGGGGAAGCTATCAGTTTAACCAAGATCAGCTGTTCTCCCATACCTCCTTCACACCTGCAGTGCTAGCACAGACCACTGCTTTGCCTATGCAAACAATCTGGCATCCCCAAGGGCTACATTCCTATCCTTTAAATACCCTATCCTCCTATTCATTGAGAAAAGTGTCACAATGGAAAGGACAGTTGTGTCAACTTGAGTAAGTCATTCTGCTCCCTCTTGTGTGAAACAGGAACAATGACCCTTAAAATCTACAAGTTTTGCCAGGTTTGGTGGCACATGCCTTTAATCTTAGGTAGAGGCACACAGATTTCTGTGAGTTCAAGGCTAGCCTGGTCTATATAGTAAATTCTAGGACAGCTAAAGCTACATAGTGAGACCCTGTCTCTAAATAAGCAAGTAAGTAAATAAATAAATAACCACCAATCAACCTACAGATTTTGAGAACTAGGCGAGGTACAGGTAGACCTCAACATAGGTCAGATGCTCTATCTCACTCTCTTTCTCTCGGGTTGTTTACAGCCCAGGACTCAAATTGGACAGCTTAGGATTTATGGTCTACAAGGCTTTTTCAAACTTAGCTACTAAATATTTTGACCAACATTTTTATGGACAACTTTTTTTAAAAAATCTGTTTCTTTAGCATTTTAGTACATGTTCTGTACAACGCTCACTTTTCCCCATCTGGTTAATGGATACTAGTACATATGCTAGCTATGATAACAAAGAAATGAAACTCTCTGGAATTCTAAACAAGACACTCAATTTAGATGCTTGTTGTAAAAAATTAGTGATAATCTAAATGAGAGGAAAAACCTGGCTCCATGGAGTTCTATGGTCTTAATTACACATTCATTCCAGTACCGCAATCACGCTCACTTGAGCTGCCTCTAGCTCCTCAAAGCTGCGTTTCCTACCCCATGAGAGTCAGCTGGACTCTGAGCACGCTCTCACTGACTGCAGCGCAGCGCAGCCCAGCCCAGCAGCAGCCTGCTGTCGGAGCACAGCTACCGGACCAACAGTGTGGCTGCTGAAGTGGAGTTTAGTTTTCTAGCAAAAAGACCAATTTCTCTAGGCGAACCCTGCTGTGTTACCACTGTCCCTGACAGCATCAGGTGATTTCTCTGTCACTGCATTCAGCCTTATTCCTGGAACTTGGTCCCTTTATCCTCTAATCCATTCCCAGTGATTAAAAATAAAAAATATAAAACTGGAAACTTGAAATACTTACTAATAAGGCAGTGCATATCTTGGGAATATCGAGAGTTGTCAGGAATTGTGAAGCTTCCATCACAAATTGCCACCTGGCTCTCCCCAAATGGCAAAGTGAAGTAACATAATTTATACAATAAACAGCCAAGAGCCTAAAAAAAATAAGAAAGCACATTGCAACCAGTGGTTTGTTTACTATAAAGCCAGTGATCTGCCAAGACAGACCAGTACTATCTACATTTACCAGCAGGAAAAAACCTATGTAGTATTATTACCTACGCAATGTTTGAACAATCTAAATCTAGCATCTGAGTCACACACTTTTAAGTGTGATCAGAAAATGATTTTGACTGGTTTGTTCTTTAGAAGTATATCATACGAACGACAGGCACTAGCACAACATGAAAGGCATACTGAAGAGGGTGGGTTTTTTGTTTTTATTTGTTTTCCCCCATATTCCAAGAGGCCATGGCTGTCTCCTCATATCAAGATCAGCATTAAGGGGATTGGAGAGACAGCTCAGTGGTTAAGAGCACTGGCTGTTCTTTCATAGGACCCAGGTTTGATTTCCAGCACCCACATGGAGGCTTACAACCATCTGTAACCCCAGTTCCAAGGGATCCAACATTGTGTCCTAAGGACACTGCATGCACATAGTATGCAGACATACATGTAGGCAAAGCACACATACACATAAAACAATAAAATAAAAGAATCATCAACACTGGGCACCGCTGTGTGCTTGCTCCTGACTGGTTCAGCTCAGGAGTCCAGCCAAGGCCTGCTAACACCTGGAGTGTGGATGGCTTAGTTGACACATACCCAAATATCTGCCTTCGTAGTGATGATTTTGCCACTGTACAAGTTGACCATTTCTGGGGCTCGATAGGAGAGCGTTGTGTATCTACAATCAAGAGATCGACGTTTTATTAAATATATCAGTGCTATAATCAAGGAGGAGCAATTTTTCTTTTATATTACTAGAATCCAATTCTTGGGCAGCAATCTGCAGAAGAGCAAATTAAATATTAGTGCAGCTAAAATGAAACTTCTCCTTGACAATGATGTCATCAAATCCTCTCACAGCAGACTTTCTACACCTAGGGCACTGGAGTATTCAGACATGATACACTAAATAAAGTCCTAAAAGCACCCCCTTTTAGGGGGGTTCTCAAATGAAGACAAAATTCCCCTTATAAGCATAGTCTAATGCTGTTATTTTGCTGATCCTTTTGTAAGAAGTAAACCCTTAACCTGAGACTCAGATACAACACAAGTAGGGTATTCTGAGAGTGAACCCTGGCTGGGGTGTCGATTTCATGTTCTTTCCTGGGAGGGGTGACGTATGTAGTACAAGTTCACATGTGTGCCTATGTGTGTGGAGAATGGGCAGCTTCTTCCATTACTTTCTACTTTGCTCCTTGAGACTTGTGGTATCTAGCTTGCTCCCAAGGGATGGGAGTACAGACAGGCCCACCAGGCTTTGTCCATGGGTGCTAAGGACTCTGGTCCTTACAGTGCACGGCACACTTCTCATGTATCATGCCATCACTCTAGCGTCAAGATCATGTGTCCTTTGAGGCTAAACCTACAGCATTCTTGTCTTTGACTCAAGCACTAGTTCCAAGGGAATATCTCATGCTACTAAACACTCAACTATGCTGCCCTCGTATCCAGAAGATACCTTAGTGATACGCAAAGGGGACAGAGGCTCGCCATGTCCAAGTACATGCCGGATAGCTGATTTACTGGAAGCCACGGTGAGTGTATCATGCTTGGGAAAACCCAATATTGTGGGCATCAGGTTCCTACAGGAGCCAAAATCTATAGAGACTTCCTGTCAGGCCACTGATTCAATAACTGTAGAGGCTTCAGTCACTCTATTAACCATAAATTCCAGTAAAGAGTGGTTGAGTTCCTCATGAGAAAGAAGGAGGTAATAATTTAGGGTTTAATAAAAAACATACACCTGTCTGACTCATAATGCCATAGTTGTGGCTTCTCTTGGAAATATGAGGGTATTTCAGTGAGTATGAACCACCATTTAGCCTTTAGTTTTCCTTTTGGTTTTTGAGACAAGGTCTTGCTATGCAGCCCAGGCCAGACATGACCTTACAATCCTCTTGTTTCAGCTGCTGAGCTGCTGGGGTTACAGGGATATAGCATTCCTTCCCCACTGACTCCAGCTACCATTCATCCTTTTATGAGTGTGTGGCACTGTAAACTAACATAGGTGTATAGAGTGACCATAGGAGCTTTGAGAAAGGGTTTAAGACTCTTCTGCGTTCGCCAAGCAGCTAGTCTTCTCTCCTTAGCTGTCAGGGACAATCAACATCCCAAGAGTGAGCAGTCTGCTCTGGGGTAAAGGGTAACTGGCCTGCACATTTTCTTCCCACTCTGTTTCACCTATAAACTAAAAGACAATGTGCTTATCTGACAAAGGACAAAACTCCAGGAAAGGAGAAAAGGCTTACTTCTTAATCTCATCTTCTACTGCATTGACTCCCTCGGCCTGTGGATTCTGGAATTTGTTGGTGGCACTTCCAAAGTCACACAAGACATAGTGGCCTCGGTCATGCAAGAGGATATTTTCAACCTGAAAAACATTCCCAAACCACCCAATCCAAGATGCCACTTAGTAATGGGAAAAGCTAGTTTCATAGTCACATAATAAAAGGTTTCATTTTTACAGTCTTACTGGTGTGCACAGATAAGTTATTCTTCAGCATGTATATTAACAGGACTTACCCCAACTGAAGAAAAAGACCCTCCAAGGAACAGGGTAAAACACAGTCAGAGAGTCATATAGGGAACTGCAATGTAGGAAAGGTAGGGCCCCATTTTTATGGCTAGCTAGCCACAGCCAGCACATCTCTCACCTCTGTAGTGGCAGTGACCATACTTTCAAACTCTTGCTCTACTCTCAGGTTAGTAGCTCTCCAAGATCCCTGCCTCTTATCCAAATATCAATCACCCGCCTTTCAATCTTCAGTACAAATGCCACCTTTTTTTGGAAGCCTCTCTAAGACCAACTCAGAAAAATACCATTTCCCCATTTCCCTTTGGTGTTTCATTTTCCATACTAAAAATTACTGAACTTGTAAGCAGGTATAATAATGTCTTTATTACATTAGGTTAAGACGCTCAGAACTGATGTTTTCTACATCAGTTACTTTTCAAAGTGACAAATGTCTGGGGATAAATGAGCAGCTTCTCCATTAGAATCTTATTTAAGGGTTTGATTTTTTTAAAAACTTTTTAACAAAGGCAATCTTCAGGTACTAAATAAGTTAAGAATTTTAACTGAGTAGAGCTTATAAGGACCAAGACCTAGAGAAGCCCTTATGATGGTACAAAGAACTCCAAAACACTGGGCACAGGCAGGAGAGATGGTTCTGCAGTGAGGAGCACTCCACTCCTCTCAGCAGGCACCAAGCACGCACAGTGCACCGACAGGCAGGCAGTACACATAATAAAAAAGTCCCTTGCTAGGCCCTGAAGCCTGCAGATTCTGCGGGTCTTTCTCTTCAACTCTTCCCCACAGACTGACCACCTCAGAAAAACAAAGGGAAGGAGACTATAAGCTCCTTAAAGATCTCTCCCTCACAGCTGGAGTCTTCTCCTCCCAACCCTACTAGACTTTTGGTACAGAAAATGTTGAGAGAAAAGAAAAGAAAAGAAAAGAAAAGAAAAGAAAAGAAAAGAAAAGAAAAGAAAAGAAAAGAAAAGAAAAGAAAAGAAAAGAAAAGAAAAGAAAAGAAAAGAAAAGAAAAGAAAAGAAAAGAAAAGAAAAGAAGCTGGGCGGTGGTGGTGGTGGCGCACACCTGTAATCCCAGCACTTGGAGGCAGAGGCAGGCGGATTTCTGAGTTCGAGGCCAGCCTGGTCTACAGAGTGAGTTCCAGGACAGCCCGGGTTACACAGAGAAACCCTGTCTCAAAAAAGCCAAAAAGAGAGAGAGAAGAAAGAGAAGAGAAGAGAAGAGAAGAGAAGAGAAGAGAAGAGAAGAGAAGAGAAGAGAAGAGAAGAGAAGAGAAAAGAGGAAAAAAGAAAAGAAGAAAAGAAAAGAAAAGAAAAGAAAAGAAAAGAAAAGAAAAGAAAAGAAAAGAAATGAAAAGAGGAACAAAAGGACGTACTTCATACACAGGGCCACACATTGGAGGACCTTCCTGTTCCTGCCCAGACAGGAGCCAGCCCCAGTCCCCGCTGCTTCTTTAAAACATCTGACTGAGCAGGAGTCCTTTTGTTCCTATTGTCTTACCAAAATTTTTCTCTTAATTCTAAAAACTGCCAGGCGGTGGTGGCACATGCCTTTAATCCCAGCACTTGGGAGGCAAAGGCAGAAGGATTTCTGAGTTCCAAGGCCAGCATGGTCTACAAAAATCAAAAACAACAACAACAAAAATCTTCTAAAAACTGAACTAAGCATATTTTAGTCTATATTTGCTAATTCTGATTACCTGAAATCTTGATTCTGCAGATTATTGCTTCCTACTGAATTTCATGTCTGATGTTCCTGTGATGAGTTATGACATTTTAAGTCCTGTCCTTTTGACCTTCACCTGCAGGAAACCTTTAGTCTGTAGCTCTGCTAGAGGGGATCATGGTGGGGCTAGCTGCTCTCCACCTGCACTCCTGACCTAGTAATGGCAGGGTGGAAGTGATGGTCACGAACCTGAGGTTCTTATGAAGAATTCTTCACTGCATAATTATGAATGGCTGGGACAGATCTGTCACAAGACAAGGCTAAGGCAGACAAATATTTCTACTATCAACATTTTTAAAAGTTCATCATTTTAATCTATCTACAAAGATAAACAGTCAAGATATACTAAGTATAAATTTACTTTAAGAATCCAAAATAAGGGGATGGGGATTTAGCTTAATAGTAGAGTTTTTACCTAGCAAGAACAAAACCCTGGGTTTGGTCCTCATCTCCAGGAAAATAAAAAAAAAAATCCCAACAAAGTAACACTAATATTTTCAACCTAATATAGGAGATATACAAATAACATCATATTTCATAAGCAACAGCTATTTCTAGTATTACTTTACTGAGCACAGTTCATGGATTAGAGCTGGAGAAAGTAAGGCTAAAGGGAATTCAGTCAATACTGTAACATGGCCAGTAAGCAACAGAACTTGATGTGACCCTAAGCAATCTGTCCTAAGACAAGACACACAGCTCCACTGCCACCATGGCAGGAAGGTCAGGGGCACATCACTCAAGACCCTATGCCCACCTCCAGCTCTGAGCTGTCCTACTGGCTGTGGGAACATGGGACTGGGCTTCTGGACAGACTTTAACTCTTTATATTCAGAGATGCCCCTAAATGGAATCTAGTCAACAATGTCAGCTGTCACTTTGGCCAGGCGTGTTTGTTCAGGGTCACCTATTAGCTATTTGTATTAGCTAATCTGTTCTCTTCTCCATGCTCACTGTCCATTAGCCAAGTCAGCCATTCTTGAAAACTCTGCTGGTAAACTACCAAGAAAAAAAAAACCCCATGTATAATTTACTCTTCACAGGAGGGGGTTGGAGAGGCCTTCAGGCCAAACCTAGTCATGCCCACAGATTACTTATTCTACAGTCTACATGTTGCAGCTGAATAAAGTGTCCATCAGAAGGTTCCTTGTGTTTAAAGTTTGGTCCTCAGCTAGTACATCCAATTTCTTCAGGTGACGGGATCATGAAAGTGTTGATTTCATTAGTGAAATTATTTACACATGAGCTTACAAATGAATGGGCTTTTAGGAGGTGGGTCACTAGATATGTGCCCTTAAAGGCTCTATCTGGGGGTTGGAGAGATGGCTCAGTGGTTAAAAGCACTGCTGACTGCTCTTCTGAAGGTCCTGAGTTCAAATCCTAGCAATCACACGGTGGCTCACAACCATCCATAATGAGATCTGGTGCCCTCCTCTGGAGTGTCTGAAAACGGCTACATTGTACTTACATCTAATAAATAAATAAATTAAAAACAAAAAGGTGGCCTCCCTGTTTTACTCTTCTTCCTAGGCATGTACTTACCATGACATTCTGCTGCACCTCAAGCCCAAAGCAATGGATTAGATGAACCTGGACTGAAAACTAATTGCAAACCAAAATAAATTTTCTTCCTTTTGTCTCTATTAGGTACTTGTCACAGTAATGGCATATATGGCTTGCTCCATTGGGAGAGTTGAGCAATTCAGTGAAGACTCTACAGCTAACATGCCTAACACATCCATATCTGCCCTTCTGCTGGCAAAGCTCGCCAGTGTTTGACCTGGATGCTGACTCAGAACTTTCCTCTGGATTTGTAGCTAACCACTGACATCGTTGTTTTCCTTCCCTAGTACAGTACAATACCTTTGAGTCCTGTGGTATATTAACCCATGAACTCTTCATCAGTACTGTACCTTCAGCAGGCAGCCTGAAAATCTGTGAAATCATTTACTCAGGACTGGCCTCATGTACCATAGAGAACTTATGTGAAATCATGCTTTCCCAAGTTTATGTGCCAACTCCCTTTGCAAGTCAGATTCTGTACTTCTAATATGGAATAAACCTCTATCTAAAAAACAGAAAAGTTAATTTATAATAAACAGCAGTAATTACTGCGTGAAAAATCACTCCCAGGGAAAGAGGAACTGAGCAGACAAAGCAGAATGAGGTGAGGTAAAGTAAGAGAAGTCAGTCTGTTCTGCTCCTTCCTCCATGTGAGGCAGGCTCAGGACCTCTGAAAGTGAACTTGCTTGTTGGCACACTACGTTCCCCACGCCTTCTCAGAGTGTCCTGTGTAAGCCTCCGGGGCCAGCCTAGCCACTGCTGGCTACTCTCCGCCATCAACATCACCAAAGCACTCAACAACGATGCTGGACTTGGGGTGAAGACTTCCAGAGTATTTCTGATATTTGGCCTTACTTAAATCTGCGAGTCTCTTTTTTCTTATCTGCGAAGTGGGGCTGAAAACATTTCCATCACTGTCACAATGAAGTAAATAAGGGAATATATGTCAAAATAAACTGTAAGTTCCCTGACAAATTTACAGCCATTCATTTATGAAAGAAACATGGTTGAATTCCAACAATATGCCAAATATTCTTCTATTTCTAGGGATAAGGCTGCAGAAAAACAAAATCCAATCTCTTATGGAATTTAAAGTCCAAGTGGGCATAAGAAAATAATGATAGTTGTCTGATATTTAAAATGCCATGAAAAAAAATCCCAGCAGGTTGAATACAGGTAAACTAGAAAAGAATGCCATTTCAAATGACAGTCATGCAAGGCCTCTCAAATGAGGAGACGGGAATGACAAGCAGCAGCCGTGGCCATTCAGGAACACAGGAAGCAGAAGCGAGGCATTGAGAGGGGCGTGCATCTGAAGGTGCGGTGCACGGGAGCAAGCCAGCAGCCGGGCCAGCAGCACTAAGCTGGACGTGGAACAGGCGTATTATAAGACGATGCTGTCACTGCTGGGGACATAAGATATGCATGGCTTTGGAAGAGGTAATGGATTTAAGAGTTAAAACTAGGCACAGGAATGAAGTACCGAGGCAGGAGTGTTAAATTACTGCCAGCACTGGACTCGGTACCCTCTGCCAGACAATCTCTCCTGCCAGACACCTCACGTCCTTTCACTTACAGTGGCCCATGCAATCCTTATTAAG
Source organism: Apodemus agrarius (assembly GCA_964023405.1). Taxonomy (NCBI): domain Eukaryota; kingdom Metazoa; phylum Chordata; class Mammalia; order Rodentia; family Muridae; genus Apodemus; species Apodemus agrarius. The sequence continues at coordinate 116,057,468 of OZ030006.1, read as the reverse complement.
CCTCGATGTCCCCCTTAACAGATGGAAAAAGACAGGCTAGACATGTCCTCAGTTTACCTGGAGTCAGGCTGGCAGGGCAGAACTTAGCATCAGGCTGCCTAACTTCTGAGACCCTCCTCCCCCGCCATGCTGTGGCAGTTCAGACGGGTGAGAGAGAAAGGAGGAGGCAGAGGGCAGACAGCAGGAGACTGAGGAAGGGTACTTAGGAGGCATTTAGAATTTTAAGTTTAGGAGGTCAAGAAAGCAACCATTTGGGAAAGCCAGCTTTGCAGACGAGGAGAAAGAATCAGAGTAGACAATGAGGGCATGCCATAAGGGCTGAGGAGTAGGTCCAAGCAGGACAAATGGCAGTGGACAGGGGAAGCAGGAGGGAACAGACTGAGAGTAGCAAGGGCTGGATTCCACGCCTTTGAGCACCGGCAGAGAGTGACCACAGCCACACTGCTTGGGAAAGCCCTAAGGAACCAAGCCTGTGATTGGCTGCCATTGTTGTGTTGTTGTGATCAAAGCTTCTGACAGAAACAATTTACAGGAGAAAAGATTCTTTTGGTTCACTGTTTCAGGGTATTTCCATCTGTCCCAGAGGGCAAAGGCATTCAGAACAGGAACCTGTGGGGACACTTCAGGGTCAAACCATCACACCACTGCTTACTGTTGCTCAATCCTTCGGTTCTCTAGGGTTTAGTGCTGCCAACCTTATTTCCCAGCCTAACAGCTTAAGAGCCTTATTAAAGTTGTCACTCCCAAATTCTGCTCAGAGCCTGTGCTAAGGGGTCTGGAAAGCTACTTCTCACTGGTCTCTCTTCTCCTCAACCCAACACCAATTGGCTTGGCACAGAGGCATTTCAGAGACTGTAATACCTTTAAGAAATGGAGAGAGATTAGAAAAACACCTTCAGACCTGTGTTTTAAAACTTAGGATAAGAGCCCTTACCCTGCCACTCCATGGGATCAAAGTCTCTTTTGTGACAAAAGAGGTAACATCTGTGATTTTTCAACCTTAATACATTTGTTCACCCTGAACTTTCTTCCCCTTTCTTAAGTGCATGAACTACTAGCACAAATACAACAAAACAAATTTAAAAGAGAGAAACAGGAAAACACCCCATCTCTATTCTGATGGATAATTTAATTAATTTATCCATGGGGGCAGCAGTCATGCTTTCTCTGGCAAACAGTAAAGGCTGGTATAACTGATCTTCCTAGATTTGACCCCCTGGTTTCAATGATGACTTGTATCTTTCCTCAAAGAAATAACAATTAAAACTGAGAGGAAGTAATCCAAGCATTACAATAACATCCGAGAGAACATTGCACAAAACAGTACTTCTATTGTGATTATTTTCAGGGCATAAAGAGCCTAAGGACTAGGAACATTTTGAGTTCATGTCCTATATGGAACTGGAAAGAGAGGCCATACACGTGCCAGGCAGGCCGAGAGGGGCCTGTGAATAAACAGACTCCACTCAGGTTAACCTAGGCTCACGCAGTTCCTAACAGACGCTGTTGTCTATATTTCGGGGAGGACAGACCCACAGCTCAAATAGCCTGAGGAATGAGCTAAGGAGCTTGGGCAGAAAGGGCCGGAGAGGCCATGATTCCTCAGAGGTCCAGGGAGGCCAAGGGACTGAAGGAGTCAAAGGCTGCAGGGAGACCAGCACTAAAAAGCGTCCTTTGTGTTTAGTGACATCAAGCAATCTTCCTACACTCTTGCGGTTCAGCTGCCATAACCCACATGATGGAGGAGAGGCAGAGAAATATGAAATTTCAAACAGAAGAGATGGATTTAAAGTCCGATACTTCTGCCGGGTGGTGGTGGTGGCGGCGGCGGCGGCACACGCCTTTAATCCCAGCACTTGGGAAGCAGAGGCAGGCCGATTTCTGAATTCAAGGCCAGCCTGGTCTACAGAGTGAGTTCCAGGACAGCCAAGGCTATACAGAGAAACCCTGTCTCAAAAAAACAAAAAAAAAAAAAAAAAAAAAAAAAAAAAAAAAAGTCCAATACTTCTTTCCTATTTATAATAACCTGGGTAAGACACAAAGCCTCTCTACGACTTAGTTTCCTCACCTGTGAAATATAATGAAGAATGTCTAAGACAGTATGTATAAAGTTCAGTATTGAGCAGTTGATGCTCAATAAATGCTAAGTTCAACCCTAACCAATTCCAGGAAGAAAATGCTGTCATGTGTCTTCAATATCAAAGATACAGGGCAAAGTGATGGTAATTAGATCCAATTATTAAAAATAATTAGTGAATTTTTCAAAATATGAAAGAGGGCTGGGGATATAATTCAGAGGTATAATACTTACCTAACATGTGTAAGACCCTTTGTACAATCCTTAGCATAACAACAATAACTCTGTGTGTCTATAAGCATCATTATTTATAAGCTACTTAAATTAACATATTAATTTTCCAGACTATTAAAAATTTAGGAATACAGTAACAAACATATGAGTTCAGGCATTTGAAATTTTAAACTTCTGGAGGCTAGCTGCTATCTGTACTGTGCTTTTTCTTTGTATTTTCTCTCCCCAACTTCAATGTGTGTCCACCATTAGGAACTATTTTGTAAACTTCTTTCCTGCCCTCTCAGTACATATTGCACCCCTGGGACATTGAGAAACGCTCAGTGACTGCACACTCTATGAGGTGGCCAGTCAGTTACCTTCAGGTCCCGGTGGATGATGGGAGTTTTGCACTGATGCAGGCGGGCCACAGCCTCACAGGTGTCGCAGAATATCTGCAGCACTTCATGCTCTGTAAAGCCTGTCTGGAGACGCTGGTTCATCAGGTTTACCACCTGGCCTCCTGAGACAGGACAGAGCAGGGGAAAAGACATTAACCAGCAGACTCATAACTTTGATCAAGGCACTTATAGCTCTCCAAACAGAAGCTGATCACTGGCCAAGCCAGAACTAAACTCTAGGTTTCTAGTCTCTGCTTTGGATTCATTTTCTTACAACCCAATGTCTCCTCTGACACATCAAAACCAAATTATTTTGATAAGCACACAGATGTGAGCTGCCAGCATTGTATCCTCAACATCACCTCAGTTACTGCTGCCTGGTAATAATGTCCCCACAGAACAGGAGACAAGGCCACATCTGTGTATTTTGGCAAGAATTAGACAGCAGAACAGATCCAGGGAGAAGGAAGAAGATGGTGCCATCTCCACTTTGAAGTCTTTAACTCTGGGAGAGCTTGGTCTCTCTCGCTTGGCCTATGAAATGCCATAGCAACATTTTTCTCTCTGAGAACAAAAGACTGGTGACAAATCTTACAAAATTATCCAGATCCAAGTCCTCCTACTGCCTGGCATCTAAAAAGTCCTAAGAGAAAAGGGAATGGTCAAAAGAGAATAAATTGTGAAGTTCAAATTTGGGGGTATTTTACAAAATCAGATCAATAGTCAACAAAGGCCAAAACTATTGGTTAACATCATATCTACCGGATAAGAAACAATTTATGGACGGTATCTTTAAAATCAGAAAATGTTACTGGAACTAAAGTCAATTACAAGACAGAGCACCAAACAGTAAGGCAATGACCCAAGCTTATAACATCTGCTGCTTAAGCTAAAGAGCCAAATCTCCAAGCATTGAGTGCATGGGATATCAGCTCCCAACACATCTGTGCTACAGTCTGGATTTCTCAGGATAAATGGATGAAATTTCAAGCTTTTGTGTATTCATAGTTGAAAGCAGCAGACCCTCAGTATAGCTTTACTAGGATTACAGGCCTGGAGTCAGCCGAGGGTCACTCCTACAGACAGAGAGGACTCTTTCACTCCATCATAGGAGGGCAGAGCTGTGAGTGGAGTGTGAGAAGCAGGGAAGCTGCAGTCTCTGTGAGATCACCACTGGGCTTCACTGTATGTCTTCACTGTCAAACCCTCAATAAAGAACACACTTTTTCCATTTTCACGTGATCTCATTTATACACACAGACAAATCTTTCTATAACTGATGGAGACAGGGCCTAGAATTGCCTATTGCTCTCAATTCGATGTACCTGTACCATAGCCCTAGTAGTCCTGAAAATAACCAAGAGCAGCAATGTCCTGCATTAGCTTTCCCATCTGTGAAACCAGAGCATTTTCTTCAGAGTGCAATGGACAGTACGTGAGATGATCCCCATAACCTCGACCATTAAACTGCCAGAAGCAAGAGCTTCAGGAGGGTCGACACACACCTCTGCAGAAGTCCATGAGAATGAGAACTTCCCACACGTCGCCACTGCTCACATTGTTGATACTAGAATCAATGTAGCCCACAATGTTCTTGTGCCCTGATAGGTCCCTCTGTGAACAAGAGTGGAGAAGTACATTGTCAGTTACAGACACACTAGGAGCAGAATTAGCAGTTGTTCCAGTAGCACAGACAATTTAAATACACAGAGACAACACTAACAGCATGGAAAAGGGAGAGTGAGTTTCCAGCAGTCTTTGAGAAACCCAGTCTGATGGATCTCCAATAGCAACTCCACCGCCCTGCTGAATCCCAACTCTCCTGAACAAGGGGAGAATGAACCACATAGAACACCCACTTTAGTGCTCCACCGGACCAGAAGCAAGAACCCTATAACATCCAGAAATACTGTAGAGGAGGAAAACCACAACAACTACTTAAAGATGTAAATTTTTAATAAAGAAAAAGAAAAAATTGATATTTTTCCTGTTTATGGGGACAAAAGTGAATTCAGCTTGAATTTTTACTTTCTTTCTCTTTCTCTGTGTATGGAAGGACAGGGGAAGAGAAAGATTTACTGCCTGCAGCATTTAACAGAGTTCTTCCCAAAGCAGAGTTCTTCCCTGAACAAAGGAATCGTGGGGGTTTTAGTTGGGTGGCCTGCACAAATTTATAAAGGAAAGCGTGCACATTTCTGAACATGCTCCAACTTGACTTTTAGCAGTTTCTCTTTAAGAAATATATGAAAAAATCCTGCCTGCAAGCTTTGAAGAGACTGCAACAGCATCTAGGCCCAGCATGTAGTCATAATTAAGCATTCCCAGATGGCCAGCTGCTAGAAGACACAGCATCAGCTGAATGGCTGGCTTGTCAGCACTCAGGGCTGCTGTGCATGGGATTTAATCCTCCACCAGGTAGCTCCTGGGCGCCACCCAGGCACTGGAAATCACCTTACACTTTGGTCCACAGAGCAGATATCTATAGTGATGACTGTAAACCCAAGGTTCTTAAGAAGGATTCCCCCAAGGTTGGGGAAAGAAAACAAGAGCAAACTGGACATTATGGCTTTTATACAAATGCAAGGTAAAATAAAGATTTGTGAATTAACTATAACACAGTATTTTATTTTTGTTTTAAAGACTTAGGGGAGGGCTCGATGAGTTTGTGTCTGACTCAAGCTTCAGGCTCTTGACTGGTCCAGTGGGACAGTAGGGCAGTCTGGAGAGCTGCCCCCGCTTCTCAGAGTCCAAGGGAAAGCTGCTCTTGACTACCGTAAGTGCACATTCCAATGCTCAAAATGACAAAGTTACCCCAGGAAGCAGCCTCAAGTATCACGCAAACACTTGAAGCCTCAGCTTCACAGTAAAGCGCACTGTGCTCCCCCTGTGGTGGATTAGAAAGCACTGCTGACACAGGAGAGCAGACCCCAAGAGAGACAGATTCTGGAGACTTGTGTGAGAAGAATTTTGGAGAAGAGATGGGATGGGATGGGGAAAGATTAAGTTGAGCAGTGTCTGTGGGTTACCCTTTCAGAACTTCTGTGTAAGAAAGGAGCTGCCCCAAAGGAAGAATTGCCAGGAATTGTGAAAACCACACTAGAGAGTGAAAACTCTAAGATACAGAAACCAAGGAGAGCCGGGCGGTGGTGGCTCACGCCTTTAATCCCAGCACTTGGGAGGCAGAGGCAGGCGGATCTCTGAGTTCGAGGCCAGCCTGGTCTACAGAGTGAGTTCCAGGACAGCCAGGGCTATACAGGGAAACCCTGTCTCGAAAAACAAAAAACAAAAAAAAAAAGAAACCAAGGAGAGCTGGTGGGATGATCCCACAGGTCAGAGGGAGGAGGCTAGGATTAAGGCACCAGTGGTTCTCAACCTTCCTAATGCAGCGACCCTTTTATACAGCTCTTCGATTGTGGTAACTCACAAGCATAGCATTATTTTCATTGCTGCTTTGTTTGCTAGTTATGAATCATAATGTAAATATCTGTATTTTCTGATGGTCTTAGGCAACCCCTATGAAAGGGTCATTTGACTCCTGAAGGGGTCATGACCCACATACTGAGAACCACTGTGCTAGGCAGTGGATGACAGAGCCAGAGCGATTCAATTTTCTGCAAAGGGTAGGGGAGGGCAAAGGTGGTTATTGCATATTGCAGTAAGGATAAAGAAAGGGGGAACTCAAGTGGGTTCCGACCTATGGTTTTGCTTTTGGCATAGCACAAAGTCATCTTCAAAACAGGATGAGAGGCCGGACGGTGGTGGCGCACGCCTGTAATTCCAGCACTCGGGAGGCAGAGGCAGGCGGATTTCTGAGTTCGAGGCCAGCCTGGTCTACAGAGTGAGTTCCAGGACAGCCCGGGCTACACAGAGAAACCCTGTCTCGAAAAAACCAAAAATAAAAAAACAGGATGAGAAAGAAACAATGAGGCAAAAGTCTCATGCACCTGCCTCAGGCCACAAGTCAGAGACTGGTCAAAGACATGCTCCAGAGCTCAAGCATTGGAACACGGAAAGCCTTTCAGACCCTATCCTTCCCTCTACTTTTCAACCTTATTATGGACCTTTCTAGAATTCATTTCTAGTTACAAAGCCCAAAAAGTAGGAAGAACAGCAGAGAAACCTCTTTTTTTTTAAATTATGAGAGTGTGTGTGTGTGTGTGTGTGTGTGTGTATGTGTATGTGTATGTGTGGGTATGTGCGTGTGAGCACGCATGCCTGTGGGGTCACTGCACTTCTAAGTGCTCTAAGTATGGTTGGCCCACAAATGCTGGCTGCTCAGAAGATGGCTGCCAGTCCACAAGGAAATAAAGAGCAAGTCCATCAATCAAATCTAAGCCAGGTTCCATTCTAACCATCAAAGGGGTCGCTCATCAATTCCCCTTCTGGTACGAGACCCCATCGGCAGCAACTCTACATTTCTACCAGCTACTTCTTCCCTACGTGCCAAGGCCAGGCAACCGGGCAAACACTGGTCTCTTCAAAGGTGGTGATGGGACAGTCTCACTTTCTTAAGGCCGCTTTGACTGTCCCTTCATTTATAGCTGTGTTGCTTTACCGTGACTTGTGTGCTCTATTCTTTCTTTTGAAGAGGCGTGTCCTCAGAAGTGAATGGGGTGCTGCAGGTCTACTGACTCCTGAGCAGTGAGTCAGCACAGCCTGCCTCTGTACCACCATTAACAGAGCTGAAAACTGCATTCTATTTCTTTGGTCAGCCACATCACACTGCACATACAGTCTGAGTTAACTGAACCTTGAAACACCTAAGGCCTTCTACTCTGGCTGCTTGTAATCTTTGCCTTCACTGAACCATGCTGGGAAAGTTGGTTAAAATTAACTAAGAGCCACGTTTATGGCTTCATTCTTATCCCTAACATTAGAGCCAACCCATTGTTTCAGTTGTAAAGATTGTTCTGAACCCAAGCTGTTCTACCTGCCAGTGGAAACATAACTGACAAGCATGTCTTGTTAGTTTAAATAAGTTACTACTGTTAATTATAAAAGAACATAAAATTAATGGTAAGCATAAGAACAGCCAACCTAACCTGCTTTTTCTCACACTTATTTTTCTTGGGAATGGTGTAAAATGGCTTCTTCCATAGCACCATGAGATCTCAAAGATGAAGAGATATGTAATTAGACAAAACGCATGGACCTTCCAGCTGCTTTTGCTGACCAAGAGAAACCCTTTCCCCCAAAGTTAGCATCTTGATGGAGATTCTACCACAGATGACAAGATGACAAGCCATGCTGGTTTTTTGAAATGTCTAGGTACTAAAGTTAACCTTATATTTAGTGATACAGGACTGGATGCTTTCCTATTAAGATTGGGAACAAAGCCGGCCGTGGTGGCACACGCCTGTAATCCCAGCACCTGGGAGGCAGAGGCAGGCGGATTTCTGAGTTGGAGGCCAGCCTGGTCTACAGAGAGAGTTCCAGGACAGCCAGGGCTACACAGAGAAACCCTGTCTCGAAAGAAAAACAAACAAATGGGGAAAAAAAAAGATTGGGAACAAAGCAAGGATAAATATCTCATTCTTACTCAAAGGAGTATTACAAGTTCCAGACATTACAAGAAGGCTACATAGAGGGAAAGGCAAGAAGGAAAGCCATCTCTCATTGCAAGGTTGGCAAACTGACAGAATATAGTATAAAAATTAGCTATATTTCTAAATACTAGCACTAAACCCATGGATTTTTTTTTTTTAATCTGAAACTAAGCCGGGCGTGGTGGCACACGCCTGTAATCCCAGCACTTGGGAGGCAGAGGCAGGCGGATTTCTGAGTTCAAGGCCAGCCTGCTCTACAGAGTAAGTTCCAGGACAGCCAGGACTACACAGAGAAACCCTGTCTCGAAAAACCAAAATAAATAAATAAATAATCTGAAACTAGTGTTAGGGGCTGTAATTTAAAGTATAACATGCAGGGTGAGGCCTAGGACTGGAGAAGATATGCAAAATCATTTAAAATGACTAAAAAATTAATAAGCTTTGCTATAAATCTAAGAATATTCACAAGCTCGTGTACAGAAAAGCACATAATTAGTAGTAAAGATCTCACAGATATAAGTGGATGGAGATGTAGGCCATGTTCATTTATAAGATGCCACATAGAAAAGATGTTGATGCTCCCCAAATAGAAATACAGGTTTAATATTCTTCCTATCAAAATTCCATATTATTCCAAAATATATATTGTGTTGTGAACTGAATGTGAGATACCCCCACAGCTTTGCTTACATGTTTGAATAATCAGGCCCCACCTGGTACTGCTATTTTGTAAGGAGGCGTGTCTCTGTACAGAAAGTGGGTCACTGGGGGTGGGCTCTGAGTTTTTATGAACTAACCCCATTTTCTGTCTCTTTGCTTCCTGCCTGTGACCAGCTGCTTCATACTCCTGCCCCTAGGTCTTCCCTTCCATCACAACGGTAACACTTCTTAAACCATGAGGATTTTGATCCTTCCTTAAGTGGCTTTTATTAGGCATATGTCACACTGGTGAGAAAAAGAAGCTAATATACTGTAGACTGGAATATTTTAAAGCATTCTGAGGAAAATCTGACAGAGTCTTTTTAATAGCAGAATGTGGCAGCATACACCTATAATACCAGAACTTGGTGGGTGAAGGAAGAAGAATCATGAGTTCAAGACTACATAATTAAGGTAACCCAAGCTCTGGCATGAGACTGTCCAGGCGGCTAGTACTATATAGTTTCAATAACCAAGACTAGAAGAAACAGGTGGAAAGATATACATACAGTTGATAAGAGAGCAAAGAAAGGCCTAGTAATGGATCCCCACAATTAAAGTTCCTTGGGCAGGGGGTGCTGGGACTCAAACCCAGGGCCTTTTATATGTAGACAAGTATGCTACTACTAAGCTACAATTCTGGTTCAAGTGACAGTTCAAGTTTACAACCAGGGGAGCAGGAGGAGTTCTTTTTCAAAACTGGTGCTAGAACAATTTGCCATTCATAAGCAAAAAGCCTCAAGGCTTATATAAAAGTGAACTAAAAATGGTTCATGGACAAGTGTAAATTTTAGAGGAAAAAAAAAAATAGGAGAAAGTCTTCAGAATTGAGGGCTAAACAAAAACTCCTTCAATTTGACACCAGAAGCCTAATCATAGAGAAGCTATTGGATGATCACCTCCACAGAAGATGGGGTGAAGGACAAAGCAGCCTGGGGAGGCTGACCAAAAGAGAGGCCAAGATACAGGAGTCCAGGGAATTCCACAGCAGGAACAAGTTGTTTCCAGAGAACTCCAGCTAGGAGTGAGTCATCACTAGTGTGGGGTCCATCCAGTCAGGATCCCAGGGCAAGTAAGTCCTCAGCATGTTCCAACAGAAAACTAGCTACATCTACACACTTAAAACATGACTTGCTAAGTGTTTTAGTTAGGGTTTTACTGCTGTGAACAGACACCATGACCACAGAAACTCTTGTACAGACAACATTTAGTTGGGCTGGCTTACAAGTTCAGAGGTTCAGTTCATTATCATCAAGGCAGGAGCATGGCAGCATTCAAGCAGGCATGGTGCTGGAAGAGCTGTGAGTTCTACATCTTCATCTGAAGGCTGCTAGGGGAAGACTGGCTCCCACATGGTTAGGAGGAGGGTCTTAAAGCCATGTTCACAGTGACACACTTCCTCCAACAAGGCCACACTTCCAAATAATGCCACTTCCTAGCCAAGCATATTCAAACTACCACATTAAGGGAGGAGAGCCTGGGATCATCACATGGCTGAAATGTATACAGAACACTGAGAGCAAAGGAGGAACAGATACAAGTCCTAATGAGATGGCCACAGGACAAAGTGGCAGTGCTGACAGCCCAGCAGGAGACGGACGCACCAGGAACAGATAGATCCCTCTCACAGCAATGTGAAAACCAAAGTTACCACAGGCAACCTATTGCCAAAACTGACCGCCATTCCAATGACTGCGGGATGAGAATAAAGCTAAAACCTCAAATGGGGTGCCTTGCAGGATGGAAACAGCTAAATCCTTACACGCCATGGGAATAATGCCTGAAAGGAAGTAAAAGCAAGAACTAAAGTGGTTTGGGAAGTACATTCACAGAATCAACTACCATGATGACCTCTAGGATCCCGGGTGGCACAGGATGGCGTGGGCCTGCCTGATGTATTCTTGTTACCTAGTTGACTTAGTTTTGATAAAATAAAATCTAAATTAAAAACCAAACCAAACTGTCATGTTAATGTATCACTGGACCAGAACACAATCCCATACAACTAAGCTCCTAATTGGACCCATTAATTTTGATATTTTTCAGGCCTGTGCTTTTTGGTTTCTCAGCTAGCACAAAGCCAGACCTCATGTTTCCAAGTGAGTAGGAGAAGGGGAAGAATGGGACTGGCTTTCTAACATAGGTAAAAAAGAATGGGAAGGGCCTTCTAGGAAGAGATGGAGCAGCAGCAGAGACGAGAAGGTGTGAGACAGCTGAGAAGGCATGGAGCAAGCAGCGGGAAGGGAGAGACAGGGAAGGGGGAGGAGGAGTGGAGGGAGACGTGAAGGAGAAGGAGGGGGAGGGCAGTTTATCCAGGGACCTCCCATGTGCATAAGGCAGGGCAAGCAGAGGACCTTAGACCCAGCACAGGAGGGTCCCTGTGGTCTTGAGCTTTGGGGGTTGCAGGCTGGTTCTGCAGTATTTGGTCAGTCCCAAATACACTTGGTTTTAGGCTCTCACTGCACCTGACTTTAATTTCTGCTTTTTACCAAGGCCTTAAAATCTGGAATGCTAAGAAATGACCGCTAGATGGTTCATGTGGATCTGTGTCTGCCACCACCAAACATCCATTTCACCCACTTATTGAACTACTTTCTATGTGTTAAGCAGTGTGTTGAACTATTCTGTTCCTTGTTTTAAATAACTCACACTGTGATGACAGAACTGCTTAAAACGTGCCAGGTGAAGCAACATATCGGTATAAACAAAAGCTGTGGAAATATCAAGAAATAACCATGTACATATTTAAACATTTCTATTATGCATTCTGTCAAATAAGCAAAAACAACAAATGACAAATAAGAAACTCTCCAGAGCCGGGTGGTGGTGGCGGCGGCAGCGGCAGCAGCGGCAGCGCACGCCTGTAATCCCAGCACTCGGAAGGCAGAGGCAGGTGGATTTCTGAGTTCCAGGACAGCCTGGTCTACAGAGTGAGTTGTAGGATAGCCAGGGCTACACAAAGAAACCCTGTCTCCAAAAAACAAAAAACAAAAAAACAAACAAAAAAAAAACCAACAACAACAAAAACAAAAAACAAAAAATCACTAAAAAGAAAAAAAGAAGCAGCAGCAGAAGCAGCTCTCCAGAAATCTCACTTTGCTCTGGTTATCACACCATGATCAATAGTTCTTTCTTTTTTTTCATTTTATTTATTTTACTTATATGAGTACACTGTAGCTGTCCTCAGACACACCAGAAGAGGGCATCAGATCCCATTACAGATGTTTGTGAGCAACCATGTGGTTGCTTGGCATTGAATTCAGGTCCTCTGGTAGAGCAGTCAGTGCTCTTAACTGCTGAGCCATCAATCTGCCAGCCCACAATCTTTCATTTTAAATCCAGTTATTGTTTCACAGTAACATGCAATTTCATCATAAACACACCAGCATGTAATTCTGAAACAGACTCTTTAATAATGGTAGAAATGTAAGTTTTTAAAAGGTTTGTGTTTTTAAGTATGTGTCTGTGTACCTATGTGCATGATCATGCAGGTGCTCTAAAAGGCCAGAGGCATTAGGCTCTCTGAAGCCAGTGTTCATGGTAGTTATGATACGGGTGCTAGGAATCTGTACCAAGTTGGCAGCCAAACTTGGTAATGTATAAGAGTCACCCAGGTGGTAACAATGAAGGGGCAGCAGCTGATGCCTGGAACTGTGAGGGGCCAGGAGAGGCTGTTGGTGGAGGTGCAGCCTCAGTGGCAGTTGAAGGCCCAGGACTGAAGGGGTCATGAAAGAAGTTGAGGCTTAGCACTATGACTTGTGAAACTATAGTCCAGTTGCAGCAGAAGACTGCAGTGTTTGGAGATGCCTGTACCATGAGATGATTACCAAGAATAGCAGCAGCAGTGGAGTACAGGCAGCTGGAGCCTAGAAGACAAGGTGTGTGCTACAAAGGGCAGAGCTGGAGAAGTGACCCTAGCCCTTGGAGACGCTCCAAAGATCATGAGTGGATCCCAGATATTGGATGGTTAGAGTTTGATTTTGATTGTGACCGTGCCCTGATATTTTTCCCTCTTGAAGTAAGAAAGTATTTTAGTGGAGTCCACAGTTAAGAAACTTTGAATTGTAAAAATACTTTGAATTTTAAAAGATATTGGATACTTTAAAGGGATTGAACTTTTAATATGTAAAGACTGTGGGACTTTTAAGGTTATTTAGATCTTGGGGATCAATAAGAAAGTAAGGATTGCGGCTTAATAGTAATATGTTTGTGTGTCAAGTTGACAAGAGGTCAGTTGTACTGGCTGGTTTTGTGTGTCAACTTGACACAGAAAAAGAACCCTTTCTTGAGGAAATGCCCCCATGAGATCCAGCTGTGGGGCATTGTCTCAATTAGTGATCAAGGGTAGGAGGGCCCATTGTGGATGGCGCCATCCCTGGGCTGGTGGTCTTGGGTGAGCAAGCCAGGGGAAGCAAGCAAGTAAATAACATCCCTCCATGGCCTCTGCATCAGCTCCTGCTTCCTGACCTGCTTGATTTCCAGTCCTGACTTCCTTTGGTGATGAACAGCAATGTGGAAGTGTAAGCTGAATAAACCCTTTCCTCCCCAACTTGCTTCTTGGTCATGATGTTTGTGCAGGAGTAGAGACCCTGACTAAGACAGAATGGAACTCTAGTCCTCTAAAAGAACAGTATTAAGTGCTGAGCCATCTCTCCTAGTAAGTTTCTTTGTTGGTTTTTTTTTTTTTTTAAATTAAGGTATAACTCTAAAGCCACAAAGAATTATACCTATTCATGAACTTTTATCATGGAATCACAAAGTATCATGAAGTAATACTATAAACTATAAAAAGCATAAAGTTGTGTCAGGACATGTTCACAGGATACAGAAGGGCTCAGGGGTTGACGACCAGACCACAACAAAGGGCTGGCAACTGATGGAAGGAAGAAAGAGAGAACAGTTTCCAGAGAGTTGAGCTTTCCATATCAAATGCTTTTCCAAGGTCACAAACTATTTTTCTGAGTTAAGCTGCTCTGTTCCCCCAGAGGGAAAAATAAGTTCCTTTTTCCCTTCAGTCTCCAGTTGAGGGTGATCAGGGCAGGAACAGAGCCCTATACACCGTGGTTGTTGGTCCCACTTTGTGTAAGATCTTGCTGCCAACTGGTTGTCAGCCAGTGACTTTCCTAGGCAGCACAGCATACCTATACACCCACATACAAAAGTCATGGGCGAGAAGGTAAAACCTACTACTTTTATTGTGCTAAGTTGACACAACAAATAACTGAGTCTGGTGACTTATTACTATGTTCGCTTATCAGTGCATTGCCCCATACTCTTCAGAGAATTTCTTGAGGTAGATGGTAATTAACACAGACTGGTCAATGTGCAGAGAAAAAGAAACTCTGGATTGCTAAGCTCTAACCGGGATGGAGGCCTGTATCACACCACTCCCTGTGAAGTTCAGGGATCTATGTGGGAAAGGGGGTAGAAAGCAAGAAAACAGTGTTTTTCACAACAGGGCAAATGTACACATGAATTCCTATCAGTTATAAAATAGATCACAAGACCTGCGAAAGCTCAAACCAGACAAAATCTCAGCATGAAGTGGGGTTGGGGGTGCAGACATGAAGCCACCCCTAGCTGAGAGAATATTGGTATCTGATTACTACTGGAGGAGGAAAAGTCAGTTCTCTTCAATGGTGAGTACATCAACCACACTTCAGTGCAGGCTCCACACCTAGGTGTAATCAGGCAACACAGAACTGGACTCAACAGGTTTTAAGAGAGAAAACCCAAAAGCTGGATGGGTAAAGAGGTGGGGGAGGACCCAGGAAGAGTTGGAGTAAGGAGATGAATATGATCAAAACATATTTTAAGAAATTAATATTGTGCCCTGTACAGTCACAATGTGCAGTGCTTACCATGATCTGGATCTCCCTCTTGCACACCTGGAGGTCGTGCTCATTGTTGACAAACATACGTTTCAAGGCACATTTCACCCCATTGCTTGTTCTCACCAGAAAGACAAGAGCGAATCCACCTGTGAGAAGAACACACAAAGATGAGTCACTCTGGCTACTGTTGGTGCCCCTCATGACACTGACAGCCAGGCCCCAAACCATGCTGGCCTAGATGGCATTCTTACACTCTTGGAACTTACAGCCAGAGTCAGAGACACCTTGAATCTCTACCTCAGAATCAAGGAAGAACCTTCCGAGAAACTACAATTGTCTTAAACCCAGTATTTCCTTTCTTATCAGAAAAGCTAGAAAACTCTCTTCAGTGCATGCTAACATCAACATTGCCTATCACTACAACTATATTCTTTAGTATTCAGATAAACACTGAAACTTCCTATGGAATCTCTAACAGCAACTACTATATATCTAATATTTTCATTCCCCCCACCAAACAAACAAACAAACAAACAAACCCAATCCACAGCTTTTACTTTCTTGCAATAGATTAAACTGCTCCATTATCAATTTTATGTATAGAATCTTTGAGTATTTACTTTTTATTTTTGGATTTCCAGACAGGGTTTCTCTGTGTAGCCCTGGCTGTCCTCGAACTCAAAGAATCCACCTGTATCTGCTTCCTGTGTGCTGGGATTAAAGGCATGAAAAACCACACCCAGCTGAGTACTTGCTTTTTAAAAAAGAACACTCAGCATCAAAACCTAAGTCTTCTCTCTCTTCTTCTCCATCCTGATTTCTTCCATTTTTTGAGGTAGGGTCTCATGTGGCCTTGGCTGGCCTTGAGCTGACTGCCCCGCTTCTGCTCTGGCAAATCCCAAGATTATCAAATGTGTACCACCGTACCCAGCCCACATTTCCTAAATTCCAAGATGCATATCTTTAGAATATACAATCTTTAAGAAATGCAACAAAAATTGAATGCAAGAACTACGTTTTAGTCTAGTCTAGTAGTACATATACATACTATAGCACCATTTATCTTTTCTTTACCACCAAAAAAATATCTGTTGGAACCATGGTATGGCTTACAATGTATTAGAATTGGAGAAAGTAGTTGCAAAAATATAAAACCTCCTATTTATATTAATAAATGTTTTATATACAGTCTAAGAAGATATTTACATTGCCAGACATTTTAAACACTTAATGGTTTCATTCAGCTATAGATTGGAAGAGCAGCTCTTCCCCCATAAACCAATCTGTTCTATGCATAAAGAAGAGAGGCTTTAGGAGTTTCACAGCTAGTTGTGGGCAGAAACTGGAGTGGTATCATTATCCCGACTGCTGCCCCAAAACTGGTTCCCTCTACTTCATCTATCATGACAAAACAACAACAACAACAACAAAAAAAACCCACAAAATATCTCTTCATATAACAAGGCAAAGTCAACATCTCTGCTGAATTAAATGGGCATATGAGTATTTCCTTCACTGGAAATAAACAACCCTTCATTACGTTGACAACCTAGGCTCCACAAAGTTTTAAAAAATGACTTACAAATATACACATTAGTTCATAAACGGTTCATTGCAGTTCCTGCCTTTATTGCCTAAAGAGTTGATGAATGTTTCCACTCCCAAGAATTTGTATTTTAAAGGAATTTTAATGTGTGATACCTAACATCCCTGAAGGACACGCCGCTCCATTTTGAAGCAGGTCATGCTATTGCAATGAGAGATAACAGCCACCAGATGGGAGCAGTGCTGCAGAAACGTGACCTCTCCAACTATGGCTGAAAACTCAGCAGACCAGGCCAGGTTTGCAATACCTACAATCACGATAAATCTTAAAGCAAAGCAACAGATTACTATACCCAACATAGTCAGAATCACACTATTAAGCAATTAGGGGTCCATGTGTAAATGAAGAAAATTTAACCATAACATCAAAATCAAAACCTAGTAAGATTTGTCAGTCTAAAGGTGCCAGCCACTCCCAGTGCACTGGAGCAAATGGAGTAAGTACTAGGTGAGAAGGAAGGGCAGCAGCACTTCCCCAGCGTGGCCCCATTCCCCGCACGGGTCAGGGGGACAAATCTCAGTCTCCAAAGCCAACTGAGGATGCTTCAGACAGAGGTAAGAACCATGTGCCCTGTGCCAGCCTCATTTCCCAAGGGAAAGGGGCTTCAGCAGATGAGGCACGAGGGTAACTTTCATACTGTCACACTTGACCTTCTAAGAATGTGGGATGATTTAATTTACAAAAAGAAACATATATTCTTCTATTTCCCCTCAAATATATAGCACTCTGTTCTATTTTTTATAGCAATGTATATTAGCTTATAAAAGAGTGAGTTTCACTATGACACATCCACACATATAATACACTTCTTTCACATCTCCCAACATTATACCTTTCTTGTCCTCAATTTCTCGTTGTTTGTTGAAGCAGGCTACTCACTCTAGTCTAGGCTGACCCAAAACTCCTCTTGAACCCGGGCAGGCTTCAAAGACAGAATAATCCTCCTGACTCAGCCTCCTGAGTTCTGGGACTATATGTGTGAAATATGACACCCAGCTTTGAGTTTTTTGTTTATTGTTGGTTTGTTTGTTTTTGAGACAGGGTTTCTCTGTGTAGTCCTGGCTGTCCTTGAACTCACAGAAACCTACCTGACTCTGGCTCTGAGTACTGGGACTGCCTGACCCCACTTTGGTTTTTAATTTTTGATGGGAACAGGTAGGTCTATTTGTAACTCACTGTGAGTTTAGTACTGTGTCTCTGAGGTTGGTGCCCACCCACCAACCACATCATCACACCTTAGAACAATGCTTACCACATAGTGAAAATTCAATAATGAAGTCATTTCCCTCTTAATTTTTACTATAGAGAATAGAAAAGGCAACAAAGTGTGGCAAAGATCATGGAAAAAAGTACTGTGAGGGTCGCAGGCATATGGACTTGGTGTATGTGCATGTGTGTGGAAACCAGAGGCCAATCTGAGATGTGGTTCCTCAGGAGCTGCCTATCTTGTTTTGTAAGTCTGGGTCTCTCACTGAGCTGTAGTTTGCCAATTAGGCTAAATCTGGCCCATGGGGCCCCCCAAATCCTCCCATCTTTCCTTCTCTAGTGTGGGATTACAAGCATGCCCCACCAAGCCTGGATTTTTCTATGGGAGCTGGGGATTTAACTCAGATCTTCATGTTTACACAGCTAGCGCTTTACCAAGGGAGCCACTCCCATCCCTCCAGCTCCAATCAGCAATGTTCATTTCTAAAGGTGAGGAGATCCAGAGCCAGAAACGGCTCAGCTGGTAAAGGCATCCAAACTCAGCCTGACCAAACGAACACAATCCCTATCACCTACGAAAAGGAAGCAAAGAGCTGATTCCTACAGTTGTCCCCTGACTTCCACAGATCCCTCTCCAAAATGAATGAATGAATGAATGAATGAATGAATGATGAATGGGAAAAGAAAATTTAAAAACCTAAAATGGAAACCCAATTTTTATTTGAAAACTCTTAGACTTAAACACAAGCAACAAGTCACATTTTATATTAATGGTGAATAACTCAACACTAGAGAAGACAAACACTTTACAGACGGAGCTTCCAGTGTTCTGCCTCTGACCTAATCTAAACCCTTCATTTTACTGATGTGCAGAGACAGGAAACAACACAGTAAATGTTCCACATCCTTAAAAGAACACTTGTAAGCAAACTCCAATACATGAGCACATATTGGTTAGCAAGTTCTTGCCAGAAAAGTCCCAGAACTTCCATTTTTATAGACCCAGAAATATGGCTATTTCCCCTACATAAAATAGACAAAGATTAAGTTCTCCATTCGAAAACACAGAGGTAATTAGCAAGAAATTCCACAAGACCCCTCATCTACCTGGTTTTCTTTCTAAGCCAACTGGACACACATCACAATGGCCTCCATGCACTCCCCACCACAGCAGGGGGCCGCTTCTGCAGACCGTGCTTTCCTCTGCCTGCAACATGAGCTCTAGTTTCTCTGTACTTAGCTTTGCTTGGCCTAGACACACAGTATAGGCCTAATCACACAGTATAGACTCTCACGCCTGGCTTCTTCCCCACAGCATAGTTCTAGATTCATTCTCATTGTTATAGGTATTAGTAGTTTAGGGCCTGTTTTTTCAACTGTTCCATTGTACAGATGCCCATAGTTTATTGATCCACTATGGAAGGACATGTAAATGTGTGATTACAAATTAAATACCTGTACAGAAGGAAGGCCTTTTTCATAGTCATAGGTAGTCATTCCTGGGCCACATGACAAGCTTAACCGCCCTAATGATCCCTCACAGTGACTATCAGCCATATGGAAGTTCGAATTCCATGTCCTCCCCAGCCCATGGCTACAGGTCTTTTCATTGTAGCTATTCATTTTCATGTGTCATCATCTGACTGTGATTTTAATTTGCATTTTCTAACATATCCTACATCACTGAAAGTCCTAGCATGAGTTGCTTTCCTAATACTTTCTTAAGAAAGGCTTCAATCAGCATAGATTCAAGGAGTTGCCAAAGAAATTAATGACACAATTAGGACCTCTACTTTTCAAATACATAAAGACACCTAGCTCTCTGCTGGTATTGAGAATTTGTAATACAGGAATCAGTCTGACAAGCTAGAACAGAACTAATGGCCCTGCTTCTGTTTGTAAGGCCAGTGAAGTACACAGGGCACGGATTACAAGTGGCTGGGAAAATTATATAATCTTGGAGCAAGATCTCTCAGTGCTCAAATCAACAAAAGATCACAATATCAAAGAGGAGCTTTTGGGGGGGGGTGTTTTGTTTTGTTTTTTTCGAGACAGGGTTTCTCTATATAGCCTTGGCTGTCCTGGAACTCACTCTGTAGACCAGGCTGGCCTCGAACTCAGAAATCCGCCTGCCTCTGCCTCTGCCTCTGCCTCCCAAGTGCTGGGATTAAAGGCGTGCACCACCACCACCCGGCTAAGAGAAGCTTTTCAAAGACAACAAAGATAATATCTTCCTGGGACCTCGTGAGAGTCGACATCCATAAGCAGTACTGCAGTGGAGGCTAAGCCTCTCCTGCCTCGTCATCAGACACTGAATCACGGAGGGCGTTGGCAGCCTAGGATGTCCTACTGCAGTGCCCTGCACTCAGGAAGGAAAGGTGAGTCTGGGAAGGAAGGCAAACCGACAGAGAGCACTGGGGTTATCTGAGAAGTGCTGGGGGACTGGGCAGGCATGAGAGGGTGAGATGAGAGGCTGGACAGACAGACGCCCATCCTGACTCTCAGACAGGGTTTGTTGAGTTGCTGCCAAAGAGGTTTTGCTGTTATCTTTAATAAGCCAAAATTCTAGGCAATAAAAATCTGACATATGGCACCAGCTTATTTTTTGCTCACAAAAAGAAAACTCTCTTCCTAACCCAAGTCCTAGCTACACCTTTGAGAATCGCATTTACCTGCTTAAGATCAACAAGACAAAGGTCAAAGGAGGAGTGACCAAAGGAGGAGTGAATCGTTCAAGCCCATTCGGTACCCTCTGCTCTCAACACAGATATGCCTTCCTTTAAATGAACAGCACACTCTGTGAGAGTGCAGCTACTCCTTCAATTATCTTCAAGGAAGATAATCGTCAAAGAAAAGTCTTGGTGGGGAGGATAAGGAGTTGGGGGGGCATAACATTTGAAATGTAAACAAAAAAGATCCAATTGGAAGGAAGGAGGAGGGGAGGGGAGGGGAGGGGAGGGGAGGGGAGGGGAGGGGAGGGGAGGGGAGGGGAGGGGAGGGGAGGGGAGGGGAGAAAGAGTCAGACAGAAAACCTAGCTAAGGTGGAACGGCATCAAGGAGGGCTTACGAAAGGGTGGCCCTGGCCCAGCACTGTCTCTCTGGCCTCCAGTCCCTCATCTGCAGACATGGAGATCAAGTTCACAGGCTTTATGCTGAGGTCCTCAACGCCCTGGATTACAGATGGTTCTACAGTGGACATGGGAAGGGAGATCTGACTTGATGCACACAGCCTCTTTCTTCGTATCAAACAAAGCAGCTCAACCTTTCCCTATGTAAGAGTTCTACAGAAGATGTTAGGCAAAAGAAATATAAAATAGGGGGTTGGGGGAGACAAACAGTCTAAAAGGAGGGGGAAAGTCTCCTAAATCCTAATCAAGTTAGGCTCCAGATTAAGACTGAGCTCCACACACTGTCCTCTTCCATCTTCCTAGGAGTGTAAGAGTTAAGTGAGCCCTGTATTAAACCCCCACCTGGCCACCCATACCGGCAGTCCTCTAGGCAAGCTACGCCATGTTCTGTCCACAGTGCTTCTGAGCCCACACAGGGATGACCAAGAAGCTAACAAATGCCATCCACACTTGACTCACACTGAAGACAACTTTGCCAGAAGTTTCAAAAGGAGTGGTAATTTTTAAAGCTTTAGAACAGATGGCAAGAGCACAGCAAAGCTTGCACAGGAGAAAAGGTCGGTGTGACGTGTGTCTGCACTGACTGCAGTAGACACTTGGGCTTGTTTTTCTAAAGTCAGTCTCTCTCTTGCCTCAGACTGAAATCACCATGTGCTGGGTCCTTCTGGGGAACATATCAAAGCAGTCTGCCCCAAGTAGAAAGAACATCCAGATGGGGGATACTTGAGGTATTCAACTCCCTCTTCCCAGCAGGGCTGTGGGCACGGGACCAGAGAATGGCAATTCTGTCAGAGTTCAGAACCCAACCAAGCCACAGCCCAGGCAAACCATGGGATCACTGGCAACTAAAGGCCTCTTCCTCTTTAGGCCTGCAGTGACCAGGGAACATCTTCAGTTCAGGGAACTCCCTTAGGGGTTTGGAGAAAATTCCTCCTCAAATCCCACCTTAACAAAAGGCACCTGCCTGTTTAGAACAAAAATAAAAAGAAGAGTTGAAGAAATCAAAGAATTCTGTGTGAGGATCCAAAGCACACTGGGCTGGCTTGCCAGCAGTTAAGTATGAGGAGAAGAGGGCCTTCCTTGTGTAACCTGGCCACGCCTTCACTGCTCTGCTGTCAGAAACCAGCTATCTGGAAAATGCAAAAAGTGGTGAGGAGACACTGGTTGAGTTCTCTGTTCACTGAAATCCACAGCGGCCTCCCCTGGTCGGAAGAGTCATGCTCTCCTCTCCCACTGCAGCCAGGTGATCTGGAAGCAGACACTGAATGCCATTCACCCCTTGAAACTCCTCGCTAGCATCTCGGCCCTCCTATAACACTGCCTGCTACCTATGGCTGGAGGCTCAGAGATGTCCCAGAGATGCAGTGTCCAGCTTCTCCTGGACACTACAGCCTGCCGGTGCTTACCTCACACAGCCCTGCCCCAGTACGAGTCTCCCTGCTTCCAGCTGTGCGGACTCCAGCCTGCCATAGGTCCTTCAGCATATGCTCCTCTCTTGGCATGTTAGTTCCTACTTATCCTTTAAGTTTCTGGAAGTTCTTTCTTTGGCTTACTTCTCTGATTGTCCCTGGTACCAGTTCCCTGTTGTGCCTAGCATCTTCTTCTTTAGGAGATAAGTGTAATTCAATACTTAGAAAGGAGATTCCTGGTCTGATCCCTTCTTCCTCTGTATACTATAAGCTGACAAGAGCAGACATGATGACAGAGTCACTGTGGCACCCTGTCACCAGCCCTGTACCTGCCAAACAGCAAGTGTTCACGTGCTGTCAGAAAACCTGTCTGCTTAGCACTGTAAAAGTTCCCACATCAAAACTGCAACAAGAGGATCTCTACCTAGTCCCAGTTTTCCACTTTCTCAGAATACAGAAAGGGATAGAAGGGCCAAACTTAAGAGTGTCTTTTTTGTGGAAGGATGATAAAGTTTCCCAAAGAGAAAACAACTTCTCTGTCCACCCTGGCACCTAAGGACAGCATGGGACACAGGTGCCAGCACCCTTCTTGCTCAGGCAGTGAGCTGACAGTATAGATCAAAAACAGTAAGGTACACTCATCCTTGTCTGTAAATGATCCCTTCATACAAACAAAACAAAATGAAACAAACAACAAAAGAAACAAAAACAAAACCCTTGTGCTGGTAATGAAAACCCACTTCAGGTAAGGAAAATAAATCATGGGCCCGTGGTCAGTCCCTTGGCATCCTCAGCTAATAGAGAAAGGAGTCATTCCATTGGCAAACACCTAGAAAGCAGCTAGGAGCCGTGTCTGGAGAGTCAGTTCTTCAAGCTCCACTGTGACCCTGTGCATTTTCCTAAGGGTTTTGCAAAGATAAACTCTGTCTGGCATTGTCTCTGTTACAACTGTTCATACTAGAACACATCAGCTCAACACCTTGCTTAAAGCTTTCTCAGCTTTCCACATTGACTGCTGCTCTAGAAAGACCACCTTCCAGTGTTTGATCTGGATCCGGTGGCCAGGTGATGGAACACGCAATGGCATCAAAGGCATGTGACACAGAGCCCTTGAGTCCCTTCACCCAGTACTGCAGCCAACTCTAGGTCTCTGTATGACGCTAACGCAGTCAATCAAGTGGGTTCACTAAGTCTTGACCAATCCAAACCCTAATCTTAGAATCACTTCAGCTCCATCCCTTATGCTCCTCCCTTGACTCATGCTATATCTTTTCCCCCAGAAAAAAACTGAGTCTTCAGTTTCTTTTTAAAGATGTAAAGTTATCTAGTACCCTCTCTTAAAAGCATTAATGAAGCCACCAAGCTATAGTCTAAATTCCTAAATGCAACAGAAGAATCTTTATATTTTTCTCATTACTCCCTCGCCCTCACCATCTGTGGGTGTGGGTGAGCTGGCCTGGAGGCTGAGAGTGCGAATGCCAGCCGGGCCCCTGTGTGATGAGAGGCGACATGGGAAAGATCCATCTCACCCACCCTCACCAACACCTGCAGCAAGCTAGAGAGTGGGCCCTGAGGTCACAAAGTGGGGGAGCCACCCCCACCCCTCACCTGGGCAAAGTAGGAGTGTTGGCCCCAGTGCCCAGGGCATAGGAGAGCTGGTGTGCTGACCAACTCAGCTTCCATCCAGGCCCAGATTCAGTGCTCTGAGCCGACCCACCCCAACATTCACACCATTCTCTGAACTGCTGGAGCTCATGAAGGGGCTGGTCCAGTTCTGTAGATTCAAAGCTGCAGGATCTCCATGACACAGGCCAACAACAGGATATGCAGAGGAGTCCTGGTGAGGATCCACTACTGATAGTGTAGCAGACGCCAGAGGCCTTGAATCAGATCAATAAGTCACTGCAGTGAACATATACAAGTAAAGCTGTTTGGGCAAAAGGACACACCAAGACACACTACAGCTTCCAGTGAGATATTTTTGTTTTGTTTCAGTTTGGTTTTTTTTTTTTTTTTTTTTGGGTGAGGGGGTTTGCAAGGGCAGAAGGCAGATATGAAGGAATGGGAAGATGGTGGGATTAGGGTACATGATGTGAAAGTTACGAAGAATCAATAAAGTTTTTTAAAATTACTTTTATTTACCAGTGCCAAGGTATCTGTGTGGACAGAGGACAACTTGAGTGAACTGTTTCTTTCTCCTATCTCAAAAGGGCCTATGACTGAACTCAGGTCGTCAAACTTGGCAGCAAGCACCTTCACCTCAGAACCTGTATCATATACAATTTTTTTCTGGGGTTAGAAAGATGGCTCAGCTGTTAAAGCACATACTATTCTTGCAGAGGACCAGAGTTGGGTTCCCAGAACCCCTATCAGGAACTGATAACTGCCTGTAACTCTAGTTCTGGGTATCTAATGCCTTTAACCTCCTTGGGGACCTATACACAACACACATGGCATAAACACACACATACAGACACACACACGCATTAGATAGATAGATAGATAGATAGATAGATAGATAGACAGACAATAGATAGGGTATAGATAGATGGACGGATGGATGGATGATGGATGGATGGATGGACGGACGGATGAATGGATGATAGATCTTAAACTAATGGTGAGGAAAGCTGCAAAGACCATACTGCAAGCATTCACGTACTCACACCCATGGCCCACAGCCAGCCCTCTGCTGACTCTTTGCCATCCACCATCTATCTGTCTAAACACAACTCCTGTTACTTTGCTTTGAAATCAGTGCGACCTTGGGCACTTCACTCTACATGTTTCAGCATGCATGGTTTTAATGTTCATGGGCCTACAATTTTTAATTTGGAGGTGTCAAACTTTTTCCTCTTTTTCTTTCAATGCTAGGAATTGAGCCAGTACCTCCAGCATGCTAAGGACACACTCTGCCCCTGCCCCCTTGGGTGTCAGCTTGACAGGACTGGGATAAACAGGGAACGAGTAAAGCATGTCTGGGTTTGTGTTTGCAAAGGATATAGATGTGTGGGACAGGAAACTGAGTAGGAAAGGCCAGCACCAAATCCAGGCACTGTCCAGCAAGCCGGCACTCGGCTCCTCAGACTCCACTCTCCTGGGCCCATGGATGTTTCCTACTGTTGGTGCCCTTGACAACAAACATCAGGTTTTTCAGCACGAGTGGCTTGCCCAGAAAACCTTGGACTAATGAGTGCATTTTCTGGCAGCTTCCCTCCACCCAACATTAATAAGTTTGGGGTTCACAGGTTCTTTTGGGGGTAGGAGATAACTAAGGTTTATTTACAGTGAAATATATGAGCCTTTGGGATACTACCCAATGAGGTCTGAGAATGCATGCATACCCAACACAAGCCCCACTGACATATAAGAGCCTCTCACCATACAGAAAGTGTGGGCTCCCCTCCAGACAGTCCCACTCATTCTCACCAGTGGTAATCACTATTCTGATTTTCTAAATCTATCACTAGCTTTACTTTTTTCTTTCTTATTTATTATCTATTTCTTTATTTTCAGTCAGTATCACTAGCCCGGGCTAGTCTCAAACTCTCAATTCTCCTGTCTCAGTCTCCATGCACTAGGACTGCCAGGATTTCAGTTCTGTGTCTCACCTGATATAAGAGCTGTACTGATTTGAGCATATCTCTCTCACCAGCCTCCGCTCCCTTGCTGGGCTGGTCCTCCGGCCTCCCATCCCCAAACCTAAGCCTTTGCAGTGATAGAGATCCTCAGCTCCCCCACTGTAGACACACACCCAGCACTCCTGCTCCCCCACTGTAGATGCACCCCCAGCACTCCTGCTCCCCCACTGTAGACGCACCCTCAGCACTCCTGCTCCCCCACTGTAGATGCACCCCCAGCACTCCTGCTCCCCCACTGTAGGCTCACCCCAGCACTCCTGCTCCCACACTGTAGGCTCACCCCCAGCACCCCTGCTCCCCCACTGTAGGCTCACCCCCAGCACCCCTGCTCCCCCACTGTAGACGCACCCCCAGCACACCTGCTGGCTAGAAGATCCAGCTCCAATTTTGTTTGTAAAAGAAGTTTAAAACAACATTAAACAATACCTCTTCTATAAAATAGAGCCTTCTCTGCCAGGCTCTCTAGTTTTCTCATTGCTACACATTTTGTCTGATATCTCTGCTTTCAATCAAAATGTGCTATAATGATCTAGAATACATTAAAGCCAAGACCAAGAAGGAACCACTCTCTGAATGCTTTGAATCCATAAAGGCAGCATTGTAGACTGTCTTCCAAGTGCAGTGCCTGAAAAATAAATCACCAAAGAAAACATAAGGAAAGAAGAGGCAGGCGTGGTGGCTCACACCTCTAACACTAGCACTCTGGAGGCAGAGGCTGGTAGATCTCCTGAGTTTGAGGCCAGCCTGGCCTACATGAGTTTCAGGCTAGACAGAACTATATAGTGAGACCATCTCCAAAGGGGAAAGAGGGGCAAGAATTTATTTCATTTCTCTTAGGATCCTTAGGGCCCAGAAGAATCCTATAACAAATAACTAATAAATGTTTGACAGATTAAAAACAAACCATTGCTTCTCCACTTAAAAATCTCCTCTAGCTCTTTAACATCTGCAAAATGGCATCGGCACTGACACTGAGCCAGAGGACCGTCTAGCAGATCCTGTGTGCGTCTGCATATGCTCTCTGTCGGATAGTTTGTCCTCTCTGTACCATGGGGAAGTCTAGCTCTACGTCCAAGGGTAGCTCAAACTAGGACTTCCAACAGGATACAATCCACCTTACCCCTGCCTTGACTTTCTTTCTCTGCTCAGATCTGATTCTCTGCAGAACAACTCTTCTCACTGGCATTGGATTCTCTGGAGGCAGGGAGACTTTATTTTAATGCACTGTAGGAAATTCACTGGTCTAGTTTACCAAGCTCTACTCCATTCTAAGATAACGTTTAGTTGACACCCCCATCCCCACCACACCATTCACAGCTAATTGAACCAGGAAGGGAGAGCTGGCCCATGCTGTCCCTTGGAATGTGTAGTGACCCCAAACCGATAGTTTGATGGTGCTATACAACCCCACAGACAAGGCTGGTGGCTACAGTTAGTCACTGGTATGCTCTCAAGCAGAAAGATTTCTGCAAAAGGTGGTGGGGGGGGGGGAATGGAGACACTTAGAATAAAATGTAGTCTGGAAATGAGGCTTCAAAGGGAAAGCACTGGCAGAAGAGTCATTTCGTAACTTTCCAGAACCCACAAAAATCTAGCTGTACTCCCTGCTATGTTCTAGAAGGTTCCCTATATTTATCCAATACATTACTTTCCCATTAATCTAATTCCAACTAAACGTCTGTTCCTTAAAGTCAGTGTACCTAAGATACACTGAACCGATGTTTGCAGAATATGTGGCAGTTTTAATAATTTTAGCAATTATAGAACTCCTTTCATAAAAAACATCCAGAAGAGAACACTAGAACAGAATATTGAAAATTGCACTAGATGAGCCAAGCACTGATGGTGCATGTCTTTAATCCCAGCAATCAGGAGTCAGAGGCAGGCAGATCTCTGTGAGTTCAAGGCCCACCTGGTCTACAGAGCAAGTTCCAGGATAGCCAGGGCTACACAGGGGAACCCTGTCTCAAAACACACCACACATACAAACATACAGAGGTCGGGAGTGGTGGGGAGGAAGGAAAGAAAGGAAAAAAAAAATGGAAGGAAGAAAGAAAAAGTGGAAGAAAGACTGCACTAGATGAATTAGAATTTTAAGTTAATTCAGACAAAATTAACTTACAATAACATATAGAAATGTAAAGAAGAAAAATTGCCAAAATCTCTTTGGAATCAAGCAATCCCATGAACTAAACAAGGGTTCGATTGTCTGTGTTATGTGGATCAGGGTTAGCAAGTGGGAGATATTCCTTCATTTCAAAATGATAGTCGAGATGATTATAATGCTTCCAACACAAAACAATGATTACTGTTCTAGGTGATAAATATGCCAGTCACTCTGACCTGGTCATCAGACACTGACCACAACACAGCACTACAACTTAGAGCTACATGCAATTTTTTTTTCATTTTGTTACACGGATTTTTTTTATGTATGTAGTTTTACCAACTTTAGTAGTATGATACATGCCACATGCCATGAAGTATGTGGAGATCAGAAGACTACTTGTGGGTTGATTCTCTCCTTCTACCCTAAGGGTCCCAGGGATCAAACTCAAATCATCAGGCATTAAACTCCGATGGTTAGGCTTAACCACAAGCACCTTTACTACTAAGACATCTTGCTTGTCTGTGTGCAATTATTATGTTTTAGTTAAGACATGTGTGTGTGTGTGTGTGTGTGTGTGTGTGTGTGTAATTGGATTAAAAGAAAGCATTAATAAAAATAGATTTAGCATTCCAGGCAGAAGAAAAACCCAGGTTGGAGACTTTCATATTAGATGCCTTAGAGAGAAGCCTACCATGAGTTATCTCCAGAAAGGACCAGCAGCATATCAGCCGCACCTGATGAGCTGAATGACACCAAAAGGAAACTCCCACCTTTGTTTTGCTGGTGGGTGAGGGAGTGGGGCATGAGATACTTTTGGGGAGTTGGCCAGACAGTCAACATGCTGGCACAGACCATTTACTGACCAGTACCATTATCTTAAGTTCTGATATTTTGTTCACAGTTTTGTACACTGGTTCTATTTTCAAAATACTATACATGAATATTTTTCTCTTGATTGTTGCTCTGTCTAGTTTTATGTCAACTTGACCCAAAAGCTATAGTCAACCTCTAAAAAAAGGAACCTTAATTGAGAAAATGTCTCCATTAGGCATTTTTAAAAATTAGTTATTGATGAAGGAGCACCATTTTGGGTGGTGCTATCCCTGAGCAATTAGTCCTGGGTTCTATTAGAAAACAGGTTGCCGGGCATGGTGGTGCACGCCTGTAATCCTAGCACTTGGGAGGCAGAGGCAGACGGATTTCTGAGTTCGAGGCCAGCCTGGTCTACAGAGTGAGTTCCAGGACAGCCAGGGCTACACAGAGAAACCCTGTCTCGAAAAAAACCAAAAAAGAAAAGAAAAGAAAAAGAAAAAAAAGGAAGAGAGAGAGAGGGAGGGAGGGAGGGAGGGAGGGAGGGAGGAAGGAAGGAAGGAAGGAAGGAAGGAAGGAAGGAAGGAAGGAAGGAAGAAAGAAAGAGAAAAAAAAGAAAGAAAACGAAAACAGGTTGCGGGTTGTGGTGGCGCACCCTGGTAGGATCTGCTGAAGGAGGCAAAGGCAGGAGGATCACAAGTTCGAGGCCAGCCTGGGCTACACATTTTCCAGGCAGTGGTGGCACATGCCTTTAACCCCAGCACTTGGAAGGCAGAGGCAGGGGGATTTCTGAGTTTGATGCCAGGCTAGCCTGGTCTACAGAGTGAGTTCCAGGACAGCCAGGGCTACACAGAGAGAAACCCTGTCTCAAAAACAAACAAACATTCCAGGACAGCCAGGGCTACACAGAGAAACCCTGTCTCAAACAAACAAACAAACAAAACAAAACAAAACAAAACAAAAAAAACTCAGGCTGAGCAAGCCATGGTGAGCAAGCCAGTAAGCATGTTCCTCCACGGCCTCTATATCAGCTCCTGCTTCCAGGTTCCTGCCATGTTTGAGTTCCTATCCTGACTTCTTTGGATGATAAACAGTGATGTGGAAGTGTTAGTCAAATAAACTCTTTCCTCCTCAAGTTGATTTTGGCCATAGTGTTTCATTGCAGCAAGTGACCCTAAGGAAGACAACTACTGAGTGTTGAGTGGCCTCATTAATTCTATATGAGAAAAAAAATGGCTCTTCTACTTCTGGCGCTCTGTGAACATGCTGTCTACACATCAGACAAGTCACCCTGGCCACCAGCTTCTACGTGGTCCCTTCGCTATGTGCCACAGAGTCCCTGAAAGGTTAGGACACTCCTCAAAAGACACCAGAAACTTTGAAAGTGACTTCAGGGGAAGCAGGAGCTTGGGCAGGAAAAGAAAGCACCAGGAGGCAATCCTGGCTCCCCGTGGGGTTCCAGAAATGAGAGCTCCAGGATGGCCACTCCCAGAGCCTCAAAGGCACAGCTCAGATCACACCTGACTTGAACTCCAAACCAAACAGAAGACAAGCTTCAGGGAAGCCAGGAGATCAAAGGAGCATGAACTCAGAGAAGACTGACAACAAAGATGACCAACCCAAGACCAGGTTAGGAGGAGAGTGGGTCTTCCAATAACCACTGTCCTGAGGGGTCTAAACTACAGATAAGAAGGAAGCCAGGAGGTCACTACAGAGCAACCAGAAAACCTGGGGAAATTATGTGAAGCTAAATTAGGAAAATGCTCACTTGAAAACCAGGACAGGGGCTAGAAGAAACCAAAACATCTCGGGGATTAGAAGTTCATGCCAAACAAGGAAGTCAAGCTGAAGACCAGGAGACTCTGGAAGACTTGAACTTTCTTCCAAAACATTGAGCAGCACAGTCAAGGTGGTCGCGCTGTGGGAAGGGAGAGGACTGAGAGCTGAGGACTCCACATGCTGTGCTGTGTCATCAGCCAGCAGTCCTAAGATATGCAAGCGGAAAGCCCAGCAGGAGAGGGAGCTGACAGGCATCTGGAAAGCAACGGGCAATGTGTATGAAAAGCATAAGAGCCCCTCTGACCCCAAAATTCCACTTCTAGAATGTTCTCTTAAGGACATAATCTCAACCCAACACCACATAAGGGTGTGATGGTGTACGCCTGGTCTACAGAGCTAGTTTCAGGATAGTCAGAGCTACACAGAGAAACCTTGTCTTAAAAAACAAAACAAAGACAGAGAGGCAAACAAACAAACATAATATTCCAGCTGAGTGTGGTGACACATGCCTTTGACCCATACTCAGGAGGCAGAGGCAGGCAGAAGCCCACCTTGTCTACATTCTACATTTGTCTACACCTTGTCTACATTCTAGGCCAGGGCAAGTCTATATAGTATATAGTGATACAACACAAGCCCCACCCTGCCATCAAAAACAAACAATGAACTGTTCCACAGACTAGAGAAGTGGTTCAGTGGTTAAGAACACTAACTGCTCTTACAGATGACCCAGATTCGACTCCCAGCACTGACATGGTAGCTACAACCATATGTAACTCTAATTCAGGAGCTCTGATGCCTCTTCTGCCTTCCCTGGATACCAAGAAGCCACATGGAACACACACATACATGTAGACAAAACACTCATACACACAGACACACACACACACACACACACACACAGAGTACAGATTTAAAGGAAGAATCTGCTCTAGCTTAGCCTCGGTGACAAGACAAAACGACAGTTACAGAAGTGTCACCACCTTAGACTACAATGTGAAAAGTTACTCTAGAATGAAACAAATCAATGTGCGAACTGGGGCTAGAACTCCTCATACTGCTGTGTGCTGCTAAGGCCACATGCTCTGTCCCCCATTGGACCATCACATCTCCCAGCCTCTTTATAGCACATCTGTTTAGGACACATTCAAAAATAGCACTGCTGAGATTCAGCTCTGTAACAGCCACGTTCATGTGTATTATCTAATTGAATCCTCATGACAAGCCTGAAAGGCAAGTATTATTAAACTCTTCTGGCCATAGGGTCAACCAGAGGGTTGCTATAAGCCAAAAAAAAAAAAAAAAAAAAAAAAAAAAAAAAGTCTTCTGTCCCAAACCTAGTGAGTGCTAACTGCTCCTGGGCTGTGTCCAGCAGACTCACCTCCTGAAGCTAATCCATGGGACACACTTCCAAAGTCCCTTCAGGATATCCAATTGACAATCCTACCCAACATGCATCAGAGACTAAAGTCATACAAAATGAAACCCAGCAGGGCAGAAACTTCACTGACCCTTCTGACCTCTGACTCTGTATTTAAGAGTGGCCACTGAGCAGGGCACTGCATGGCCAAGGAGTCCTGGGTAGGATTTAGTGCCCCGCTGTGAGGAAGAAGCAACAGCTAATGTTCTGTCTGAGGAGCTCGTTCTGGATTACCTCCACCACCACCGAGGACAGGGAGAGCTGAGTGACAACCTGGGGAGTGCCACATACTTGCTTGGGTGCTGGCTTTCAGCACATCGTGCTCTTTCATCCATTACATTTTTTAGCCCAGAGTGGAGAAAACATTTCAGCCTGAGTCTCGGGCTTCCTGATCCTAGCTCCTCTTCTCTTGCCCTTTGTAAGGGCTCTAACAACAGCAGAAAGCTCTAACAACAAAAAGGAGCTCAGTACGGGCAGGACCTCTTTTAACCCTTCCCATGTTTATTCCATAGGAGAAACCCAACCCAAGAGCACCACATTCGACTGGGGCGCAGTGGGACTCTCATTGTCGAGAGTTTCCAACTTCTCCTATGCCTGTTTCGGCATCACAGAAGCACTGTGGCAGACCCAGACTTCCCACAAGGTATGAGCGGGAGAAGGGAAGGCACAGTCAGGGAAGAGGAGGAGCTAGAATCCCCCCTACTCCCCAGCACTATAAAAGGAACACACCCTCCGGGCTTCTCAGCTTTCAAAAAATACATAGTAGCTGTAAATCAAGGTTTCAGATAAAGTGGAAAAACGAGTGGAATCAGATAAAAATCAGACCATGTACACACCCAACAGTCACATTAACAAGAGTATGTAATGGGAGAGGAATGAAAAGCATTGTCTATGAAACTGCACACAGATGTCTTTAGATTTTTCTCTCAATGCTGAATATTAAGAGGTATTATCAATAACTAATATTAATAATATTAAGGTAATATTAATGCTGACTATTAAGAGCTGCCTGAGGTAGGAGGCAGCTTTACCACAATTAGTGGATAGGGTGCATATACACTGAGGTCCTATTCCACCCACTACGCCTTCTTCTCAGCAAGACCTGTACAGAGCCTGCTCCCACTTTCATACTCAAAATTACATCCAGGGTCAATGACTTCATTTCTAAAAGTCTCAATTCCAAAAAGGGATTTCACTCCCCAACCTCCACCGCCCCAAACTACTAACTGTTCAAAATTTCAAAGTCCTGACTATACCCAGCATCCCTACATTGCCTCTTCTCCCTTAGAAATTCCTGCCCTAGCCTGGCAGTGGTGGCACACGCCTTTAATCCCAGCACTTGGGAGGCAGAAGCAGGTAGATTTCTGAGTTCGAGGCCAGCCTGGTCTACAAAGTGAGTTCCAGGACAGCCAGGGCTACACAGAGAAACCCTGTCTCGAAAAAAAAAAAAAAAGAAAGAAAGAAAGAAAGAAAGAAAGAAAGAAAGAAAGAAAGAAAGAAACTCCTGCCCTAGTCCAACACACCCTTTCGGTCCCTTCAGGGACTTGAGTCCAGACACTGTTCCTCTCCCCTTCCTCTTGCTCACTGATATTTACACAGGACTCACAGCTCTCTGGGCTTAAAAAGAAAAGAACAAGCCTCATCATTCCTCTCTTGATCCGAATGGGACCTGCTCCTTGCCTCTCCTGACAAGCAGACCTTTTTACCTGCCCACTCTCCTCTTTCTGCCCACCGAACCCTCCAACCCCACCCCGTGACTGCCCTCTTACAATCCCTGTGCTCACTCCTGGGGACACTTCCCCGATCCCCTCTCTTGTGGCAGCTGTGCAGTTGTCTTCACCAGTATCTTTCTTCAAACATTCTCCTTTGGGCTTTCAAATGGAAGGCACTGAGCGCTCTGCCTTCCTCCCACGTCTCTCTCTGTCCACTTCTTTTCTATCCTCTCTGCTCTCCAAGAGCTTGCATGTCCTCAGGACTCAGTTCAGAGCCATCTTATGTTACTATGTAATACAACTCCTTGGGCAACCCCTAAAGTATTTAGGCAAGCTTTCATGGCATGGTTAATACTGACAACCAAAGGCTCAGATCTGTATATTTGACTTTCTCATTGATCTGGTGGAATTTCCACTTGTAATATTTATAGAGGCCTCAGACTCTGTCTTAGAGAGCCCTTCCATATCTACCGCACTGCCTACTGGCAGCTGGCCTCATGTGAGTGTGATCACCACCTACCCCTGCTACCCTCAGCAACCCCACTCCCTAATATCCAAACAACGGCCAAAGTATGGCTCTCCTGTCAGCTTATTCTGCCTGTGCTCACTTCCATGCTGTGCTCCTCTTTCTTCTAGAACACTGTAATTTCTTAGAAAAGACAGATATAACTGCACAACCATCCAGTCACATGTGAATAAAATAATACCATTGGGGAAAGCTAATCACAGCTAGGCCACTCTGATTCTCTGTCCCTAGAACATGGAATGGGGTGGCCTAAATCTTTGCTGGCAGCAGAATCCAGCAGTAAGGAAGACCAGGAGCTTCACAGCAACCATGCTGACTACATGGGCAAGCTAGCAAAAGGAGAAAACTGCAGGAATACAGATCAGGGCCCTGGCTGGCTCTGCCTCCTAACAGCGGACGGTCCGGAGCTGCAGCAGAACTGCCTCTTCTCACCATCCTTCCCTCCCCAACCTCCCACCCACTTTTTAAGTCTCATTAAGTAGAATAACTTTCCCTTGACCATTGACACCCTTGATTAATACACTTGTTTTAGAGGGATTGTTTGTTCTTTTGAGTTGTTTGTTTGATTTTTAGAAAGGGCTGCTTACATAGGTCACACTGGCCTGGAACTCACGAGAAACCTTACTGACTCAGCCTCAGGCATGCAGAGATAGCAAGCACGTGCCACCACACTGAGTTAGGGCATGTGGGTCTGCTCAGTATCTCAGCTTACATCAGTAAAGGTAGAAGATTAAAGCAGGCAAACTTTACTGAATGTCTAGAGCATTAATGCACTACATTTTTCAAAATTTTTTTTCCTATGCTTAATCAATGGGAAAAATGGGTTATTCTAGCCCAAGGATAAGAAAATAAATATTTTAAAATATTGAAGCTTTTAAAAGACACTGTTTAGAAGCATATATAAAATAATATATTTTAACCTCAAATGTTTATTCGTATCAACTTTAGCCTAAAATCTTTATTATGGTTAATTTTCAGCTCCTTTACTTTTTTTTTTTTTTTTTTTTTTGGTTTTTCGAGACAGGGTTTTTCTGTGTAGTCCTGGCTGTCCTGGAGCTCACTCTGTAGACCAGGCTGGCCTCGAACTCAGAAATCCGCCTGCCTCTGCCTCCCAAGTGCTGGGATTACAGGCATGCGCCACCACGCCCGGCACCTTTACATTTTAATGTGTTTTTTAAAGCCCAATTAAAACATTTCTTTACAATTTGGTAGCTCTCACTTGGTATAGGTGTCCCAGACCATTTTCAACATATTTTGAGCCAGATCATTTCAACATGTTTTGAACATGTTTAAAGAATTATTTTCACTGTTCTTTTTAATTAATTATTTAATTATTTACATCCCAGATGTCACCTCCTTCAGGTTCCCTTCACAGAGTTACAGAGTTCCTCTCCCATCCCCCTTCCCTATTTTCACTATTTTGTTTTGTTTTGTTTTTTGGATTTGTTTTTTTGTTTTGTTTTGTTTGTTGTTTGTTGTTTGAGACAGGGCTTCTCTGTGTAGTCCTGGCTGTCCTGGAACTCACTCTGTAGACCAGGTTGGCCTTGAACTCAGAAATCCGCCTGCCTCTGCCTCCCAGAGTGCTGGGATTACAGGCGTGCACCACCACCGCCCAGCTTATTTTCATTATTTTTAATGCAGGGAATAAAGTTAATCCTTCTTATAATATCATATTGAATGTTGTGCTTTTGGTTTTGTTTTGCTTGTTTTGCTTAAAACAACAACAAAAACCCCTGGTTCTTTCGAAAGCTTCCAGATTCATAAGCCACTCACTAATTATACAACATACACAGTACATACTTCAGGGCTGAGGAAACCCCTCATAAACAGCCTGATGCTAATCTAGAATTGTAAGGGGCTCTGGGATGCATACTTTTTTTTTTTTTTTCCTGAGACAGGGTTTCTCTGTGTAGCTCTGGCTCTCCTGGAACTCACTCTGTAGACCAGGCTGGCCTCGAACTCAGAAATCCGTCTGCCTCTGCCTCCCAGAGTGCAGGGATTACAGGCGTAAGCCACCACTGCCCGGCTGGATGCATATTTTTTTTAAAAGCCCTCTAGATACAAAGATCATCACCAGTTAGGGGACGAATGCTCAGGGGTAGAAGCAATTGTAAAAACTTGAGTATACTAAGAACACTTAGCCTCAGAGTATCTCTTAGTTTTAAGACTCTGAAAGCTGGGGCTGGAGGTTTAGTGATGGCTCAATGGTTAAGAGCACCAGCTGCTCTTTCAAAGGTTTTGAGTTCAATTCCCAGGAACCACATGGTGGCTCACAACCATCTGCAATGGGATCTGATGTCCTCTTCTGGTGTGTCTGAAGACAGCTTCAGTGTACTCATATACATAAAATAAACAAATCTTTAAAAAAAAAAAAACTTAAAAAAAAAAAGACCCTGAAAGCCATATAGACCATGTGTATGAATAAATCAACGCTCAGGTGCAGGGAGGCTCTGAGGAAGCCTGTGATGGCTCCTTTTGCTTGTAGAAGGGAGCTAATGACTGCAAAGTCCTATTCTCCTGAAAAATGCTTGCCACTGAAGAAAAAGAAACAAACCACAATCCACTTTTTAAGTGGTTATTCAATATTCTACAAAACAGAGAACTCTCTGCCAGATGCCTGCTTAGTCTAGTTCAAATGTCAGGGAGGTAAACGAAATTGGTTACCCTAGAGTACTTCCAAAGGCCCCAGTATAGTGGGCAAAGAAGTGAGAAGAGGCAGATCGGTGGTAGAAATAAAGTTTTATGTCTGAAAGTCTTTTCTTTTGCAAACATACGGAAAATAACACTGCCGTCTAATGTCTACTGTTGCTAGGGCTAGAAGACATGCTGGGGTGACCCACGGGACAGTGTTACCCAGATGGCCTGGCAATCTTTCAAACACATCTATCGCCATGTGAGGTAGACCAAGGGGCAACAGAAAGAACAAAGAGTTGGAAGTCAGGAATCCTAGTTCTGGGCCGACGTCATAAAAGATAAGCTAGCCCTGGGCAAGTCACCAGGCTTTTCCAGAAACACAGTTTCTTTATCAGCATAATAATGGGGAGCCGGCAGAGAGGGGAAAACTCTGACTTTCAGACCATCTGCCATAATTTGGTGAGTCCTCAGGAATGTGAAATATATAGCCCCACCTCCTGACCTCTGCACAGGCTAACTAACTATCCAGAGGCACTGCTGCCTGTGGAGGAGGCAGCAGGACGTGGATTGCAGCAGTAGCGACCCTGGCTGCAGGGGAGGAAAGAAGAGCATCCCGCCCTGCAGGGGTTCCCTTCACTCCAATCACTGATTTTCTCAACATCAGCCATTTTCAAAATCTAAAGATAAAGAAATTTTGTAGTATAAGGATTCCTGGGGTGCTCAGGGAACTGGAGGGCCCCCAATTAAGTCACTCCCTGTGGTGGTTTGAAGAAGTATGGCTCCCATAGATTCATGTGTTTAAATGCTTGGCTCATAAGCAATGACATTAGGAAGTGTGGCCTTGGTTGGAGGAAGTGTATCACTGTGGGGGTG
Organism: Apodemus agrarius; assembly: GCA_964023405.1. Taxonomy (NCBI): domain Eukaryota; kingdom Metazoa; phylum Chordata; class Mammalia; order Rodentia; family Muridae; genus Apodemus; species Apodemus agrarius. The sequence continues at coordinate 116,019,844 of OZ030006.1, read as the reverse complement.
GGCTTTGAGGTATCCTGGGCTCAAGCTACACCCAGTGTGGCACAGTCTCCTACTGTTGCCTTCAGATAGAACTCTCAGCTCCTTCTCCAGCACCATGTCTCTGGTTTTTGTTTGTTTGTTTGTTTGTTTGTTTGTTTGTTTTTCGAGACAGGGTTTCTCTGTGTAATCCTGGCTGTCCTGGAAACTCACTCTGTAGACCAGGCTGGCCTCGAACTCAGAAATCTGCCTGCCTATGCCTCCCAAGTGCAGGGATTACAGGCGTGTGCCACCACGCCCCGCTCACCATGTCTATCTGAATGCTACCATGCCTCCTGCCATGATGATGATGGACTAGACCTCAAACTGGAAGCCAGCCCCAATGAAATGTCCTCTCATAAGAGCTGCAATGAAACCGCAATGAAACTCTAATGCCCTGTGGTCACCAGACAAGCACTTGTACAGAAGTGGTCCGTGTCCCTGTAGCTAACAAGACAAAATCTCCCTTACAAACAGAAGGTTCAGACAGTGTCATCCCTTCACCTTCCTGACAGCTGATGATTTTGTTTTTGATCCTTGGTCCTAAATCCTATCAAAGTCTCAGCAGGGATTCCAAACATGGCAGTTCCAATTTTAAGTTGATGTCAGTTCGTCAGTTCGTCTTTTTTATTTTTTTGATTGCAAGGTTTTTTGTTTTCTTTTTCAAAATACAAGTTTTTCTTTTTCAATCATAGTCCAAAACACATTTTTGTTTGTTTTTGGTTTTTGGTTTTTTTCAAGACAGGGTTTCTCTGTGTAGCCCTGGCTGTCCTGGAACTCACTCTGTAGACCAGGCTGGCCTCGAACTCAGAAATCCACCTGCCTCTTCCTCCCAAGTGCTGGGATTAAAGGCGTGCGCCACCACCGCCCGGCCCAAAACACATTTTTAAAGGGGGCTTTCAGGAGTGGAGGGATGGTTCATTCAGTAAAGTCACTGTTGTGCAAGCATAAGCACTTGACTTGAAATCCCAGTATCCATGTTTTTAAAGATGGGTGCAGTGGTATGTAATTCCTGCACTGAAGAGGCAGGAACAGGCAGATCCCTTGAACTTCCTAGCCAGCTGACCAAGATGAACTTATGTGCTTCTGGGTCAGTGAGAAACCCTGACTCAAAATAACAACATGAAGAATGATTAAAGACGCCAAAACTGACCTGTTGCCTCAAGAGGTACAGGGCCCCGCCCACATGAACACATCCACATATATATAAAAAATGGGTCTCTTCCCTCCCTCCCTCCATCTCTCTCTCCTCAAAGTCAATCTCAACCGCCCTCAACCGCCAAGCTAGCCCTGTACTCCCGAGCTTCCTTCGCCCTCAGTCCTACATGTGCCAATGCCTGGCTTTGCTCTTTCTCTTGAATGAAAAACCTCTCAGCTGGTTTTCAAGGTAGATGTGGAGTCTTTCTTCCCGTGACCACCAGCTCTATACCAAAGTAGACGTCACAGCTTCGTTAACTTTCCACCACTGGTAACAAGCTAATAAGAAACGTCTGCTCAGGCACCCCCAAAAGCTGCTTCATTTCCTCCCCCTACAACCTAACAACCTACTTCAAGAAAAGCACTAATGTTTTTAGTATTCTCTCTCTCTCTGAGAGAGAGAGAGAGAGAGAGAGAGAGAGAGAGAGAGAGAGAGAGAGAGAGGAGGAATCCATTAACAGTCTAGCCTCCTCCTCAAAGAAAAAGCACCAGCACAATTAGGGGCTCCTACCCAGGCAGGCGCGACTCCTAAGCAGATGGCAGGCCTCATAATTAGGTCATTACATAATACCTCATCTTTAACCAGCTTCTCTGTGCTTCATTCCAAGACTCTGGGCTGATGAGCTTTATACTATGGTTACTTTAATTATAATTTGTTCTCAGGAGCACAGTAATACCATGTTTTGATAAAAGGAAAAAATTCAGGTTGGAGTGCAAAAGATTGCTTTACCATTCACTTAAAGAAACTCAGACTTGTATTGGAAATTAAGTACCCCTGATATCTCGGTTTCCCAATCTGTCACAGAGAATGAAGTTAGTACCTTGCCACACTTACTCTAATACTACTTTAAAACAATCTCTTACTTGGCACCCAAGGTCCCACTACAGGATTCAGGTGTCAGTGTTCCCATAGGAGCTGACTTACTTGGATATACCACACATTTAGGTACCACAGGATGCACTCGGCATCTCACCTCTGAGCCAGGGCTTGCATAAGATGTGCCCTCATGAGCACAGCAATGACTTCTCACAGGAAGACCTCACATCAGCACCAAATCAGGGTCAGTCTTTGATTTTCCTCAACCTCCCACTACAGGTACTCAGAGACCTCATTTAGCTCCAAAGAGGCTGAAAGCTTTCCATACAACTCCCAGTGCAGGCACCTCAGTCTGCCCGCCCTTCTTCTTCCGAAGCTCTGTACCCAAGGTCACAGCCGCCATCTCACTCTTGACTTTTAGGAACTCTGAGTATCATTTCTGATATTCTCATTTCCTCGTCACAATCAACAGTTACTGTTTTGTACACACAAAAACAGAAGCCCCTGTTAATGCTGCTATGAAAGGTGTGTAAACATTCAAGCTGCAATTCAGGAATGAAATGAGCTGCACATTAGAAAGTCTATACCTCCATGTCACTCCTTGTCCCCTAACACCCTTAGCTTAACATTTAGGCTTTGGCTCCCTTGAGTTTCCCAAGTCCTGACACTGGTTTGGGACAGTGACTATATGAGACCCAGTTCCAAGAGGCTAGCATAGGAAAGGCCTGTGCCTGCCCTAACTCCATTTCTTACACTGCAATACCCACTAACTCCTATCCCATATCCCACAGCTCTCCTGCATTAGGACTAATGCCAAGTCTTTAGCCCTAAATTCCACCAAAATGACCAGAAAACAAATTTAAGTGCCACTTACCCAATAAGTGTGCTTCAGCAGAGCAAATTACATATTATGTGACTTGTGGAATAAGGAAAGAAGTCATGACCTTTCCTCCGGAAGGTGGGGTTTAATTTCTAGTACCACTGGAAAGGTACTTCACTTCTTTCTCTGAGCTTCAGTTATTGCCTGTATTTGGAGACTCTAGTACAGCATTTAGAGGCACTGAAGTAAATGCTAGCACAGTGCTAAACGGACAATAAGACCTCTCCCTATGCCCTGCTCTACCTGATATGGGGGGGGGGGGCGTGTCCTGCCCTGTCCACATCATCATTAGCAATCTGGGAAAATCTATGGCACAGCCTGTAGGAACAAACACTAATGTCATGGGCTAGAGAAGTGAGCTCATTAGAGTTCACCGAGTGAGACACCAGTGCAGCGGGTCTGTTCAAGCACTGGACCTCCAAGGGATCAGCATCAGCATACAGCTTTCCAGGCTTTTCCAAGTGAGCGGGGCTTGGAGAGGAGATCTGTGAAACTCCTGTGAAACTCAGGTGGTGAGTGCGCTGCCAAATGCCAGGCTGGTCCTAGGGCAGAGAGGCAGTCTGGAGTCTGAAGGAGGCTTACCAGGGTGATAACAGAAAGTACTTACACATATCAGATGACCCCAAAGAGCGCCTGGCATCTATAATATTCAAAAAGGCTTAAAAACAACGCAAACAAAGTTGGGAAATTTAGGCCTCAACTCTGATCTTAACCAAGGATGTGGCCTAGTGTTAAAAACTCTTCAAAGGCAATTGGAAAGAATTTTTCTTTGCATTTTATTTTCCAAATGACCTTGAGTAATAGTGTCAAATAAATACAGAATAAAGAAGCTGGTGGCCCCTGAGCTGTGGACCTTCCTCCTTACCTATATGACATTGGGAAGCCGCTCTCCACCCTCATGCTTATTCATTTACCCCATCATTCCTTAAGCATGGAGTTTCTTGCTTCTAAAGGAACATTAGCATCACCTTGGCAGTTTAAAAAGAGCTGTGCCAGTCCATGAGGAGCCCATTCAGAGTTTTAGGCTGGGGGTTTGGAGTGCCAAATCTCCACAGATGATTCTAACACACAGCAGGCAGGGAAACCCAAACACTATGCTTTCCACTGAAGAAATGCACATAAGAAATGATGCTCTGTCTTCCGATGGAAGTGAGCTCTCTAAGTTCCCTCTCCCTACTGTCTGGCTTTCCTCTAAGGTTCCTTGAGCCCTGAGAGTCTCTCACTTCCCAGGTCTCTGGTGCATTCTGGAGGGTTCCCCCCCCCCAACCTCTTCCTCCTGAGGTTGCCTGTTTCTATTCTTTCTGCTGGCCCTCAGGGCTTCAGCCCTTTTCCCTCACCCAATACCAGATCAGATTCTCCTCCCCTCCCTCTACCCCCACTCCACTTTCCCTCTCAGGTCCCTCCCTCCCTCCCCACCTGTGATTGCTCTCTTCTCCCTCCCAAGTGGGACTGAGGTGTCCTCACTTGGACACTTCAGCTTGTAGACCTTCTTGAGTTCTGTGGACTGTATCTCGGGTATTCTGTACTTGTCTTGTTTTGTTTTGTTTTGTTTTGTTTTGTTTTGGTTTGGTTTTTGGCTAATATCCACTTATTAGTGAGTACATACCATGCATGTCCTTTTGGGTCTGAGTTACCTCACTCTGGATATTTTCTAGTTCCATCCATTTGCCTGCAAAACTCAGGATGTCCTTGTTCTTAACAGCTGAGCAGTATTCCATTGTGTAAATGAACCACATTTTCTGTATCTATTCTTCTGTCATGGGACATCTGGGTTGTTTCCAGCTTCTGACTATCACAAATAAGGCCACTATGAACATAGTGGAACATGTGCCCCTGTGGCATGGTGGGGCATCTTTTGAGTATATTCCCAAGAGTGGTACTGCTGGGTCTTCAGGTAGATCTATTTCCAATTTTCTGAGGAACCTCCAGACTGATTTCAAGAGTGGTTGTACCAGTCTGCAATCCCACCAATAATGAGGAGTGTTCCTCTTTCTCCACATTCTCACCAACATGCGTTGTCACCTGAGTTTTTGATCTTAGCCATTCTGATTGTTGTAAGGTGGAATCTCAGGGTCATTTTGATTTGTATTTCTCTAATCACAAAGGACTTTGAATATTTCTTTAGGTGCTTCTCAGCCATTTGAAATTTGGTATGCACCTGACATCACCAGTACCTCAGAGAATTGTTACAGGAACTTTTGCTGACACACTATACACTCGACTTGAAGTTCTGCACACGGGCATCGGGTTCTTTTCCCTTACATTAAGAAGGACAGCCAACCATGGCCTGCTTAAGTAATGATTCTCTAGGTCACAAGGTTAAAAATAAATAAATAAATAAATATAAAAATAAAAATAAAAAACAATCAATAGCTTTAGGTTACACAACCATCCAGATGTGCCTGCCTCTGGATGGCCCAGGCAGGCACCCAGCCTGGGTGGGCGGGTGCTGTATGCTTTTGTTACTTCTCAGCATTTACATTTATTTTATGCTTGCTCTCACAACCATGCCCCCCCCATCCAGGTTTTTATGATGGTTTTATTAAACAAGCTGGTCTGAGCTCTGAGTTACTTATTTCTATCATATGATCTGTAGATAAAAGTTTAGTAGTGTCAGGACCACCCCACTACAGTGTATAGGAGAACAACTCAGAGGTCAACCTGGATCCTCTAGTCAAAGACTTGCTACCAAAAGGATTGCCTCTGGTTTCCAAAGCCCTCTGCTGAGCTTTAGATGAGCTTTTTAGGAGAGTGGATTCAATCCTGAAAGACATACACACTAAGCTCAATCTGTTTTCCCAGCCTCACTGCAAAGTCAGTTGTAAATGGGGTAAATGTCAAGAGTACAGATAAGAAAAGTAAGTTTTCATCATTGAATTCTTTTATTAGAATAGTGGTTGAGATGTGTTTGATTAGGCAGGATCAGTCTCCTCGGGGATACCACATTACTACCAACAAAGAGACATCAAAGTTGGGAAATAAAGCCAGTACAATCTAGATAAGCAGTACAGTGTAACTGTCAAGATGAGCAGGTTGGGAGCTGCAAACAGTCAAACATTGGCACAGGGAGTCAATACCTAGCTGGACGTAGTGACAAAGGCCTAATCCCAGCACTTTAGAGACAGAGACAAGAGAACAGCAAGTTTCAGGCCAGCCTGGAAGTCATAGTGAGACTCAATCTCAAATAAGCAGAGTCAAGACCTAAAGAGACAAGATTCTGTGACCAGAATCTATGCAACACTCCACGAAAAGTTAGAACTTGGGGTTCAAGATATTGAAAGCAAGCTGTAAGCCCTAGGCCAGTGGTTCTCAACCTATGGGTTGAGACCCCTTTGGGGGTCACATTATCAGTAATCCTGTACATCAGATATTTACATTATGATTCATAACATTAGCAAAATTACAGTTATGAAATAGCAACAAAATTATGGTTAGGTGACCACACGTGAGGAACTATATCAAAGGGTCTCATCATTAGGAAGGCTAAAAACCACTGGTCTAGGCAGACCTCTACATTCTAAGGCATGGGAACAGAGAGGTTAGTGGTTCACAGTTTATTTCAAATAGCTTCCATTTTATCTCTACAGAAGAAAGCCAAGCAAAATGTTAAAATATGGTTCAATTGGTTATTATGAAATAATCTACAGATGCCAGCCATGCCAGGCCAGTAAAGCAGCTCAAAAGAACTCTGTAAGCCACTGCCCAGGTGGAGGGGCCACACAGAAGATGTGCCAGCTCACTGGGAGCTCTGTGACCTGTTCCATGAGCACAGCATGACAGCAGTTCCCACGCTGGTAGAAATGCAGCACTTCCTAGTCATTTCCACACAAAGATCCTGAAGAGGCAGACTAAGACCCACTCCTGAAACACCCAGTTTGAGCTGCTATCATCACATAGCTCTACTGGAGATAACAGATAGGAAGGACACTGAGAACTGTGGGCAGCAAAGATACTTTAGAAAGGGAAAGAGCACACATCCCAAGACAGCTATGCAGGGGTGCTGAGTAAGTCAACATTAGTATGCCTGCTCCTGCATTAGTATGTCATCCTGCAGCAGCTGTCCTTCCAAGAGGGCAGGAGTGACTCAGCATAAGCCACACCATTAGCCTGGGCACAGCTCCTCAGCAGAGAAGCTTAGAGGTCTCAACACACTGCAGTGGAGGGGTAATGAAGAGCCACTGGTAGGTTTATACAATCTCTAGCTAGTGCCCCACTACCTAATGGGTGTTATGTTAGCTTAACTTAACCACCTATTAATTGAAGGCATCTCAATTTCTGCAAAGCTCAATTTCACAGTTGTGAAACAAGAAGCATTAAATCCATCCTAACAATCTTAAAGCTAGTAGTAAGATCGAGTGAGAAAGCAGGCCACTGTAGTGCACACCTGAAATCTTGGTTCAGTCGGCTGAGGAAGTCAGTTTGAGGCCAACCTGGACTACACAATGAGACTTGTCTAAAAAAACAAAACCAAACATAAAAGGGATTTTCGTTTAGCATGAAAATGTGATGTTTGCCCAAATACTTGCCCCTATTTCCCTCCTAAACAATTTCGCTGGGAAATTAAAATGTTTCAATGTGTAAAACATATACAAATACGTAATACCTGTTATTGATGAACGGCACTTGGAATGACACAGGTAAATATTCTTGGAACAGATTTCAGATGAATTCTGAAGGAACAATACAACTTTAAATGGAAAGACTATGTCTATATCTTACAGAGCATTAAAAGCATAGTTAGGATTTTCAGTCACAGAATTAATATAGCATCACTACACTCATTCTAGGAGACCTGGAGATTTAAGGAATAAACAGAGCATTACTTCAAAAGATCAGAAAAGCCAGTGAATATGCCCAGGTCAGTGCCTACACTGTACCTCAATCCTCACAAAGAGCACTGGGATGGTGAGCTAATCATTCACACCACTTCAATTAACCCCCCCAAATTTAACATGTGCCCGAGGTATGGCAGAAGTGGTCCTATAACCCACAGTGACCGTGTTAGGGGAAAAGAGACCACATCATTGAGCTGTCTCTGGGAATGACGTGCAAATCACTTTATTCTAGAGCCAAGGGGATTAAACATTTTAAACTACATGTGCCCGTGTGGTTTACATGAATACACATACAGCATTCCCTTTCACCTCCCCCCAAAAAAACTATCATATTGGAAGAAAAAACATCCAAAAACATAAAGCCTCTGTGTGTGTGTGTGTGTGTGTGTGTGAGAGATGTGATGTGCGAGTACAATGTGGCTGTCTTCAGACACACCAGAAGAGAGCATCAGATCTTATTATAGATGGTTGTGAGCCACCATATGGATGCTGGGAATTGAACTCAGGACCTCTGGAAGAACAGTCAGTGTTTTTAACCACTGAGCCATCTCTCCAGCCTTCTTACTAATATTCTATATAGAATAAAGAATTATAGAACACCTAATTATAATAGCCAGAAGCTGGAAAGAATACAGATGTCCCTCAACAGAGGAATGGATACAGAAAATGTGGTACATTTGCACAATGGAGTACTACTCAGCTATTAAAAACAATGAATTCATGAAATTCTTAGGCAAATTGATGGAAATAAAAAATATCATCCTGAGTGAAATAACCCAATCACAAAAGAACACACACAGTATGCACTCGCTGATAAGTGGATATTAGCCCAAAAGCTCAGAATACCCAAGACACAACTCACAGACCACATGAAGCTCAAAAAGAAGGAAGACCAAAGTGTGGATACTTTGATCCTTCTTGGAAAGTATATCAAAATACCCATGGCTCACAGCCAACCAATAGACTAAGCATAGGATCCCCAATGGAGGAGCTAGAGAAAGGATTCAAGGAGCTGAAGAGGTTTGCAGCCCTGCAGGAGGAACAATAATATGTACCAACCCATAACTCCAGAGCTCCCAGGGACTAAACCACCAACCAAAGAGTACACATGGGCCGGGCGTGGTGGCGCATGCCTGTAATCCCAGCACTTGGAAGTCAGAGGCAGACGGATTTCTGAGTTCGATGCCAGCCTGGTGTACAGAGTGAGCTCCAGGACAGCCAGGACTACACAGAAAAACCCCTGTCTCGAAAAAAAAAACAAATAAATAAAAGAGTACACATGGAGGGACCCAGGGCTCCAGCTACATATGTAGCAGAGGATGGCCTTTTCAGACATTGATGAGAAGCGAGGCCTTTGGTCCTGTGAAGGCTCGATGCCCCAGTGTAGGGGAATGCTAGGTCAGGAAAGTGGCCCCCCACCCCCGCACTGGTAAGGGGGAGGGAGGAGATAGGGGATTTTTGGAGGGGTAACGATGAAAGGGGATACCATTTGAAATGTAAATAAAGCAAATATCTAATAAAATAAAAAAATAAAAAAATAACACCTTAATCAACACTATCAACCAATGCAATTCGACTGACATTTATAAAATACCCCACTTAAAGTAAAATATGCATTCTTCATAGATGCCCACTGAAGATTATGTGGCAGTGTACAATCTTTACTATTCAGTGGCTGTTTTACATATGGCAGTGGATATTATGAAAATTATACACAGGTCCTTATTTCCACTCATCAGCTTTTGTTAGTGTTTGTGTTCCCTAAGACAATTATTTTTATCCAGTGTGGCCCAGAGATGCCAAAAATTTAGATACCCCCTTAATAATATTCACTAAGTTGAAAGGATTTACATCCTGCAAAGCAGGTTCTATGATTATAATAATCATACATAGAATGACTCGGTAACAACAACCATAAAAATCTCTGGGGTAACCTCAAATATTTGCAAACTAAATAAAATAGCCTATGAGTCAAAGAGAGAATGAAAAGGGAGATTAGAGGCAGATGCAGTGGCACTGGTCCCTGAGTCCGACTACTGAGAAGGATAACAAGGACGACAGACAGCATGAGCCCAAGACTTCCAGGGAGCCTGGGCAACACAGTGAGACTGAGGCTTGACAGTACTTCAAATAGAATGAGAATCCTGCGCCTGAGCACTTCGCTGAGGCAGTAAAGTTTGACACCCTCCAGGAGAGCCTGCAGAAGCACATCTAATGGTCAAACAACTCTTCCAAGTCCCCTTAGCCTAGCAAAAGGACAAGTGTATACACACAAAGACATTTTGTATAGTGTTAATATCCAAAGATGTAAACCTTAACAGCCCACAGTCAGAATTTTGCTATGATACAGTTTATCCATGCAGCCTTAAAAGTGAATGTTTTTATTCAACAATAGGAGGAAATATTTTATATATATACATATATATACATATGTATATATATGTATACACACACACACACACACATATATATATATACAGGGTTTTTTTTTTTTAAAAAAAGCAGGCTTCACAATGTGAATATAGTTAATATGACACACCTTAAAATGGTTGAAGTACATTTTTATGAAGTATTTTAATCATAATGTTTTATTCATTATTGGTGATGGAATCTAGGGCCTCTGTAGATGCTAGGCAATTTTATAACATTAAGCTACATGATGTTTTTAAAACAAGTTCCAAATTCTCACACTTACATACGTAAGGCAGGTCTGTGTGCATGTGTGCTATGGAGTACGCTGAGGTGAGAAGAGAGCTCAGGAGGTAAAGTGCTTGCCAGGCAAGCATGAGGACCTAAGCCTGGCCCCCAGAAAAGCCCAGCTCTGTGACAAAAACTTATAATCCCAGTGCTAAGGGAACGGAGACAAGAGGATCACAGGGCTCCCTGGCCAGCTCTGTCTAAAAAAGAAAAAAGATAAAAGAAAAATGTATGAGGCTGGAGAGAAGCCTCAGCCATTAAGAGCACTTGCTGTGCTTGCAGAACACATGGGATTGGTTCCCAGCCCCCACACTGGGTAACTTAAACCGCCTGTTACTCCAGTTCCAAATGAGCCCAAGCCTTCTGGTTTCTGCGGGGGCCTTCGCACAAACGGTGCAGATATTTGCAGGAAAATCACCCATAAAATATTTTGTAAAAAGGTCATTTACCACAAAGGCATCCACATCATTCTGGTAGAATGCAAAGACAAGGGACAAAGGTCAAAGACAGACTAGATAGGATCAAGATCCAGTGGGCTCTTGTGATCAGAATAAACTCACTGGAATCAACCTGGGCCCTGAGTGACTGAATCACAGAGTCTAAATATTCAGGTTAGAGCCAATAAGCAGTGTCAACATTATAGCTAAAATTGCATTAATGTCTACAAAGAATATGTCTCCAATCCTATAAAGCAGTGAAGTTTTTAACGAGCAGATGCCTCACTTCCTTCTGGCTTTACTTGGCTCCAAGGTCTAGTCTATATTTACATGAAGCATCCCAGTCCCTTCCCTTAAAAGACTTGATACATGCTAGCATTAGTGCTTGAGCATCTGATAAGCAACAGAATATGTATACAGTCTCAAAATATCACCCAACAAAATACCAGCTACAAAGTAGAAAAACAACAACAAAAGCCAGTAGCTCTACTGTAGAGAGGCAGTACCACTTAGCCTAGTGGTTCATCTCCAATCAGGGCATAAACACTGTGTAGCTCTTGACAAGGTGCACTGAGGAGACAGTGCTGTGATGTGCTGCCAACAAATGTGAATGCCCTGTATCTGACCAAAGGAAAAAATGACTCACCTAAATAAAGGGACATCCTTCACAAGAAGAACTGGCCTGCACTTTATAAAAATATCAAGGTCATGAAAGACAAAACAAGATTAAGGAGCTATTTCAGATTAAAGGAGATTTAAGAGACAAGACAACTAAACATTTGATCCTGATTAAATCCCTGACTGAAGGGAATCTTTTTATTTACTATTCTAGGTACTAATGAGACAACTGGAATGTTGGAATAATTAAATTTTATGTGAAGTTAATTTCCCTACTTTAACAATAACAACTGGACTTGGTGTACGTTTGGGGAAATACTGAAGTCTTTTGTGATAAAGGGACTTTTACTTTCAAACAGCTTAGTGATAGGTAGGTAGGTAGGTAGGTAGGTAGGTAGGTAGATAGATAGATAGATAGATAGATAGATAGGTAAACTATAGACTAATAGTGAATACTAGCCCTTTGGCACTTAAGGTTAAAATATATGAGGTTCTACATTTGTTAATATTTTATTTTGATATGTCATACTATATTGATCATTTTGAATAAGATTTCTGCATTATTTTTAAATTATTATAAAGTTATTTCAAAATAAAAGGATAAAATGAAAGGACAAGCCGGGCGGCGGGGCGGTGGTGGCGCACGCCTTTAATCCCAGCATTTGGGAGGCAGAGGCAGACGTTTTTCTGAGTTCAAGGCCAGCCTGGTCTACAGAGTGAGTTCCAGGACAGCCAGAGCTACACAGAGAAACCCTGTCTCGAAAAAAAACAAAAAACAAACAAAAAAACAAAACAAAAACAAAAACAAAAAGAAAGGACAAGACAAATGGAAAGTGTTCCTGGGGTCCTTGGCCCCAGACTCAGTCCTAAGCCTCCCTTCCTTTCCAATGCGGTACACTGCCATGACAAACAGCGCCTGTGGGGCTGAGTAGACCTGGGTTCTCACCACTGTGTCCTACACAAAATAAGCTCAAAAAAAGTGACACTATTTCAAAGAAAAACATAGAAGATATCACTATCATTTATGTGTGTGTATGTGTGCACACAGCCAAACATGCATACTCATGCCATAGTATACATGTGGCAGTCATGCGGGTAACCTTCACCATCAGGTCATGATGTTCACAAATTGAATCTGGTGGTATATTAAAAGACTAACTTTTCATAGAAAAGTCAAGTTGGTTCAGGAAGGCAAAGATAGATATGATGGATAGACAACTATCAAAAACTTTATGGAAGTCAAAAAAGACAAACTCAATGAAGATGTGTTTCCAATATTTCTAGTTTTGTCTTGATTTTTAAATCTTTATTTTCTTAAATGAGAATATTAGCATTTCTGAAAATAACTGTTATGATTATTGTAGAATGTTTCAAATAATGCAAAGTTGAGTGGAACAGAGTTTCCTGGACAGTCTGCAGCGATGTGGAACCTTTCCAGTGCCTTCCGAGGAGGTAGTGATCTACTCAGCAGCAGATCCACGCTTAAGCATTAACAAGATCCTTGGTTCAAACCCCAGCATCTGGGCATGGTGGTGTGTACCTTTAATCCCAGCATTTGGAAGGCCCTCAGAGGCAGGCAGGTTCTCTGTGAGTTTGAGGCCAGCCTGACCTACATAGCTCCAGGACAGCCATATGCAGAGACCCTGGCTCAAAAGCAAACAAACAAACAAAAAAACAGCATCAAACTCTTAATATAAAATATACTTGAGAGCAAGCCATAAGGACAGGACAGGAGGGAGAATGAAGTCCATGCTGAGAACAGAGGTGGCCCTGTCTCCATGAGCTACTGTTGGAACCAGGAAACCTCACAAAGCATCCCACTGATTAAACAGAGTACACACAGGTTCCCCTTCTTCTACCTTATTGCCTAGTAAGCCATCAACTCAAAAGGCAGAACATTTGTGTGTAAGTATCTTCCTGTCACATATATGTTCTACCCAAAGATACTACTATTAGCAGCTATTCAGGACTCTGTATGAAAAAATGAGAGAATTAATAAAAGATTATATAGTGCATATTTAATTAAAAAATTTCAAAGATGAGAAAATCATTGGGCTGGAGAAATGGTTCAACAGTTAAGAACATGTACTTCTCTTGCAAAGTCCCTGAGTTCAATTCCTAGAACCCACATCAGGTAGCTCACAAATGCCTGTAATGCCAGTCTGGGGCACCTATCTGATGGGTCTGGCCTCCTGGGGCACTTGCATTCATGCGTATATACCCACACAGACAGACATACACAGAATTAGAAATAAATCTTTTTTAAGATGGAATAATTCTTTTTTTTTTTTATCCACTTTGATGAAGGCGCTTTCATTAAGCATTCTTTCCAGTGGGAAACAGCATGAAAAGCAGCCTCCAGCCACTCTGCTCATGGCCTGGGTGCCCCCTTGCCTAAGCAGTGAGATGGAGGGGTGTATCTCTCCTCTATGATTAGCTTATCCCGCTGCCACTTTATCACACATGTCATCATTTTTGTATCAAAGAAAGCATTCTTTAAAATCTTCATAGACTATTCTGCATTCTTTTTGAGCCCAGATAATACCAATTCCATGAGTACATTCTATCCACTCTTTTTCAAAGCAATGGCACCAAGGGAGAATCTTGAAAGACTGTTCAGAACTTTGGGTTATTAAATGAGGATCTAGGCTAATGCACAGCCTTTTCTCCATATCAAAGAAAGCAGGGGCATGCCCCATAGCAGTGCCCTTGTCCACTCTCTGGTTGCAGTATGCAACTGCAGGCTTTGGGAAGACCAGAAACTTTTTTTTTTAATGGAAAAACTAGTGGACTAGGGAGATGGTGTAGAAGAATCCAGACTAAAACCATCATTAACTTCCCTGAACTCTATACATTATTTAGTGTAGCATTCAAATTCTCTGGCAGTTCAAGGGTGAGCATCGGTTTTCATACCTCAGGTAACAGAAATGCAAATCATAGATGGAACTGGAGCCTTGTTCAGGGAGGCTGCTTTCCACCCATAGCCAGATAAGGCTTAGGGTGTTTTGTTTTGTTTTTGTTTTTGTTTTTGTTTTTGTTTTTGTTTTGTTTTGTTTGCCAAATTACAAAGGGCCCAGAACCCTAGGAGAGTATAGACACTCTTTCAGGAACTAGGGAAGCAGAGTGATCTCATCCTTTCAGAACATCAGAGCTCAAGGTTATAGTAACCTGACTCCCCTGGTTACTCTGGCCAATCTCATAAAAGCTGTTTTGCTCCACTTCAATGCCAGCCACTGCACCAGAGTCAAATATTAAAAATTAATAGGCTGGCAAAGCAGCACTCAACACAAGGCAGCTGGGCATATGAAATCTGTTCTGAGGGCAGTCTATGAATAAATGCATGTCTTTTGTGTTGTGGCTAAGGCCAAGGCCCATGTCCTCACTGGTCCCTCTGGCTCCAGTTGACAGACACCAGGCTTCATTCACTTTACTGCTTCCATGGGTCTTCTACCCCTCTTCAGGGCACACTACCTCTAGAAGCAGGTGACTGACTCAGCCTCTTCTTGCCACACAACAGCTCCCATTAACAAGCTTAACTCACTGGAAAGTTCCAGCCATCATCCTTAATCTTGAAATAAATAACAAGAGCACAGGAGCTGCTGCTGCAGGAGGCTGAAACAGACTTGAAAACTCACTGAGGACCAGGTGTGGTGGTGCACACCTTTAATCCCAGGGCTTGGGAGGCAGAGGCAGGTAGATATCTGCAAGTTCAAGGCTAGCATGGGCTACAAAGAGTTTCAAGGAAGCCAGGACTACGTAGAGAGACCCTGTTTCAAACAAACAAGCAAAAAACAAAAACCACTGCAGAGGGAGAGTAAGGAACACTCTGTGGAGGCAGCTGGGGTTCTCTTCCTCCCAAGCTCCATACACCAACTACACCAGCCTCTCCATTCCGGGACCTTTGTAATAAATTGTTCTGGCCCAAACATTTTCCTTTCTTTGCCCTCAATTTCCTTTAATAGAGACATCATGCATTCAGTCAAGCTAATAATTTCAGCCATTTCCCAGTCTTAAAAATCCAAGCACAGCACTTCCACATCTTGCAGTAATGCTACTCCAAGGTAGTATCGATCTGTCCTCAGCCCATGAATCTCAGTCCCAGCTCTCGCTTGGGCTTTCCCCAAAGCCCTGCATCTAATATGGATGCCTCCTGTTCCCACAGCCAGCCTAGCCAAGGCTTCACCAGAAGCCTTCTCTACCCCAACCCTTAGGAGCCCTTTCCCTTGCTCTCAAACCACTCAGTCCCTATCTCCTCTGTTTTGTAGTAAATTCCTCAAGGGCAGGCACAATGCTTTATAACTTCCCACATATGTTTAAATGAACACATTTGGGGCTGGGGATCTGGCTCAGAGGGTAAGTGTTTTCTACAAAAGCATGAGGATGTGAGTTCCAACCCCCAGACCCAATGTAAAGCTGGGTGCAGCGGCACCTGGGCTTCCCTTCTCTCTAATCTCTCTCGTACAGACCTTCTCTGCAGCACTCAAATCAAGAACTGTCACATGCCCACTTCTTCCCACGGCACATCTTCTCACTAAACAGAACACTGTATTTCTGCCTTTACAAGTCCCAGCGGTTTGGTTTAGTTGCTTGCCATGAATCCCTCTGTGTGCTATGTCACTAGAGATGCAAAGATAGGGCCTAGAACCTCAGGGCCTGGCCCGCGGAAGACATGTAGCTAAACTTCCTGAATAAACAGAGTGAATGAATACACCTGAAAAGAAATACTTTAGGCTCAGTGATGTCTAACAGATACGCATCGCCAATGTCCGTGACATTGCAGAGCAACATTTCTGGGCCACCACGACCTGATCACTCATCAAATGCTTACTCAGTGTCCTAGTTAGTTTTTAGCAATTAAACCCAAACCTAAACATATCAAGGAAAAGGGGTCTCAACTGAGGGACTACCTCTATCATACTGTCATATAGGCATGTCTGTGTAGCATTTTCTTCATTAATGATTGATGTGGGAAGGCCAAACCCACTGTGACCAATCCCAACTCTGGGCAATGCCACCACTGTGCAGACACCCCCTGGACAGGTGGTTCTGGGTAGTATAAGAACACAAGCTGAGCAGGCCTGGGGAGTGGGCCAATAAGCAGCTTTCCTCCATGCTCCCAGAGGCCCCAGCTGAGTGCCTGCCCTGACTTCCCTCAATAATCAGCTGAAATCAAAATGTGCAAGCCAAGTAAGCCCTTCATTCCCCCAAGTTGCTTTTTCAAAAGATCAGTATTTTATCACAGCAACAGAAACCAAACTAAGACACACAGTCACTGCTTCAGATCAGATCACGGAATATCAAGAATACAATAGTAAGTAAAACTGACAAAAGTCTCTGTCCTAGGGGATCTTGCCTGCAAACAGGGTCGGGTTATAAAATCCAAACATATATTTTGGTATAGGCTGAGTCGTGGTAAGATTCACATAGAAAAACAAATCCGGAAAAGCGGCCACGCTATGTACAGAGGGCAAAGGGGGAACAGGTTTAAGACACCAATCAGGGAAGGACTCTCGGGAAAGGTGTTATGTGAACAGAAGTGTCAGAGGGCAGCCAGAGGACATCTGTCCACAGCAGAGGCAGAGAAGGCAGAGCACACCTGCATCTCGAGGTCTACGAAAGACTGACACAGGTAGACACTAGAAAACAGTCTCAGAGAGACACAGGGCTGTTGTGAGCAGGTAGCATACAGGGCTTTCTCTGGCACAGGAAGAACTCTATCTTGGCTACTGATAACATCTTAATTTCCTATGATTATCTGATAACTGTTTTTAACTCCAAAACCACCCAAATGGATAAAATACCCAATGGATCAAACTCAGATAATGACTGAGTAAGCCACTAGGACACAACCCCTAACAAACACAGGGTATAGCAAAGTCTTCTAGATTACACTTAACACTCAACCAACTCATTTCCTCACTTTTAAGAGTGATACAATCCGAGTATGGGGGCGGGGGTACTCAAAGCCAGCAGTCCGGAGGCAGAGACAGGAAGCTCTCTGAAGTAAACCTAATCTGAGCTCCAGGCCAGCCAGGGCCACACAGTGAGGATCTGTCCACCCAGTTAAGCAGGCCAATGACTGAACATTACACATTACCCTTAACCACTCTCCTTGCTGTGAACAGTCACATCTTTACACAGAAAGTGGGAGGAGACTCCTGTTCTCATCAGGAGTGGATTGAGAGCTATCTTACGGGATATCTAGGTAAGATGGCAATAAGAGACTGACTTCTGTCCATAGTTACTTTAGAGGTTTGTTGCTGCTGCTGCTGTTTGTTTGTTTGTTTGTTGTGAGCTAACATCTCACAGATCCCATGCTGACTTTGAGCTCTGCATCCTCCTGTCTCCCAACTGCTGGAATTATAGGCAGGTACTACCCTGGCTGAAGTTTTTTTTTTTTTTTTTTTTTTTAAGTAAACAAAGGGAACACAACATAGATCAAACCTGTATTTAGCTGAAAACCAAAACCGATGCAGCCCACTTGCCTGTACTGTTGAGGACTGTCTTGCACCTGGTTAAAGTGGAGCCGGACTAAGGAGCCCCAGAAGGCTTTCAACGGAAAGCAATGGACTCTGGCAGTACACTCGGGGAGCCCAGCAGAATGTGAAAGACAGCTGAGACCACAGACACAAAATTGTTCAAAGAGGACCAAAGTCCACACCACAGAACTTCCTCAGAACTGAGTGAACATTACCCCACCCAATGACCTGTCCAGAGCAGCTGACAGGACTGTTTTTGAAGGGCTGGGTCCTAGCATGGGTAGTTAGTTCAATGTAAAGCTATCAAGCTAAGAATCTCCTCTTATTCCTTATTCCCCTTAGTAGTCAGAGAGTCACAATTTTCTATGTAAAGCTAGATATAGTAGCTTCATACCTGCTTTTTCACCAACTAGATGCTGAGGAAAGAGAACTGCCATGTGTTCAAGGCCAGCCTCGGCTATGTGGTGAGTTCCAGATCACCTAGGTTACTGAGTGAGCTCTTGTCTTAAACAAACAAACAAACAAACAAACAACAAACAATAACCCCAGTAATTCTAAAGTAGGAAAGGCTAAGTCTGAAATTAAAACCCTGAATGATGGGCCGGGCGTGGTGGCTCACGCCTGTAATCCCAGCATTTGGGAAGCAGAGGCAGGCGGATTTCTGAGTTCGAGGCCAGCCTGGTCTACAAAGTGAGTTCCAGGACAGCCAGAACTACACAGAGAAACCCTGTCTCGGAAAAAACAAAAACAAAAAACAAACAAACAAACAAAAAAACCTGAATGATGACTTAACAGCAAAGACAGCAAACTGAGGACTATACTCAGAGGTGAATTGGCTTAATTCCTCCAGGACTAGAGAAGCATCAGAAAATAAAAATGAAATGGGGATTGACTTTAATAGGTGTAGTAGTCTGAATGAGAATGGCCCCATAGGCTTATATATCTGAATACTTGGTCTAACTAGCTGGAAGAACTATTTTGGAAGAATTAGGAAGTGTGGCCTTGTTGGAGGAGGTGTGTCACTGGCTTTGAGGTTTCAAAAGCCCGCGCCAGGCCCGGTCTTGCTCTCTGTCTCCTTCTAATTTCCACATAAGACACAAGGTCTCAGCTACTGCTCCAGTCCGGTGCCGGCCTGTTTGTCATGCTCCCTACCATGATGGCCATGGACTCACTCACTAAAACCGTACACAAGCCCTCAATTACATGCTTTAATAAGTTGTTTTAGTCATGATGTCACCTCAGAGCAATAGAACAGTAAGACAGAATTTTGGATAAAGAGAACAAAATTAAAAGCTTGGGCTCAACAACAACAAAAAACCTGTTTATTATATAAATACAAAACGTTTTCTTCAAGGAAAAGGAACTGGAAACAGGTAACTTATCTACATACACAATAGTATATACCGAAGTCAATTTTCAACATGGACATTCTGCAACTAGACCTTAATCTGTCTATGATTTTAAATGTGAAGAAGTTGACAAAAACATCAAGGAGATAACAGGAAATAAAAAAACAAAAAGCACCAGGCTGAAGAAATAGCTCAGCAGTTAAGAGTGGTGAATGTGCCAGGTGGTGGTGGCGCACGCCTGTAATCCCAGCACTTGGGAGGCAGAGGCAGGCGAATTTCTGAGTTTGAGGCCAGCCTGGTCTACAGAGTGAGTTCCAGGGCAGCCAGGTCTACATAGAGAAATCCTGTCTCAAAAAAACAAAAACAAGCCAGGCGTGATGGTGCACGCCTGTAATCCCAGCACTTGGGAGGCAGAGGCAGGTGGATTTCTAAGTTCGAGGCCAGCCTGGTCTACCGAGTGAATTCCAGGACATCCAGGACCACACAGAGAAACCCTGTCTCAAAAAACCAAAAAAACAAAAACAAAAACAAAAACAAAAAAAGAGTGGTGAATGCTCTTGCACAGGACCCAGACTCAATTCCCAGCAGCTCTCGACCATCCTATTCCTATTCCTATTCCTATTCCTATTCCTATTCCTATTCCTATTCCTATTCCTATTCCTATTCCTATTCCTAGGGAATCTGATGCCCTCCTCTGGCCTCTGTGGGCACATGGTATGCATACACCATGCATATAAAATTAAAAAAATGTTAAAAAGAAAGAAATATTTACTTAACATCTTTTTTCTATTCATGGAACACAGTTGTTACAAGAAGTACATAAAACATAAAAATTACCTATTAGAATAAATGGCTAACAAATTCATCAATATTGCAAGATACAAAATCAGCACACAAAAATCAAGCCATTTCAGCTGTGGAGGTACACACCCATAAGGCAAGAGATGTCAAGACTGAGGATACTCTGGGATAGATGGCCAATTCAAGGCCAGGCTGACAGAGAGACCCTGTCTAAAAAAAGAAATAACTAAAATAAGATAAAACAGCAAGTATTGGCAGGAATGCAGAATAACTAGAGCGCCTGTGCACTGCTGATGGGAACATAAAATGATGCAGCTGCTATGGAACAGTTTGCCAATTCCTCAAAACACTGAGCACAGAATTAACATAGGATCCAGCAACTTCCCGTCTAGTTATATAACCAAAGGAACTGAAAGGGTTTAGGCAAAGCATTTACACAACCATTTTCACGGCAGCATTATTCACACTAGCCAAATCTAAGCACCTCTCAACAGCTGACTAGAAAAGAAAATATGGTACCTACAGCATTCAGCATTAAAAGGAAGGAAAAGCAGACACTCACTACAACATGAACAACCCTTGAAAACATTATACTAACTGAAATAAATCTGCCACAAAAGGTGAAACACTTTATGATCCCACTTGCATGACGAGGTAGTCAGAGTGGCCAAGTTCATAAAGACCAGCAGAACGGTAGCTGCTTGAGACGGGGAGGAAGGCAGACGAGCTTTCTGAGCTCCGCTACAGAGAACAGAAACAGGCTGGAAAGCAGGAACGCTTGATGGGGATCAAACTGAGGTCCTGAGACTCGACAGCCTGCACCGGCACCTGCTTGGGCCATCTTGCTGGAGCCATGGTGCCACGTTATTTGTTTAAAAAGTTTGTCATGACAGGCAATGATGGCACATGCCTCAATGATGGCCAGCACTCAGGAGGCATAGGCAGGTAGATCTCTAGGTTCTGAGTTCGAGGCCAGTCTGGTCTACAAAGTTCCATAACAGCTAAGGCTACACAGAGAAACCCTACCTTGGAAAACAATTAAAAAAAAAAGTTTGTCATTTAGGATGAACAACCCATCACCCAACTGTGAGACAACAGTGCGGTCTCAGTGAGTTGCTAACCTTTCAGAAATCAGGCATCAAGAGCTGCCCTCACAGGGATGTTGGGAAAAGAAGGATGACTTCAATCAAGGCCCTCAGCACGAAAGGCCCACCCAATCAGCTCGTGCTATGATAGTGATATGAGGCAACAATGGACTCCACACATTTTAGCAGCAGAGGAGCACAAATTAATTCAAAATCAAACACACAACGAATCCAAGGTGTTTCTGGTGTCACTCCTCCATGCGGTAGCACGTGCTTGATACTGCTGTGCACATTATCTGCCGTGGCCTCGGCTGCAGCTCCTACCTCCAGGTTCCTGCCTTGAATTCCTGACCTGACATCTTTCAATAATAAACTGATGTCGAACTATAAAATAAAATAAACCCTTTCTACCCCAAGTTGCTATTTTTCAAACCAATAAAAACTTAACTAAGAGAGGTTCAAGATGAGATCATATGAACAGACTTTACATCTGATAAACATCCTGAAAAGGCCATGGCGGGCTCTGCTCTACTGGCTTGTTCCTCCTGGCTTGCTCAGGCTGCTGTCTTATAGAACCCAGGACCACCTGCGCAGCGCTGGCATCACCCACAGTGGGCTGAGCCCTCCCACATCAATCATTAATTAAGGAAATGCTACACAGATTTGCCTCAAGTATGCTAGTCTTATGGAGGCATTTCTCAATTGAGGTCTCTTTCCCCAAATGACTCTAGCTTATGTCAATTTAACATAAAACTAACCAACACAGGAAAAGAGACGAAGAGGAAAAAAAAAAAACAAAACAAAACTACAGGCAGAGACTAGAGTGACATAGTCCCAACCCAAAGAACACATGAGTCACCTAGAAAGGGGGAAAGGCGAGGGCCAATCCTCTATAGCCTTTGAGAGCACAGACTGTCAGCACCTTGACTTTAGACTTCTAGCTTCCAGAGTTATGAAAAACCAAAACTTCTGTTGTAACTGTAGCTCAAAGAAATGAATAGGACCCAACCACAAAGGAAGTATTCCTTTCTCTCTTCTCTTCTCTTCTCTTCTCTTCTCTTCTCTTCTCTTCTCTTCTCTTCTCTTCTCTTCTCTTCTCTTCTCTTTCTTCTCCTCCTCCTCCTCCTCCTCCTCCTCTTCCTCCTCCTCCTCCTCCTCCTCCTCTTCTTCTCTCTCTCTCTCTCTCTCTCTCTCTCTCTCTCTCTTTTCTTTTTTGGTTTTTCGAGGCAGGGTTTCTCTGTGTAGCCCTGGCTGTCCTGGAACACACTCTGTAGACCAGGCTAGCCTCTAACTCAGAGATCCACCTGCCTCTGCCTCCCATGTGCTGGGATTAAAGGCATGCACCATCACTGCCCAGATGAAGCATTCCTTTCCCACATCCATCAAAAGTCTTCCTTACTGCTGGACATGGTGACATATACCTTTAATGCCAACACAGGTTGATCTCTATGAGTTCTAGGCCAGCCTGCTCTAAACACAGTGAGTTCCAGGCCAGCCAGGACTACATAGTAAGACCCTGTCACAAACAAATAAACAAACAAATATAAAAACTAACTCCTGGGAAATATTCTCTTCTAAAGAATCTTGTCTTCTGAAGAAATTTCATGCTCACTGGTTTGGTACTTTCTGTGTAGACACTGACCTCAGCACAGCCAACCTCTCAGGGACTCAGAGAAGACCACAAAGTCCACACTTCAGTTATTCTGACTACCAGTGCCTTATCACCCACAAGCTCAGAGTCTTGGAGGAGACATGGAAGATGAGAGGCAGTGTGTGTAACTATGTTTTTATTATCTAATCTATATGGGCAAAGATAAAGACATAGATGATGAAACATCTTTTAAAAATCAACCAGGGAGTTCCCATGAGACCTGAAACGGGTTCTCAGGGGGCCACATACCAGGCAGAATAAAAGCAATCACACTGACCTACTTTCCCTCCGAGCCGGTCTGTCTCTTTTAAACTTTGAATTTACTTGTTCTTATATGAAAATAACTATATTAACACACAAAGAAAGTAAATGCCACCAAATTGTGAGGACCAACCTCTAGCACTAGCCATGATCCTGCAGACACCTTGAACTCTAACTCTCAAGGACCCAACATCCTCTCTGGCCTCCACACATGTGCGGACGCGCATATACATTCAGAAAGATACATACATGCATACATACACACACTACATACACAAGAAGTTACATAAATATACAAGTACATATGCATAAATAAATAAATCTTTTTTTTAAGTTAAGGATAAATTAATATGATCCACTGCATATCTCAATCCCAGCACTTGACAGTCAAAGAGAAGGAAAATTAGTAGTTCAAGAACAGCCTAGGCACCGGGTCGTGGTGGCGCACGCCTGTAATCCCAGCACTCTGGGAGGCAGAGGCAGGCGGATTTCTGAATTCAAGGCCAGCCTGGTCTACAGAGTGAGTTCCAGGACAGCCAGGCTACACAGAGAAACACTGTCTCAAAAAAAAAAAAAAAAAAAAAAAAAAAAAAAAAAAAAACCAGTCTAGGCTACATGACACTTAATTCAAGAACTAAAATTAAATAAGTAAATAGAGATACTGCTTCATATCTAGTAGCATGATATTAAAAAACAACAAAGCTTCTGGAATTGGGTCATGGTAGCAGCTACAAACTGTTAATATACTAAATGTCACTGAGCTGTCAGCTTTGAGATGGCCAACTCTGCAAGTTTTCTTCTTTTCGGGGGTGGGGCTTGGGAGGTTGAGGCAGGGTTTTGCTATGTAGCCACACTGGCCCTCAAGCTCGGGGCCTCATAGCTACACATGAGTCAGGGTCCCGCTTTGCCTTTTTTTTTTTCTTTTTTTTTTTTCTTTCTTTCTTTCTTTTTATTTTTTTTTTTTTTTATTTATTTTGAGACAGGTATCAAACAGCTCACCTGCCCCGACTCCATTTCACAAATACTGGGATTACAGGTACAAGCTGCCATGCCCAGCTTCAGTTTTTAAGAGTCCTAACCTCAATTTTGCCATTATCCACGAAATTCAAAGTTTGCTTTACATACGGAAGCATTTCCCAACTTAAGTAATCACTAGGGCAGGGCTGGCGGGGCGCAGGGCCAAGCATGGCCGCCTTGGAGCTACATATCCCCAGTGGGAGCTGACCCTGACACCACAGGACGTTTAGAAGTGGCTCTGACCTGCCCGTTTTATGTTAACAACATACACTCCACCACCCCACACACCACCCCCCAGTTTATGACAACAACAACAACAACAAAACCATCTCTATGCATTGCCAAATGTCCCTGGGGTCAAAGCTGCCCTCTTATTGAGACCCTCTGTTCTAAATGGAAGAAGGGTTCCTAGTAATTTCTACGAATTTCTTTTTCTTCAATCCCTTGCCAACCTGCCAGCATGACTCACTGCTTCTGTCAACCCTATGGGCCACAAATGGCCCAACTGTATGAACCTCTGGCACCTGGTTACCAATGTCCTTTCTTTAAATTCCAAGCTCCCCCAAACCACCCACAAGTGCCCTGAACATTGCACTTCCCGCTTCCTGTGCCTGGCAGCCAAAGATGGCCCAATACCCTTACTCTGTCCCCAGAGCATGACTCCACAGCTCCAGCAGCACTTACAAGATAGAAAGCATGCCTTTAGGGTATATAGGTCAAGGAAACGGCAAATCTACCCATTCCACAAATAAAGCAATGCTTCCCTGTGTTTAGGCCTTCATTCTTCAGCTCAAGACAGAGTCCAGACCACCCCAAACAAGTTAGAGGGTTGAAATGAGATGTTGGAAGTCTCTGGTTGATGAAGCTGAAATTTGAAGGAAGTTCATTACTTCTATCTTTGGGTAACACAGTCAACTTGGGCCTGCTCTTCACCATGAGCCTTTTGGAAAGTGCCAAACCAGTAAGAGAAAAAAAATGGATTTTACTCCATTTGAACCCAGCTTTATAACCTTTAACATAGATAGTTTCCTCTATAATTTTGACTGTTTGAGCTCTGAATTTACTGCATTAATTCAGTGTTTACCTATTTAGTGAGAGCATGGATAAAAGGTAAGTATAGCTTAGAAGGCAGAGATTAATTGGTAAAATAAACACTAAGGGTGTGAGAGAGGAAAACACCTGACGCAATTAATCAAAGGCAAAAGCCGCCAGCAGGCAGCCCTGTGGCCCCTCCGCCTGCACATGTGTGCAGTCAAGAACAAGGAAGTGCAGCTAGCCAGCTAGCCCTCCGCATCCCAGCATTCACACTCCCAAGATTCAACAAGCAGCATGGGTAGAGAATACAGGGAAACAGAAAACTGTCGGTACTGAACACGTGCAGGCTATACTGTAACAGAAGAGCTGCCTGTCAGACAGGCAGAATGGCACACACCTACCCAGCACTCGGGAGACTGAAGGGAGAACATTCTGAATGAATTCAAGGCAAATCTCACCTACATAGCAGGACTTGCCTCAAAAAAAAAAAAAAGTGTAGGAGAGGATATGCTAAGTTATATGTAAACACTATACCATTTTTTAAGACTTCTGCACCAGTGGATTTGTGTCCACAGGGGTCCCACCCAAAATATCAAGAGGTGATAAAATTAGGAGAATTGGAAGAGGTAGCCTTTGATGGAGACTTCTGTGCCAACTATTTTAGTTTATGAACTGGAAGGAAAGACCATGTAGGATAGCATTTTGCTGTCAATATCAAACCTTCCCCTTTATCTAGAAACCACAGCACAGAGATTCAGGGACATAATGATCTATTGGTCCAAAACTCCTAAGGTAAAGGCTCCTTTAAGAGCTAACTGATAACTAGTTCAGTGAGACAAGATAATACAATATATAACAGCTACTACTGACCTAACCAGCAGGCCTGGAAAGTTAAAAATGAACAGAAACTTCCAATGATAAAGCACACACACACACACACACACACACACACACGCACACACGCACACACGCACACGCACACACACACACACACACACACACACACAGAGTAGTAAATTAAAAAACTAGTGTACTAGTGTTAGGGCTGGAGAGATGACTCAGCGGTTAAGAGCACTGACTGCTCTCCTGAAGGTTCTGAGTTCAAATCCCAGCAACCACATGGTGGATCACAACCATCCATAATGAGATCTGACACCCTCTTCTAGTGTGTCTGAGGAAAGCTACACTGTACTGACATATGATAATAAATAAATCTTAAAAAAAAAAAAAAAAAACTAGTGCTAAAAGTGCTTTGACAAAAACTATGCAAAATCCCTCTGGGGTGTGGGTGGAAAGGTGTGCACATGCACGCATGCTCTCGGGTGTGTGCACATGCACACATGCTCTCGGGTCTCCCCTTGGACCTGGAGCTCATCAACTTGCCTAGACTGCCTAGACGTGCCCATGAATCTTCTCTCTATGTCCTCCCTCCTGCTTCCTGGGGATTCAAGCCACACTCCTGGCTTTTAATATGTTTAATATGTCTTGAGCACCCAAACCTGATCAGGTCTTTATGCTTGTGTGGCAAACACTTTAGCAACTCAGTCATCTCCCCAGCCCCCAAATCCAAAGAAAAGATTAACAACCTAGCCAGTGCAGTGACACACGTCTTTAATCCTAACCCTAGAGAGACAGAAGTAGACAAGATCTCTTTGAGCTGGAGACCAGCCTGATCTATGTAGCCTGTCGCAGGCTAGCCAGAGCTCAGAGAAAAGAAAACATAGATGCATACAAAATACTCAGCTGGGCAGTAGTAGAGAATGCCCCTAATCCTAGTACTCAGGAGGCAGAGCCAGGCAGATCTCTGTGAGTTCAAAGCCAGTCTGGTCTACAGAGTGAGTTCTAAGACAGCCAGGGCTATACAGTGAAACCCTGTCTCCATAAACAAAACAAAACAACAACAATAACAACAACAAAACCCTGATAGTTAACATAAGTTATAAAAGAATAAAATAAATAAAACTGGGCTGGAGAGATGGCTCAATGGTTAAGAGCACTGACTGCTCTTCCAGAGGTCCTGAGTTCAATTCCCAGCAACCACATGGTGGCTCACAACCATCTGTAATGGGGATCCATCCGATGCCCTCTTCTGGTGTGTCTGAAGACAGTAACAGTGTACTTACATACATGGAATAAATACATAAATCTTGAAAAATAAATAAATAAATAAATAAATAAAAATTAATTGCTTCTAATAAACATGAATAAACAGCTTCATCTCCCAGAGACTTCCAATATCTCATTTCAACCCTCTAACTTGTTTGGGGTGGTCTGGACTTTGTCTTGAGCTGAAGAATGAATAACACAAATGACACTAAACACTAAAAACACTAAAAACAATTGAGGTCTGTAATAAGCCAAAAAGTAAATCATCCATACCTTCAGGTCCACTCAGGCCCCAGCCCACAGGATCTATAGTAAACACCCTTAGATACCTCTCAGCATCTCAGAAAAGGGTGTCACCTCTCACACCCCTCAACACCTCAGGACAGGAGTTTACCTCTTACACCCTCAGCACAGGAAGTCACCTCTTCCACACTCAACACTGCAGGACAGGAAGTCACCTCTGACATGCTTCAGCACCTTAGAACAGGAAGTTAACTCTGATGTCACACCTCAAGACAGGAGTGAGCTTTCCATGCTCTCCTAGTTCAGTCAGCCGTCGCCCTCCTCCACCTCACATAGAAATTCCTCCTCCTGAGTTCCCGGCACCCGGTTTCTCTGCCCTCAGCCCTCTTACTCATCTCCCAACAGTTGCTGACGCCTTTGGCAACCTCTCTTCCACCTTACCACAACTCAGCACCACCCTGCATGGTTTCAAATCCACAAGGGCCATTTGCTCCTGCTTCCTAATGTTTTCACTACAGTGACCACTGGTCCTTTCCACAACACACATCATGGCCACACCCTAGGCCTTGTCGATACAAACCCTACCAACCCTAAACTTTTCAGTCTCCCATATTTTTACTTTGGACTCATCCTGTTCTCCACATGCTGACCCTTCTACTTTGTCCCAGTCAGTCCATCAACCAACTCACTCCTTGAATTACAAATAGAAGGACCCAAACGTGGTCTGTAATTGGCCTTGTATCTGAAAGAACAGATTTACAATTTTCAAAGGAAACCAGGCAGGATAGCTCAAAGGGCAAAGACACCTGCAGCCAAGCTTAACAAGCTCTGTTCAATTCCGAGCACCCACAGGGAAGGAGATAACTGACTGCTGACTGCTGACCTCTGACCAGGCATATATATATACTGTGATATGCACACTCAAACACACAAATAGTAAAAAATAAAAATAAAAAGGTTACCAGAAAGTTGGACTTTGGAGAACATACCTGTGTGTGTTTGAATAAAAATGCCTCCCACTAGCCGGGTATGGTGGTGCACGCCTGTAATCCCAGCACTTGGGAGGCAGAGGCAGGCGGGTTTCTGAGTTCGAGGCCAGCCTGGTCTACAGAGTGAGTTCCCGGACAGCCAGGACTACACAGAGAAACCCTGTCTCGAAAAAAACCACTGCTCTTCTGATTTTTGTTTTGTTTTGTTTTTGTTTTTGTTTTTTGTTTTTTGTTTTCGAGACAGGGTTTCTCAGTGTAGTCCTGGCTATCCTGGAACTCACTTTGTAGACCAGGCTGGCCTCAAACTTAGAGATCCGCCTGCCTCTGCCTTCCAAGTGCTGGAATTACAGGCATGCGCAACCACGCCCCGCTGCTCTTCTGAGTTTTAACTAGTTTTTGTTTTCAAACTGTATCTCATGGAAGCTTCAACCAATCCAATCCATGACATTTAACTTCCCTAAATTTTCTTTACTAAAACTGATTTACTCAAAGCCTAAGCCACGTCAATAAAGTAAAACGTTCTCAGGCTTGGTGGTGCATATCTCTGAGCCAGCATTTGGAAGGCAGACATGGGTAGATTTCTGAATTTGAGGCCAGCCTAGACTACATAGTGAGTTTCAGGCCAGCCAAGGCTGCATCCTGAAACCTTGCACAGAAGAAAGAACAAAGGGGGAGTGTGTCTACCCTTCCTTCTCACGGCAGGGCATTCCCTAGGGGATTAAAAGACCCAAGGAAGCATTTCCTATTTCTGCCTCATCCTGCTAAGGATGAATGAAGCCTGGTGGTAAGAACATGATTCTCTGGTCCATGATGGGATGCTCTAAATTCAGGTCGACAGCAGAGTGGGGTGGTCAGAGAAAAGACAAGTTCACTAACCAGCATCCAAAAACAAAAAACAAAAACAACAACAAAAAATCACAGCAAAAGTTCAACTCAGTCAACTTGAGAAACAATAAAGCAGAGTTGAAGCTGGCTGCACTGGCTTCAATCTCAGCGCTCAGAACTGTGAGTTCAAGACTGCTGCAGACAATGTATTGAGACCATGTTCTGAAAACAACAACAAAAATCAGAAACACCATCAACAACAACACCAAACACCCAGTGGATGTAGACTGCAAGGCTTAAAGTGGTGTGAACAGGGAATAAGTGGCCAGACAACCCCAGACTGCAAACTGAACGAGACTGCAAAGCCTGACTCTTTTCTCTTTCCTACAGGACATCTCAGCATGTCTCCTAAGTTAACTAGAGACGGGCATGGCTCCCCTTCCACACTATCCTTCACTGTCTAAATCCAGTCAAGCCCTGAGCACAGCTCCGAATGCTCATGGACACAGTTCTCTGTCCCTGTTCCCACTCTGCCACTCAGCCCATAGCAACAGCTTCCTAGTGCTCTTCCGCCAGACTGCTCCTCAGGCTTTCCTAAGGCCACTGCTGCTCAACTACACAACTCCATCAGAAAAACTCAGAATGGCTTCTAGTGTTCTCAGATAGCCTCCAGACCCACCGCTCTCTGGAAACTAGGCCCTGCCTTTCCTGAGGCCTTTCCAACTACTACCCTCAAAAAGATCATTTAGGGAAAAAAAGTTTGATTGTATGAAAATTTAAAGTATCCACAAAAACACACCATTAGCAAATGTAAATAACAAGATAGAAAACAACAACAACATGCCATGCATACCACCAAGGATTAGTCCTTTTTGTTTCATTTTGGGTTTTTTGACATGGTTTCTGTATGTTGCCCTGGCTGTCCGGAAAGTACCAGGCTGGCCTTGAACTCACAGAGAACCACCTGCTTCTGTCTTCTGAGTGGTTACATGGCCAAGGTGTGCACCACCATCACCCAACAAGGATTAATGCCTTAAACATGGAAACAATTTCTATCAATCAGTAAGAAATAAGCATCCTAACAAGAATGTGAACAAAGGAACATAAAAATGTCAACACAAGAAACAAATGAAAGGCCTGGCCATGGCGGCTAATGCAACCACGAACCCGTCCCAACTCCTGCCACTAGAGCTTGTGGACAAGTGTATAGGATCAAGAACTCACATTGTGATGAAGAGTGATAAAGAGATTGTTGGTACACTTCTAGGATTTGATGACTTTGTCAATATGGTATTGGAAGATGTTACAGAATTTGAAATTACACCAGAAGGAAGAAGAATTACAAAATTAGATCAAATTCTACTAAATGGAAATAATAAAACAATGCTGGTTCCTGGAGGAGAAGGGCCTGAAGTATGAGTGGATTTCCTTGACTTACACTAGATTCTGGCTTTTTTTTTTTTTCCCAAACCTTTAACGTTTAGATTCTATAAAGTGAAGTTTCCGTTAAAGGGAAACTCTTTGAAGATATGCATTCATTTTTCTAAGCTAATCATGGTTATTTTGGGAAAAGAAGAGTTTTGTTTTGTCTTGTTTTTTTAAAGACAAAAAATAAAGATGTTTTGGGTTAAAAAAAAAAAAAAGAAAGAAAGAAACAAATGAAAACTAAACATGGAGGGGAAAAGGAAGGAAACCCAGCCAACCTTCTAAACATGAAAGGCAAGACAGATGTCTTTACAGGTTAACCTTCCTGGAGAAAGGCTTGTAGTTTGTATTGAAAACTAAAACATGCCCATCTTTGGATCCAGCAGTTTAACATTCAGAAAGTTATTCTAAGGAAGTAAGAAAACAAATGCCTAAAAGCTTTAAATAAGCAAACAAATAAATACATTTCCCGGCCCAGTCATTAAGACACTTGCTGCCAAGCATCTTGCTTCCAAGACCAGAGTTCAATCCCAATGGCCTACAGAAAGGCAGCAGAGAGTCAGGTCTCTTAAGTAGTCTTTTGAATTCCACATGTACTGTAGTATTCCACACAAGTACACATGCACAAACAATAAATAAATAATAAAATTGAAAAAAAATTCCTGCCAGGAGTGGAGGCACATACTTATATAGTTAATCTCGGTGCTCTGGAAACTAGGGCAAAACAGTGAGTTTAAGTCCTGCTTGTGGTTACACAGTCAAGACCCTATCTTAAAAAATAATCATAATAAAAATTAAAGAAAATCTTATAGCTGTTTTACAGTAACTGTAGAGTGATGCAAGTGCCGTCAGGACAGGAGGTCGGGGAAGTGAGCTGCCGCACAGTAAACACTGGCTTGGCCGTGGCAGACCTGGGACACACCGAAGAGCAATCTGAGGAGCGGGCGGGACAGCTCTTCTCTTCGCCTAGCTGTGCATTTACTTTTACTCATTATTAAGGATTAATTAATAATAATTGAAACTTTTTTTTGGAGATAGGGTTTCTCAGTGTGGCCTTGGCTGACCTGGAACTTGCTCTGTAGACCAGGCTTGCCTCTGCCTCCCAAATGCTAGGATTAAAGGCATGCATGCACCAGCACCAGCACCAGCACCACCACCACCACCACCACCCCTCCCCAGCTTATTAAAAGAAACTTTTAAGATTTCTTGCTTCTTCCATATCAAGGAAAGATTCTGCTTCGTTGGTTGGTTGGTTGATTTGGATTTGGGTTTTTTGCTTTTTGGGGTTTTTTTTGTTTTGTTTTGTTTTGGTTTGGTTTTTGTTTTTGTTTTTGTTTTTGTTTTTGTTTTTGAGACAAAGCCTCTATGTAGTTTGAGTTAGCCTCAAACTCATGATCCTTCTGCTGTAGCTAGCCAAGTGCTTGTACTACAGGTGTGTACCACTGGGCTCAGCTCAACCAAAGACAATATTTGAAACTCATTTCACTTTTGTTGTTTCAAGTCTTCCAACCCCAAATACCAATTGAAACTCCCCTGGTGAAACAAGCACCCCAAGCACAGAACACTGGTGATGGCTGTCACCAAGCAGTCTGAGTGGAGTAGTAGCTGGAGATATTACGACAAGCCTTGGTTCAAGCCCCACTGCTCTAGAAAGAGAGAGGGAGGGGAGAAATAACTAAACACTGCAGCAGTACCTAGAACACTATCTTATATCAAATGCATGATATAAGGGCAGGTAGGCAAAGGAAAATACATTCAGCAGGGTAAGGCTGCAAGCACTGACACACATTTCCACACCCATGCACTTTCCTCTGCATATGTTCTGTCATCACATGCCAAACCTCAAACCATCACCCAGTCTCTTCTGCAGCACACAACTCTAGCAAGCTTGATCATCCAGTGCCGAAGTCCATAGCACACTAGAAGCAGTGAAGCTGAAGAGTACTGCTAATCCATTCAGAAAGGCACACAGACAACAGAAACCAGAAAACACCATGAGCTTCCTGCTCAGGGGCAAAGCGTCCTACATCAAGCAACACTCCAAGACAGAGCAGTGGCATTCTCCAAACAGTGCACTTCAGAATGAAACAGCTGTACACCAGACTAATAAGCAAATTAAGCTGGTTGATCTGGATGTGGTGCTGGAGACAGACTTAGAATCTAAGCACTGGGCTAAGGCAAAAGGACTGAGAATTTGAAGCTAGCCTGGACTAGAAAAAGTCAGACAGAGGGGTGGATGGACAACAGAGCTAGGACAGGGGTCTACAAGCCAGAGAGAAGTTGGGGTTGAATGCAATTGTGCTCTTCTTAGTCCATCTGTCCTGCTGCTGATCCGAAAGAGCCCACCCTAGCCTGCACTCATTCTGCAGTAAGGCTTCACCCCACCTTCCATCCATACTATCCTGTGGTTGTCTGTCCACAGCATCCAACTCTGCTAACCCAGGCCACTCCTCTGGCAGCATCCTGAGCTCCATCCACACTGGAGCTTTGCTGGCTTTCCTGATAAAAGGTCCCAAACTTACCAGGTATACATTTGTAATCCAGAGGCAATGTGAACAAGTGGTTCACATTTGTAATCCAGAATTTAGGAAACTGAGGCAAGTGGGGTGGCATGGTCAAGGGTAGCTTGAGCTAGCTGCAAATGAGTTACAGTTCAGGCTAGAGACAGTGTCTCAAAGCAAAGCAAAGCAAAGCAAAGCAAAGCAAAGCAAAGCAAAGCAAAGCAAAGCAAAGCAAGGCAAGGCACCCCAAGATACATCACTGTCTTTCTTTTGGACACTATTTTTACTTTTTAAAAATTTTTTATTATTTTTTATCAATAACAATAACAACAAGTTCCATTTAGTATCTGCTTTCTTCCCATGGGAATTACAAATGAATTATATATAAGGAGAGGCAGGGTCTGTACAGGTGAGTGCTAGGAACTGAACCCTATCCTCTACACAACAATTTGTGTTTAACTCGCTCTCCAGCCTACTTTTACTTTACCAACCAGTATCTGCCTGGCCACATACGCCAGACACCCGAGCCCTGGCTCCTCTTCCTCTTCCCTCTCACATCACCTAATAACATTAATTTTTCTAAGTTTCTGGGAAGGATCCAGAAAGAAGTGAGAAAAACAAATACAAAGGAATCTTTCACCTCCACTAAGAATACTTCCCAGCATCCATAGCCCAAACACAAGGCAGGCCACGGCTAAATATTTAATTCAGGAATGTTGTTGTAACCCTCGCTACACAGATGTGTCCCTTCAATCCAGTCAACCTCACCCCACTCTCTCCCTCCCAAATTGCCTCAACAGAAATCCTAGAACTTAAAAACAACTGAGTTAGAAGAAGTCTTCAGGATCATCTACAACAAAGAGAGGAGGAAAATATGCCCTAAACTGCTACAATAAGACAACCACCCAGTTTCTGGCCTCATAGAGTTTGTCTGTCCATATTCTGTGAACCAACCCTAAAACTTGAATGTAGACTCTGAAAGCATCCCATCATGTTAGAAATCACCCTGTAATTTCTAAGTAAGAACATAGCCACTTAAATAATGCATTTATTTCTGCTCTGAGCAATGCTTTCAAAGCTTCAAAGCAGAAAGGCTTCATCCACCTTTTGAGAAAAATCTTCATTACCAAAAAACAAAAAACAAAAGTTTTTACAAGTGAATTGCCACAACTGGTCAGAGTCCCACAGAGATGAAGCTCTCCAGGCCAGCCACCAGCCCAGGCCCCTGCTGACCTCTGGTTCATCTCCCTCTCCCAGCCCTGCAGGGACACAGAGCAGCAGGTGCCCGTGCTCCGACGGCGGGCGGCGGCTGCATCAGTGAGTTCAGATGCTGCCTCTCTAACTTCATGCTAACTCAGCGGCCTTCAGTGTTACTCCCTTCAATCTCCACAACTACAAGAGAAGCTACAGCTCGAATCTAGTCCTGCCTGGCTGCCCCCAGGTTAGATCTATCCTAATTTTCATTCAGCTAATTTGTTTCTCTAGTACCAACTGTTACATTGTTAAATCAGGAAAGTCTTGACTTGGATACAAATTAACTTACAGCCCACACTCTGACTCTAAAGAAGTGATTATCTAATACTTTAAAGTAGATACAAATTAAATAGATAAAACACAAAACAAAAACTCTCAAAGATTATGGGCCCCACACAGTCACCACTGCCAGCCAGAATGATAGACACTCATGATTTCAATGGTTGAATGGGTAAGAAAAATGTATCCCAATACAAGGGACACTGAGGTACCAGCATTGGCAAGAGCTCAATCCTGGTGCAGCGTGGTCATCTCAGCTACTAACCAAGCTGAAGGAGGCAGAGCTCAAGATCAAGACCTACCTGGACTAGCCAGTGAGCTCAAAGCCAGCCTAGGCAACTTGGTGAGACAACATCTCAAAAAGAAGCCTGAAGGGCTGCAGATACATTAGTCAGCAAGCATAAGGACCTGAGTTTGGTCCCTAGAACCCACATTTTAAAAAGCAGGGCATAGTGGAAAAGGTTTATAATCTCAATGGAGTGGGGACATCCCAAGGCTTGCTGCTAACCAGCCTAGCCTACTTGGTGAGCTCCACACCAAATACAGACTCCAACTCTAAACAAACAAACAAACAGGTGGTGTCAGAGGGATGACACCCAAGGTTGAACTAGTAACTCCACATATGTGCATATGCCAACACATCTGCACATGTGCACATGCACACACATGTAGCATGTGACCATGCTTGTAATCCAGGTATTTGGAATGTGGAAGCCGGAGGATCAGATTCAAGTCACCTGCAGGTGCATAATAAACTTGTCTATTAAAAAAACAAAACAGCCGGACAGTGGTGGTACACGTCTTTAATCCCAGCACTTGGGAGGCAGAGGCAGGCGGATTTCTGAGTTTGAGGCCAGCCTGGTCTACAGAGTGAGTTCCAAGACAGCCAGGGCTACACAGAGAAACCCTGTCTCGAGAAAAACAAAAAACAAAAACAAAAACAAAACAAAGTTTGGCTAGGAATCTATTTCAGTTGGCAGAGTACTTCCTAAGATACACAAAGTCCTGGTTTTAATCCCCAGTACTATATAAACTGACCATGATGGCACATACAACATACATTTAATGTAGAGGCAGAAGTGGATTCATTCTCAACTACATATGGGGTTAGAAGTTAGTCTAAAGTACATGAGATGCTGACTCAAAAAAAAAAAAAAGTTGAGGCTGGATGACATCCCAGCAGTGAAGGACATCACCTACACTTGCAGAAGACAGGGGTTCAGTTCCCAGCAGACCATGGTAGCTTACACAACTCCAGTTCCAAGGGATCCAGTGCCCTCTTCTGGCCTCTGTGAGCATTAGGCTACACAAAGCACACTTACAGGCATACACACAAAATAGATAAATAGGTCTTTAAAAAGGTACTTAAAGGAGTTGGCATGGAGCTCTAAGTTCCGTCTCACAGGAGCGAAGCTAACGGTAAGGGAAAGGAGCAAGCTCAAGCCGGCCGCCATGCTGGCAAGCTTCCTGCCATACACAAATGGCTCTGGGAGGAGAGGACGCCAGGTCATCAAGCTTCTCCCTCTCCTCAGACAGGATGGATGTGCATCAGACTCCAGCTCTGTAGGTTATGTTAATGCACGGCAAAACAAATATTCCCTCAGGAAAACAACTTTATACTACCAAATATTAAAAATTACCTATTCAGAGACTGCTAACCAAGAACATGCCAAGCCTATGCCGAGTGCTCTAGACATATTTGTTCAGCTAATCCTACAAAAACCACTCAGGTTTTGAATTTTAAGAGAAAAGTAGATCTTAGGAGTCAGCCAAACATCATAGGGGTGACCCTGGACTCAAGCTAAGGGCTGCCTACCTCTGTTGTCCATGGTCGTGAATTCAGTGCTAGCCAAAGGTACAAAGGGGAAACAGAGGCACCCTCCCCCTCAGCAGGGCAGGGCGGAGAGAGAACTGGAAACCTTGCCTTCCCAACCACCGCTGAGTGACATACACTCTCTGGCCAAGCCAAGATTTTTCCACAGTCAAATGGCCTAATTAATAGAGTCACCTCTTCCAGTACAGCCCTCACCAACCCATCCCCATTTCACCCCGCATCAAAGTTTCCAGAATGTTAAAGAGAAAGGGTCAAACGACTGAGGAATAGGGTTGGGTTACACCTGGGGAAAACTAAACAAGTTTAAAAACTTGTGATAAAAGCAACACTTTTGGCCCTGGTCAGATTAGCCAAACAGAAAAGACTGAGTCAGCAAGAGCCAGAGACCAAGCACCTCCCCTTACACAGCCCACAAGCCCCAACCCTTCCCTGTTCGCACAGGTACTAGTCACCACCTAAACCTCCTAAAACACAATCATCCTTCCTTCACACCAGCAGTCCCAGGCAACAGCTCTGAATGGCCTTGTACACAGACATCAAGCAGCTGGCACGCCAGGGACTGCCTTCATCAATATTTTGGATCCCTGTGATCCCAGATGATAGTCTGGCATCAATGCCGTGCTCAGCCCTCTCAACAACACAGGGCTGCCATCAGTGATAACCTCTCAACTTCTCAGAAGTCATAAGTAACGCTCCAGCTGGCACTGCCACCCATTGTCTGCCTGCCAACGTTAATTCAACCTAAGGAGTAAAATGGCAGCTCAAGCTGATTCAACCATATCTGACCTCACACGAAACCCCGGGGTTTTTAAAACATTTTTTTAAAATGACATCATTTTTTCTCTATGTGTGTGGGCAGGCTAACCAGCTCGCTGTATGTGGAGTCAGAGGACAACTCGCATGAGGTGATTCTTTCCTTCCACCATGTGAGTCTGGGAGTTGAACTCAGGTAGTCAGGGTTGGCAGAGAACATCCTTATCTGCTGAAGCACCATGCTGAGCCAAAACTTTATTATTTCAACTTTGTTTTAGCCCTGAGACTTGCCCTTTGGCAGGGTGGAGACCTAATTCCAAAGGACCCCTATCTGTCACAATAGGACAGGTATATGTATTTCTGTCATTTAGCAGGATATAGCTACATGATAAGAGTGTTTGCCCACAACTCATAAAGCCCTGGTTCATGCTCCACTAGAAAAATCCAAAATACACCCTCAACAAAGAATTATCCAGGCCCAGAACCACACTCTATCTTGGCAGCACAACAGGACGTGGTGACCAAGGTGCTAACAGAAGAGCTGGTGCAGCTCAGAAGTACTTCAACTTCAGGAGAGGCATTTTTAACATTTTACTTTCTTAGAATCAATAAACCAGCAACTTTTCTTATTTTTAAAATCCGTAGTTCTCTGCATAAATTAAGCTCTTATAGGAATAGTAACCCCAAGATAGTAAGAGGACGTCTTGGAAGGTCCTTGACGAAGTCAGTGGTAACAGTACCCTAATACTCACTAATACAGATTTAGAACTTAAACTCTCTCTCCAGATCTTTCCGTCTCAATGCTGTGGTTTGAAAGTGTTCCTTCAGTCTGTACGTTAGGTTCCAGTCACCAGGATGATGGTATAAAAGAGTGAGACCTTCAGGAGATGACTCCCAGGGGAAAGGTTCTCAAAAATGAGATGGGTGCCCTTATAAAGGGGTGCCAGGAAGCTGTCCTGCCCATCCCTCCCTATGAGGAAACGTGGCTAAGCAGGTAGTCTGAGGCTCAGAAAGAGCTCTGGCCAGAACTCCACCGTCCTGGCACTCTGTACATCTGTAGCCTCCAGCACTGAGAAGTAAACTGTCTTGCTTACAAGCTACCCAGTTTATTGAATTTGTTACAGCAACCCAAAGAGACTTAGACTATGAGTAACCCTAAAACACGGTACAAGTATCCCTGGCTTAAAAAGCTCACAAAGAGATTTACTAGAGAAAGTAATTAAAATATTAAAGGTCAAGAGTGTTATGGCAGGTGCCAAGGGCATATGTTCATTAGTGCAGGGCATAGAGGACTCTTACTCCATTCTCATTACTGACCAGAAAAAAATTGTGAATGTTATTATTATGAAAAAAAGATAATAGGCCCAGGTACGGTGGCCACACCTTTAATCTCAGCACTCAAGAGGCAGAGGCAGGCAGATCTCTGAGTTTCAGGCCAGCCTGGGAGATGTGGTCTTAAAAAAAAAACAGAAAAGGCTGGAGATTTAGCTCAGTGGTAAAGTGCTTGACTAGGAAGCATGGGTTCAGTCCTCAGCTCTGGGGAAGGTGGGTGGACAGAAAAAGGTATTAATACAGGGGAGAATTTTCTGGAAGAATCCTGCAATGACAGCTAGTAGACCTGGGTCAAGTTCTCTTGTCAGTACAGCATTGGGAGCATCATTTAAGCATCCCAGCCCCTGCACAGCAGGAACTGCCCTTCTCCCCGCGGTATGCTGCAAGAGTGAGTGAGAGCGCGTAACACTCTACTACTGAGAGCCTTCACGGTGCACTGAGCATCTCGGCTACATCTGAGCTTCTGAGCTACCTCACCTAATAGAGAAGCCATGAAGGCTATGCTTCTAGCTTTCTAATAGAAACAACAGGATTAATGCCCAAGAAACAAGGGGTCACTAAACACAATCCACGGCAGCGCTGGCGTGGGAGGCATCGTCTCTAAGTTCTGGAGGAGTTGATGGGGAAAGATCAGTGAGGACTGAAACGCTCTAAAAGCTGTGTGTGCCAATCTTTTCCCAGAACCCCTCCTTTAGGAACCCCCGTAGGAAACACCTCTAGCTCAGCATGCTCGCCGTGCTCTCCTCTCTGCAAGTGGAGATAAGTACTTTCCATCTCCTACTTTCCATCTCCTAAGGAACAGAACGACTGAGGACCACCTTTCCAGACCAGTGCTCTTCAAATAGTATATCTGAGACAATCCACTGAGGTACATATAGGAAAGTACAGCTTCATTTATATTTATTCCCATCACAGAAAATAATATTGTCAAGAAAAAGGCAACCCAAAAACTATAGAAAATATTTGTAAATCATCTACTTGAAAAGATTAATATCCAGAATGTAGAGAGTTCTTAAGCAAATAAGTAAACAACTGATTCAAAAAAATGACCAAAGGACTTAAATAAACATTTCTTCACAAAGATACATAGACAGATAATAAGCACATGAAAATGTTCAACATCACTAATCATCCGGGGAGTGCAAATCAAAGCTACAAAAAGACAACACATTTAACACCCATTAAGCCAGTTACCACTGCAAATAGAAAATAGAGCCCAGCGCAGCACAGAACTGTACTCCCAGCTCTCAGAGAGAGGGAGGATTCATGGCCGCTTTGAGTCGCCCTAGCTCTAAGATAAGAATAACACTGTACAGAATGGTGCATGCCTGTAATCCAGCTCTGGGAGGCAGAAACGGGGCAGATCACTTTGAATCCACCTGTAAGTTTGAGACCAGCCCAGTCTACAGAGTGAGTTACGGGACAAGAGCCATAAGTGAGACCCTATCTCAAAGACTAAAATGTGTAAATAAATGAAACAGAAATGATAATTAGTCAGGCGGGATGACAAATGCCTGAAGCCAAGCACAAGACAACTGGGAAGTAGAATCAGCAGTTAAAGGTTATTCTCAGCTCCACTGCAGGCCAGACGGGGCTACATTGACTAAACAATAAAAACAAAAACTGGGGCTGAAGAGATGGCTCAGCAGTTAAGAATGCTTGCTTTTGTAGACGACCGAAGTTGAGTTCCCAGTACTCACGTCAGATGGCTCACAACTGCCTGTAACTACAGCTCTATCAGCACCACATATACATGGCATACATTCACACACACACACATACACATAAATAAAATGAATCATTAAGATAAAACTATCAAAGGAGTAACTAAGATTCTTGGGCACTGCAGATAGCATGTAAGGCTTCAGGGTCTCTACCGAACACAACATAATAATCTCTCAAAAAACTGATAAGAGAATCACAGGAGGCCCAAAAGGATGACTCAGCACGGAAACATGCTTGCTGCCAAGCCTGACAACCTGAGTCCAGTTCTTGGATGCCGTGTGGTAAAAAAGAAAAGCAACCACTACAAGCTGGCCTCTGACTTCTGAATGTGCACTGAGATAGGTGTACAACACACACACACACACACACACACACACACACTAACTTAAAATAAATGTTTTAAAAAATTCACATGACCCAGCAATTCTGTGTATCCCAAAATAATTCAATGTAGTGCCTCAGAGAAAAATTTCCACATCCATGTTCATGACTTCATTACATAAAGGTGGGATCAATTAACCAGGCCATCAATAAATGTATAAGCAAGTAAACTGTGAAATGTATACACAGCAGAGTATTTTAAAAAAAAAAGGCTAAACTACAAGATGGATAAACCTGGAAGACATATGCTAAGTGAATAAGCGATTACAAAAGGCAAACCGTCTACAGCTCCACCAGAAGTACATGTAAGCATCTGTCAAAGGGACAGAAGGGAGAGAAAGGGTTAAGAAGGTAAGTTAGGTGCACAACCTCAGCTCACAAGACAACCGCAGCAAGGAGGAAGACAATGTGGTGGCCATCATCTATGAAGGCAAGGACACCAACCAACGGCACACTCAGACAGCAACTGAGGCAGAATTTGCTAGGAACACTTTTTTATTATCGTTTTGTTTTGTTTTGTTTTGTTTTGAGACAGGTCTTATTATGTAGCTCTCCCTGCCTAGAACTAGTTATGAAGACCAGGCTAGCCGGGCGTGGTGGCACACGCCTTTAATCCCAGCACTTGGGAGGCAGAGGCAGGCGGTCTCTGAGTTTGAGGCCAGCCTGGTCTACAGAGTGAGTTCCAGGACATCCAGGGCTACACAGAGAAACCCTGTCTCGAAAAAACAAAAAACAAAAAAAAGACCAGGCTACCTAAAACTTACAGAGATCTGCTTGTCTCTGCCCCCAGTGCTGGAATTAAAACACACATGACAACACCCTGCCTGCTAGGTGCGATTTCACAACAATCCAAAGGGGTAGGGAAACAAAGGAAGAGCCATACGTGCGCTCGCGCGCGCGCGCGCACACACACACACACACACACACACACACACACGGCAGGATAGCTCCTATCACTCCAGCACTGTGAAAGTGCGCAGGGTGAGCAGGAGCTCTCCGTCATCCGGTCAGCCTCGCTACAAGAGACTGTCGAAAACAAAAAATGAAACAAACAAAAAACCCAGAAAACCCAAGGTTTTTATCTTTATTAATATGTAATGACTCATGCCTAAAGCCAGTTACTCCCAATTACTTCTGCGTCTCACACTATAAGGCTAGTGGTGGCAGCCCTCACCCACTGGGAGAAATGTGCTTCCAGTGGGCATGGGTAAGTGGATTTACAAATAATGTTGTTTTAAATTAATTAGCCCTCATAAAACAAAGAGGCATAACAAGATTTTCTGGAACCCTTGGAAAAAGGCAGCGCAGGCTCGATGAGCGGCAGCCCCAGGCAGCCACTTCCCTCTGCGCCCTCTCCACCAGGTACGCTACAGAATGGAGCACAGCCACAGCGTATAAAGCAGCTCACCAAACCCTGCCATCGTTTAGAAACAGAATGCACACACTGTGCTGACGATCTCACCTTAAGTATCCTCCATACTTTCAGACAGGGATGACGTGAGCATGACTTACACGTCACACAGATGAGGGAAGGCACACTTTAATGTAACAGAGCTGTTCGCCACAGTTTTAGCAATCACTGACCTAAACCTACACCAATAGCACTTTCTGTGATAAGAAACTATCAGTCCTGTCTACAACTGTAAGCACTAGTCACAGGTGGCTTTTCAGCAACTAGCACTTAGCTAGTATGTCTGAAATGTCAGGTTATCATTTTGTTTAATTTTGGATAATTTAAACAGCTATCTCCAGCTAAGGGCACTTTAGCAGCAGCACATCCATAGGCCACAATTAGATTACAACCTCAGAAGCCGGGCGTGGTGGCACACGCCTGTAATCCCAGCACTTGGGAGGCAGAAGCAGGTGGATTTCTGAGTTCGAGGCCAGCCTGCTCTACAGAGTGAGTTCCAGGACAGCCAGGACTACGCAGAGAAACCCTGTCTCAAAAAAAAAAAAAAAAAAAGATTACAACCTCAGTCTCAAAACATACATCTTGTCTTTGGTCATTGTTATCCCCTCTGCCTAGAATGTTTTCCTGGTCTTGTCTATCTGGTAATAAACTCAGGTTTTTCAAGATATCCCTTAAATGTCACCATTTCACTTTCTTTCCCTGGCTACTCACTGCCCTCACCCTTTTACAGGCTCCATTTCAATATAGACAGCAATTTCTCCCATGTCTCAAGGTGATGCCTGAGTTCCTGAAGGCAGACACCTGCGTACAGCATCTGCTCAGCAACACTCAGTGGATAAGCAGCTCCAGGTCACGCCATAATCAGTCCACATAGAACTCGGCTCAGAAGAGTCGAGTGCACCAAGCGCTTGCCTGCCCTGGGTAGATGCCCCGTACACAGCTCAGAGGCGCCTGTTGTAGAGCAGCACAAGTGATGCTGGGCCTGGTCCACTTTCAAATACTACAGGTTAAAAAATACATCTTCGTTGTTCCACTGCTTATAAAGCCACCCACCCTAGCACTGGGGCACAGGAGAGGCCTCCCCGGGTATTCTTCCACTCAAAAGCCATGTGTTCCTCTCCACCTCTCATTAAATGAGCTTGACTTTGTCAGAAAGACCAAAGGAGAGGTTCTGACCGTAGCAACTGCATATCCCGGACCTCATTTCTGAATTCTGAATTTGGCTATATTTAGCAAAGCTATAAGCGTCATTCTGCCCAAACCCAGGAAGACACCATTCACAAACCACCCCCTGAAAATCTGCATTGCCTGTAAAAACCAAGACTTCTCAGCAGGCAAAGTCATCTGAAACAGAAGGGATCACAGTGGTATCTGTGTCAAGAGAGGGACTCAGGAGCGTCTAACTAGTCTCTGCCTGGTGCTCAAGGGTCCCCAGGAACTATTCCTTCCCTCTCTCCTCTGCGCGAGTCAAACATGCTACATGCCCTGTGCATTCTCTTAACACTGGGAACCTTGCCCTCAC
The DNA here is from genome assembly GCA_964023405.1 of Apodemus agrarius. Taxonomy (NCBI): domain Eukaryota; kingdom Metazoa; phylum Chordata; class Mammalia; order Rodentia; family Muridae; genus Apodemus; species Apodemus agrarius. The sequence goes on along the minus strand of OZ030006.1, from coordinate 115,976,090 downwards.
AGCCCCCTCTGAGACACTCCTTCTACACACTTTACTGTGCCTCCGTACATGGCTAGGGCACAGGAAGGGGGCAAGGACATGCTTGTAGCCTCCTAATAGTTCTTCAATAAGCACAGAGCCACTGAAGGGAATGAGCAGCGAACACATCCAAATATATACTGGGGAGCAAATATACAAGAATCTCATTCTATCCAACTCCAAATACACACACCCTTGGCTTCCTTTCCTTGAGGCTGGAAGGAAACTCGTACCAAAACAGTGACATCACACTGGTCAGTGTTCCTGAGGCTCATCTTCCATTTCAGCACTCTGTGTTTTGCACCTGCCATCCCCTCTGCCTGGGAGGCCTCTGGTAACACGACTGGAACGCTCACTGAGTAACTGCCACCTATTCCAACCGCCCCTTTCTCCCTATCACCCTTGAACCTACAGGACACTTATTCTAGGGTTACTTGTTATTTATTTATTGGTCTCAGTCCATGACCCATCCAGCTTTTATCTGGAGCCTAATGCAATGCCTGCCACAGAAGAGCACAAATAAATGGTTCACCAGATGAATGCAAACATGTACTACCAAGACATTTAAACTGTGTGCTATATGTGAGCTGAAGAGGAGAGGTTGCACACATTTTGAAGCCTTTCTACCTTGTTCTGCAGATAGGGAGAATTAGGGAAGCTTCTGACAGTCTTGGTTCTCACCAACCCCAGAACTGGATTCTTTTTGTGCAGGTGAGTACGTTCTGCGGAACCTGCTAGTTCACCTTCTGCAGAACTGATACAGCTTTGGAATGCCACCTTGGGCACAGCCAGCATTCAATATTTACTTATTGCTTAAAGTTTAGAAATAAGGCTTTATAGAGGCTAGGAGTATGACAAAATGACTGTGTCTAAGCAATGCTCTAATGTCCCCAATGAGCTCATTCTAGAAGTGTAAGCCAAATCTTCCCTTGACATCACATGCCTATTAACTCAGACACAGTTTATCATCTCTATAGGTATCTTCACTGAGAAAGCACTCAGCCTAGCAATGTCCATATCCCTCTACTCCATGAGTGAGGCTCACCTTCCTCCAGACAACACCGTTCCTCCAGGACTAGTTAGAGAGCCAGACTAGCAAGGCTGCTGCTGCTGGAGATGGCAGCCCAGCATTCCCCTCTTCTCCAGCACCTGATGCCTGGAGTTCTGGCAGTCTCTTACTAGGAAGCACAGACCAATACCCACACTGGGGAAAAAATTGTGAACAGTATGTGGTGATAATCAGGTCTGCGTTTGAAAACTCCCTCTGTCACCACCCTATGGCCTGGCCACTGCCTGGGACACGTGGTATATAACTCTTATCACAGCAACTCCAGCTGGAACTGGTAGACAGGTGAGAATCTGAGGACTCGAAGAGGAGCTTAGGAAGAGGTACTGCTACCCACACAATACTGCAAAGAGCATCTGACTCAGCCCAAACATAAACAGGGACATTGCTTTAGACTGTCCCAGGCAAACCAGCCTTCACCTGCTCCCCACTCACCTTTGACTCTACATACACTGTCACCAGGTAAATAACAGCTACCATTTATTGGATTAATCACTTTAAAAGTAATAAATTCCTTATATACACTGTCATACTAAGTCCTCAATACCATCCCTCAGGGCAGTGGAACTCGGACCTTAGCTTACGTCAGATTCTCCCCAGAACTTGTTAAACTTCCATACCTACAACCTACAGAGTAAGTTGTGAAAGAGACCTCATTTCTAACAAGCTCTCCTGTGGAATATCTTGACCTAAGTTGTGTTAACTGTTAAGAAAAGAAAAGAAAGGAGAAAAAATAAAAGAAAAAGGAAAGGAAGAAGGAGAAAAAGAAATAGAAAGAAAAGAAAAAAGAAACAAACAAAAGATTCAGAGGGGGCCAGAAAAATGATTCCCCAAGAAAAGACACTTGTCATACAATTCTGACAATCTGACTCTATCCCCCAAACCCATGTAAAGGTAGAAGGAAAGAGCTACATCACAGTGCTGCCCTTTGACCTCTACAAACACTGCGGCACATGCACAAACAAGCATGTGTGTACAACATACATGCACAATAATAATAGTAGTAATAATAATAAATATTTTTAAAACAGATCCAGGAAATGGTAAGCTGGCTCAGAGAAAACACACACACACGCTGTAAAATGTTTTAAAACGCAGGGGGCACGCCTGTAATCCCAGCACTCTGGGAGGCAGAGGCAGGCGGATTTCTGAGTTCGAGGCCAGCCTGGTCTACAGAGTGAGTTCCAGGACAGCCAGGGCTATACAGAGAAACCCTGTCTGGGGGGGGGGGACAAATCTAAACAAACAAACAAACAAACAAACAAAAAGTTTTAAAACAAAAACAAATCCAAAACTTGAACCTAAATCTGTCTGACGATAGGATCTGTGGCCATGAGCACACTACTATATATGCAGATGTATTTTTTTCTTCCTACATTGACTGTCAGTTCCCTAAGGGTGGACATTAGAGCTGGAGATGTAGCTCAGGGGTAGAGCCACCAGGCTACCATGCACAAGACAAACATGACCTCAGCACCTCAATGAAATTCATTGGCTAATTTAAAAGGCAGGCATCATACTTTAGAGTTTATCTATCTCACCCCTTTCAGAACTTGGTAGTGTCTCTGAACTCAGTAGTGCCGCACAGATACTGACTCCTACACAGCCACACACTTCAAAGGCCACAACTGAAACTCAAGCACAGCCAGAAGACTCGCCAGACCAAACTATAAACGCTACACTCATGCACAGCCTCTGCCCATGTTACCACACTGGCTCACTCCACAAAACACGTCTTACCCCTAACACTGAGGACAAGATCTGCAACAACTGAACCCTAGTTTACTCTCATGGTGACACTAACGAACCTATCACTAACTGCCCATTTTCTATCTCTTCAAACAGCTCTGAAATTCTAGCATCTAGTTAAACATCATGTCCCCAGAGCCCAGCACAGAACTTGCCACATCATAAGCACTCTGTGACTGTTGGCTGAATGAATAAATGAATGAATGAACAGTTCCAAGCCCTAAGTTCTACTTTTTAAGATATCAGAATGCACAACGTGCGCTCTCAGGATGGATTCCAGAGAAGCCTAAAAACAAAGGCTGATTTTGTGTTTTCTCCTCCCAGCACTCTTCCAGACTCAGAGAACAAGCAAGGCTTAGGGCAACACGTGACAAGACAACATCCTAGCCCGGAGGTTGGGGGGGGGGGGTGTGGGGTACGGTCCTGGGCTCTGAGGCCATCCTCCTGATCTCATCTCTTCTCTCTCCTCTCTCCCTCTCCCTCTTCTCTACCCACCCCCCCTTCCACCCACTGTAGTCAAGGACTTTGGCTACAGGATAAGAGTCAGCTCAGATTCCAAGGTACAGATCTGGCAGCAGACACAGAAGCATCTCCCACCCTGCACCAGAGTCCTCAAGGAAAGGTTCAGAAAGGATTGTGACTCAGGCCCAGATTAAATCCAGTTGGAACAATACTAAGAATGAAAAGAAAAAACAGTAACTTCACAAGGAAATTATCAGATATCTCTTCAAAATTGTGCTTTTTAAGTACAGGCTCCAATGCATCCTCAGAAACTGGGCCCTGCCAAATCCAGTACTTAACACAAACTAGCCAAATACAGCTTCGCCTCTCGCACCACCCTGCACCGCCCTACAGCACTCACCATGACAGGCACTCCCAGGCCCAGGTGGGATCCTTGCTTCAGCCTCAGCTCGCAGGAGCCTCCTTTTCAAAGGGGCTGCTTAGCTCTCCTGCTCCCTTCTGGGTAATAAACTACCCCCTACCACCATGTTGCTTTCACTGAGGCTCCCCCATACCCAACCCCTGGCAGTCTGTAACCTACAGCAGGCTGGTCCTATCCAATTAGTTTAAATTGCTTCATGCCAAGGAAATTGCTGCTTTTATTAAAAATAAAAGCACACTAAGCAGGCAATGAGCTGTGAAAAGTATCAGTCTGGCATAATTATGAAGGTCGAGGTTAAGGTTACCAAAGGAACACTCAAAAGAATTTCCCTAAAGCCTGGGGCATGAAAATATGTATCTGCATGAGCACAGATAGAAAAATGAGCACACACCAAGAGAAACCACACAGCATCCTCTCCAACTGAGAGAAACTAACCCAGAGCCAACCCTAAGTCATTCTCAATAGAAACTAAAAGGAGAAAAGAGGCCTAGGCGACTGAGTTCAAAACAATCTCATTTGATTCTTATGATTTTATCTTAGCTACATCCTGGGGACCTCATTGCAGTTGGGTAAAGAAACAAAACTAATCAAAACACCAAAAAATGAATTCCCATCCCCAGATAAATCCTCTTTGGATACCTACTTATAGAAATGGGAAAGTCGGGTGAGAGAAGCCCCCCTCTCCTTTAAGATCTCTCCCCATCCCCACCCTTCAGCCTCTGCATCAGAATTAAAGTTTCAGGGAAAACCACCACCCTGCATTTCATGTCATTTATACTTCACACATACGTTTTCCCATATGATCCGAATAATTCAGTCAAAGGAGCGATTTCTCCACACGCCCCCCCCAAAAAAAAGGTCACTGGGATAAACTATTTGGGCGATACTGCCCCCCCAAGCCCTGTCACTTCCCAGTCTGAGTTTTAATTCTCTCAAGGACAATGACTCGCAAGGAAAGTGCGGGAGGGAGGGGGTCAGTTGGTCAAAACCCATTCATACAACTAGAAACCAGAGTCTTGCCACATCAGCACACGAATTTAATTCACCGCGCACTGGCTTCCCAACATACCTTCCGCCAACACCTCGTCCACGGTGACCTGCTGCCTCCCGATGCCGAAGACCCTTCCGATGTAACCACTGCCCAGGCCTGAGCTGCTGCCCCCTCCTCCGCTGGAGCCTGAACCCAGGCCAGAGCTCCCCTGCTCCCGCCTGGAGTCGAAAAACTTCTTCATCTTTCCAATAGAAACGCCAAGGCAAAATGCCGATGGTTTCTAGGTTCGTATTTGTTGTAAAGAAAAGAGATCTAAGGATTTCTTCTCCGGTTTCAGCCCTGAGCAGAGCCACGGGAATCCGGCCGTGGGGTGGGGGCTGAGGGACGGCGCCTGCAGGAATATACTGTCAATCGCGCGGCGGGTCCCCTCCTCCTCGGGGAGCGATCGTTTAAGTTTAAACCTGCGATGACAGAGGCAGAGAGAGGATGAATCAGTAACACACTCCAGAGCCTAACTGCCGGGTCTTAGGGAAAGCAAAGGCCGTCATCCAGAGGAAACGCTGCGTGCATTTTCTTCAGGAAAGCCCTGGAAACGCACCGGCCCCCTGCTTGGACCCCCGCCCCGGGCCCCGAACACCCACTAGCGGCCGCTCGGCGGCGAGCCCAGCTACCAGCCCCGCGACATGGCCACGGCCGCCGGCCTGCGACGCGAAGGAGGCGGCGCTGCCGCAGAGCCGGGGCCGCTTCGGCGCCCGCCCGCCAGCTGATCCCCGAGCGCCGCGCTGAGGCCGCCCCTCCCCCGCGCGCGCGCCCGGCGGCTCCGACCACCCACCCGGAAGTGACCTGAAACCGGAAGTGCTTCTCAGGGCTGCGCAGCCCCTGCTCAGGGCCGTCTCGGGTGCACCAGCTGTAGCTACAGAGCGAAAGAAATCGATGGCAAGAAGGGGGACTCGGTTCCGAGACACTTGGAAGAGAACATTGCGGTAGTCCGGCCGCTGAGCACCCTGGGAAGGGTAGTTCGGTGTAACCTGGCATCTGAACTACAATTCCCAAGATGGCTCGGGAGCGAGCGCACCTTCGGACGCTGTCTCCGGAGCCTGGAGGTGATAGTGGGCTGGTGCAGAAGTGAGGCTTCGGGTATTTAAACACATCCGGTAAAATCACTAGAGACTAGTTTTCCAGTTGCACGTCCCACTTTCTGTAGCCATTTTATCTATGGCCTGGCCTCATGGACCGAGGGACTCTGGGAATTGTGGTTTCACACGAGTCCGGACTGACACCTGAAGGACGCGGCTTAACTGCCTCGCCCTAGTTGAGATTGGGAGTTCCCCGACGTCATCGGAGCGGAGGTACTGAAGCTTGGGGGCTGGAGAGAAATGGGTATGATGCCCGCAGGGAGCCGAGCGGGATCTCGGTGCTGAAGGAAGCAAAGCAGGTGTCTTCTGGCCCCCGACCACGATGAGAACTGAGAAACCCGAGGGTCGAAGAAGAAACTGCGAGAGACCCAGTACACGGAGTATCTAGGGACCAGGGTACAGTCCATCCTTGGACTCCACCCCAATCCATGGCTCTCAGCCGACCCAGACTTGCTTGGTCCTCACCAGATGTATTCACGCGGGAACTTTAGACACACCTTCCGCTTTCTCTTCCAGTATCTTTCACTAGAAGATGCTGTGTTTACTAAGCATCGCTTGAATGCGGATACTGTACAGGGCTGTGTGATTGGCACCTGTCAAATGCTGAGGATTTGGAAAAGAATTGAGATCTCGGCTCCTAGATTGCCTCACAGAGGATACTGATGTTGTGCCAAATCCCTGCCTCCCCTGCCCCTTCCCCAAGAAATACATGTTGTTGTTTTTTTCTCTTTTTTGAGTATAGATTATGTTTCTCCTCCGCCAGCTTTCCTCACTTCTTAAAGATGCAACCACTCTCTTGCAGTTCATTCCAGAATTTCTATTTCAGGCATTTGAGGAAGAACTAGAAGGGTGCCTCCAGGAGATTAAATATATATATATATGGCTCTGGCCGGGGCGGTGGTAGCACATGGCTTTAATCCCAGCACTTGGGAGGCAGAGGCAGAGGCAGGTGGATTTCTGACTTCAAGAATTCCAGGACAGCCAGGGCTATACAGAGAAACCCTGTCTCAAAAACAAAACAAAACAAAACAAAAAAAGATGACTCTTGATTAATCTGACTCCTGAGCCGGGCTGAGCTGGTGGTTGCTATTGCGGTTTCTTGTTTCATGTGGTACCATAGTCAGATAACTCCCCATAGAGAGATAGCATCTCCCCTTCCTTCCGGAGAGAGCCAGTGTTCACCTCAGTTCACACAATCCTGCAGCCACCTGAAGGGTGAGACTCAGCACCTGCTGAGCACCCCTTACCTCAGCCCACAGGGCGTGTTCTCCTCACCTTCCTTAACAGGCTTGATTTCTGCCTAAAGAAGCTTAGTGTGTATCTTAAAATAGATGGGAAATCTCGTTGGGCTTACAGACCCTCATCTTCCTCAGCACCCATTAACTTTAACGGACGTTTAAAGAGTCTGTTGTTTACACTGTCCATCAAGCCCCGTTGCCTTAGTGGACTTGACTTTTCTCCACTTTCCTGGTGTAGACCAGGCTTGCCCAAATCTCAAGTCTCACTTCAGACAAAGTTTTCCAGTAGGAGTAAGGCAGCTTACTCCCATTGAATAATATGCAGTTATTAGATACTCAACCTAGATGAGAAACCACTGTTTATCAGGAGGGACTGCGACAATCATTCCTATGCATTTATTGGTTGGTTGGTTGTGTAGGGCGGGGGGGGGGGGAGGGGGCGGCGGTTGGCTGTCATACATTGCAATTTGGCTGGCCTGTAACTATATTTGTAAATCAGCCTGGCCTCAGACTCATAGAGAACTGCCTGCCTCTGCCTCCCACGTGCTGGAACACACTTTTTTTTTTTTTTTTTTAAGTATAGCTTGATCACAATCTGAGCAAAAATAACTAAGTAACTAATAGGAGACTAAATCTATTGGTTTTCATCCTTTCAGAGACTAATATTAATAGCAATTACAGCTCAGGTTTTCGAGTTGTGTATGTCTTACATTATTTAATCCTCAAACCTGGCGTTGGTGGTGCACGCCTGTAATCCCAGCACTTGGGAGGTAGAAGCAGATGGATTTCTGAGTTTGAGGCCAGCCTGGTCTACAGAGTGAGTTCCAGGACAGCCAGGGCTACACAGAGAAACCCTGTCTCAGAAAAACAAAAACAAAAAAAAAATTTTTTTTTTTAATCCTCACTGCCCCTATGAAGTAGAGTACTGCTTTTGAGATCCTTTTAAAGGTGAAGAACTGAAGCACAAGGTGGATAATAATCCCAGAATCACACTGACAACAGCTAGCAACACCAGGATTCAAGCCCAAACACTTTGGCTTCTGAACTCAAACTTAAACTGTACTTCGGAGGAAGAAACTGACTTATGCCTGAGCGTAAGTAGATATCTGTGTGTCTCTCCACAGCTTTGGATCTCTCCACCATGGGTCACTTAGATCTTGATACCTATTAACCACAGAACCAGAGCTCACTAGTTCCCAAGAACAAAATAATCTCAAATGAGCCATTCTGACTGGCAAACAGCACACTTTCTATAACGCATCCCACCATGCCTTGGACCCCTCATTGCAAGCACCTCATCATTGCAATGAAGTCTCAGGGTCGGGGAACTGTCTTCTGTTTACCTCCTTAGATATAACATAGTCTTTTATGTAAGAGTGGGTTCTTAGCAGTATTTATGTGAACTAAAGGGTTGCCTTTAGCTACCATGAAAGAATATTCTCAGGTGGAAAGATGGATCAGGTGAGCTTAAAATGAGTCTGGGAGGCACTGGCCATGTTCCACTTAAAGGAAACTAGCATTGCTCTGCCTCTCTGACACCTGTGTGTCAGTTACAGCCTAAACACTCAGCACAGCATCTGTTCAGTCCTCACAGTGGCAGTGTCTGGAGAATTGATACTGTTGGCTATATCAAAGTAGATTCTGTTACACTGATATCTTCCGTTTTGTATGGCTCCTGGAGATGTGAGAAGTAGCTAGTGGACATGTTTGGCTTCTGAAGTTTGGAGGGAATTATTTGCCCTGTGGTGTCGCTAAATCAGGCATGGAAAAACTATGTTATGGAAATGAAATGATGCTCTTTGTCATAGTTAGGTTTCTGTTGCTACAATAAAACACTGTGGAGGCCGGAGAGATGGCTCAACGGTTAAGAGCACTGACTGCTCTTCCAAAGGTCCTGAGTTCAAAATCCCAGCAACCACATGGTGGCTCACAACCATCTGTAATGAGATCTGATGCCTTCTTCTGGAGTGTCTGAAGACAGCTACAATGTACTTACATATAATAAATAAATAAATCTTTAAAACAAGCAAGCAAATAAACAAACAAACAAAAACCACTGTGACCAAAAGCAACTCGGGGAGGAAAGGGTTTCTCTCAGCTCACAACTCTCAGGTCACATTCCATCACTGACAGCATCAGGACAGGAACCTGGGGGCAGGCAGAGCCCATGAAGGCTAGTTCCTTCACCTTAAGTTTCTCTGGAGTCTCTTCAGGGACGCTAACCTTACATGGTCTCAGGCTTCCCCTTCTCCCCATGACCCCTTGAAGCCTGGGGCTTCAAATGCATCCGAGGCTGCGCCTTCAACAATGGCCTCTCCCAGCCTCTTTTTAGTGGCATCAGCCCTCCCACACAGCTCCAAGCGCTGGTGCTCCCCAGAACCCCTTCATGCCTTCAAAAGCAATAGTGCCCTGGTGACTCTTAGACTACCAAGCTCAGCTGCCAGAATGAAAAATGAGTCGCAGCCTCGGGCTGCTCTGTGTGCCGATCCTGAGGAAACACCTCCCAGAAGGTTTTGCCTTGACGATGCTTGTCTCATCTGACTGACAACTGATTCTGCAGCCCCAGCTGACCAGTATAAATTGTCCAGCAAAGCAAAGGCTTTACTTGAGCAGTTCTTAGTTCAAAATGCCAAACGGCCCTGATAGAGTCTTTAAGGGACTCGAGCTTCCCTCTGAAACTTGCCAAGCCAGGCCTCCATCATCTGCACTGCAACATCTTTTGAGTTCTCGCAACAGCTCATTAAGCTCTGAACACTCAACAGCTTTCCTCAGCCCTCCCTGAAACATGGTCATATTTATCACAGCAACACCCCATTACCCTGGTATCAATTCATGTATTATTTATTTTCGTCACTCTGATAAACACCATGACCAAAAGCAGCTTAGGGAAGAATGGGTTTATTTCATCTCACAGCTTATAGACCATCATCCAGGGAAGTCAGAACAGGAACCTGGAGGCAGGAACTGATACAGAAGCCACGGAGGGGTGCTTCTTACTGGCTTGCTCAGTCTGCTTTCTGACAGCATCCAAGACCCAGGGGTGACACCACCCACAGTGAGCTGAACTAAGGTCAGGCCACATCAATCATCAGTCAAGAAAATGTCCCACAATCCAAATGGGGGGGGCGTGTTTTCTCAGTTGAGATTCCGTTTTCTGAAATGTCTCTAGCTTGTGTCAATTTGACATAAAAACCAAGCATCACACATATGAGAAAAAGATGTGAGAGGGAAGAGAAACTTTAGAAAAAAAATAAAAGGATATCAAAGGCCTCAGCTGAGTGAGACGCCATGTTGAGTTTGTGCCTCTTGACCCTGACCATACTCTTGACATAATTTTATCCTTGTGGAAGCAGAGTCTGCATGGGGCTAAGGTATGTCCACAGTTGCCACACAGACCCACCATGAGCAGGGCCAGAATCAGAACCAGACTGACCTCAAACCCCACAGCAGGTTCTGTGCTGCTGTTCCTGTGTTCTATCCCATGTTGCCATCTCACAGCCCGGTGGAACTTGTTAGAAATGCAAACTGTTGGGCTCCACCCAGACCTGCAAAGTCAGAAGGCGAGAAAGAGGCAATGCCTTCAGACGCCTAGGAAATTCCAACAGGTGTTCTGGTTTAGCTGAAAGAACTGGTGAAAACCAGACCCAACTTTAAAAACCTTAAATTGGTTTTGTTTCATCCTCTGGTTAGAAAAAGAGTTACATGTTTACTGGGGGTGGGGGGGGGTGAGGGAAGTATTGAAAAGAAGAGAGATTTCTTATTCAATTTCCTTTTATCATGTTTTAATATACAGCCGTGTGTGTGTGTGTGTGTGTGTGTGTGTGTGTGGTAGGTAGGGTCTTTTTTGTGTTAACATGTTAAGAAGTACCCATATACCTATTTAATTCAAAAATTGTTGTGAGTGTTGTCCTTTATCTATTCCCACCTAATCAACTGAGGCAGATAGCTCATTGAACCCAAAGCTTGCCCTGTTAGCTGGTCTGGCTGGGCAGCCTGCTCTGAGGATTCCCTATCTCAGCCTTCTGCTTACTGATTACAGTGGGTTACTGCACCCACACAGCTTCTACATGGGTCCTGGGGTCCAAACGCTGTCCTAGAACTTGCAGGGAAAGCACTTTACCCACCTCCCGAGACCACATAAGCACATTTTAAACCATGTTAGATTGTGTTGTATGTAATCTACTGTTTCATATTTATGTATCTTGTACATTTTTGAGTTCTCCATGCCATTTGATAGTCTCTAAAAGCAGTACTTTAGGGGCTACTTAGTCATTCCCTCACTAGGCAATATTTTTGCTTTATTTTAAAATGGTGCTGTTATACACGCACATATAACTAGAATGAATATCCTTTTGTTTGCTGCTTTGTTTTTTTCCTAAGGCAGCTGTTTTGTAAATAAAATATCTGTCTAAAGGTCTAATTGTTTACAACTAGAAAACCAAAATGCCCCAGGATGGTTACTGGGGTTGCTCTCAGTTCACTGACTTGGCTAACAAAAATTTATTAAGTGCCTTACATATGTTAGATCTAGAAATTTTGATGCTTATTATAATCAACAAAATATATTTCCTGCTGAACTGAAGTTCCCAGAAGAAAAGCCACACCTATTTCAAAGATTCTCCAGGGCTGATTGACTGATTAGAGCTTCCTGATTGGTCAGAGTTGGAATGTTGCAAATCCAGAGCCAGATTATTATGGGTTACCTTTAGTCCCCTCAGTGGCCATTCACTGCCCACCTTCTTATCTGACCTAAAGAACTTGTGAGAAAACCACTGGGATGTCTGTTTCACTCAGCAAACCATTAGCTTCCAGCAGCTCTAAAGCTAAAAATGTCTAATAACACTTGAAGCCTGCTGCGGATTTTGCCACCCCTCCCAGCCGTGCTGCAACCAGCCCACCTGATGTCCCCACAATGTCGTTGAAAAGCACCTTGCTCTGTGATTATCAGCTCTGTTCCTTCAACATTTTCATGAAACTGAGCTGGGTGGCAGTGGTGCTGGTAGTGGCAGTGGGACACATCTTTAATCCCAGTGCTTGGGAGGCAGAGGCCGGCGAATATCTGAATTCGAGACCAGTTTGGTCTACAGAGTGAGTTCCAGGACAGTTGGAACTACAGAGAAACCCTGTCTAGGAAAAAAAAAAAGTATTTTTTCATGAAACGGTTACATATGAGAGCATGGTGTGTAGACAGCCTGAATCTGTGTTCCCAAGCCTTAGTCACTCACATGCAGCGCTAGAATAAGCCACTTCTGACTCCTGAAGTGGGAGCTGTGTTTTGCATTGTGCTGAACATGAGTTCTTCCCATCTCATTAGGTCAAAATGGGCCTCCTCCAGGTCACTGAGCAAGGTTGGACACTTTCATGACTTGGGGGTTGAAGTTTTGGTTGTTTTGAGACAGTCAGTGTACACAAAATAGCCTTAAACCCACTCCATTCCTAAAGCTGGCCTTGAACTCTCCGCTCTCCTGCCTTCACCTCCAAGCTGCTAGCATTGCTTTTGTGTTCGTTTATTTATTTCTCAATTGTTTTATGAAGCAGCTACTAAAAGTGGAACCTATGACCTGAGCTAAGCATTGTGGTGCGACTCTGGAGTCTTAGCACTTAGGAGGCTGAGGCAGGAGGGCTGGGGGTTTAAGGCCAGCCTCAGCTATATAGGTAGGGCACATTCCCCCACCCCCCACCTCTCACCCCCTCATCCCACCCCTATCTCCACCCCTGCCCCCAAAAATGTGTCCTCAGCCAAAGGCCTCAAGCATGCTGCTTGGCCTGTGCTCCCTAAACAACTAACAGTCTGCCTGTCTGAGGATCTTCTCTGCATAGCAATAGTTGCTGCTTGAATATCGCTGGGGAGGGTCATCTGAGTCCGCTGGCTCCAGAGCTTCCTGAGTCTGGCAGGTAATGAGCGTCTCTGCTTCTCCAGGAGGGAGGTCCTGATGGGAGGAGGTGGTTACATGATAACTCTTCTTCTTTATTACAGACACATTGACACATGGGCATGCACATGATTAAAAATTCAAATAAACCTTGAGCTGGAGAGATGACTTAGAAGTTAAAGATATACCTTCTGGGGTCAGTCATGGTGGTGCACACCCTTGATCCCAGTGGTAGGAAGGAGAAGCAGATAGATCTCTGAGTTTGAAGCCAGCCTGGTCTCCATTGATTGTGTGTTCCAGCCCAGCCAGGGCTACACAGTGAGACCCAAAAGCAAAGCAAAACAACAACCAAATAAATGTCTCCCAGTAAATCTCATTCAAAACAGTAACCTTCTGCTTCTTTGTATCTATGTAGCTTTGGTAGCTGTAGCATCTTTTCAAAAACCTGGGAGGGGCTTTTGTTGTTTGTTTTATGTAATATTTTTTTCAAGATTTATTTCTCTGCGGATGAATGCTTTGCCTGCATGTAGGTGTGCGTGCCATGTGTGTGTGCAGTGTCTGGGGAGGCCAGAGGGCGGCATCAGATCCTTGGAATTGGAGTTGCAGCTGGCTGTGAACCACCTATGGGTGCCAGGAACCCCCCACCTCTGGCAGGTGCTCTCCATGAGAGGCCGGTGCTCTTAGCCACTGGCGTTGCTCTAGCCCCTGCTTGAGTTTTTGTTGTCGTGGTGATCTACACATCATTAGACGACCAGTGTGGCTAGGAGTCTTAATGTTTTTCTGAGTCAAGTAAGGGATTTAAAAAAAAACAAAAACAAAAAAAACTTTTTATTGATTCTATTGATTTCACATCATGCGCCCCAATCCCACTCATCCCCAGGTCCCTCTGTATCTGCACACACACACACACACACACACACACACACACACCGCGCCTTTGCAACCTCCTCCTTCCCTGCCCCCAAAGGAAAGACAAACAAGCAAGCATCTCTTCATGGAGGCTGCAGTACGTCATGGTATGTCGCACAGTATATCCTTTTGTCCACACATCTTCACTTCTACATAGATGTTCATTACAGTGAGTCACTGGTCTGGTTCTAGCAATACCAGGTCCTCACAGGACTCCTCTAGGCTATTCGGTTATTGCCCTGCGTCATGGAGATCCTGCAGCTGTGCATCTGCAGGACCGGCCCCTTCACGTGCTCCAGCAGTCCTTAGATGGGGTAGTTGGGGTGGGCCGACTCAGAGCCCTGGGCCTGGGCCTGCGCGGTAGCTGAGTTGGTCAGCCTGCTGGCTCATCTGCACCCAAGCTACCAGGATGAGCTCTCCAGCGCTGGCCCAGACGGCTTGCTCAGTGCTGCAGCTGGTAAGGGTCAAAGCTAGCTCTTCCATTCTTTTGCCCTGAAGGATGTGCTGCAGGAGGCAAAAAGGGAGAAGGGCATCTTTCCTGTGCCCACTTCAGAGCAGATAAGAAACAAGGCCAGTTCTCCCTTGGTCAAGCAGATAAGAGCTATTTTTAAACAAACATGTTGGGAGACGCTAAGAGAGGTCTAATCAGTCGTAAATGGGGACTCACCCTTTTATGATGAAATTGTTTTGGTGCCAGTTGGGCACCTTATTTTTAAACGAAAAAGAAAAGGGAAAGGGAAGAAAAGGAACTGGAAGGGAAAACAGGAAGAAAACAAACTCTCTTGAATTGATTGTTTTAGCTAGGCACCTAAGGCATCGGACGAAAGACGTGCTTGTGATAGCCAACATGAAGTATAGATCGGTATTCCTGTAGCAGGCAGTGGTGGGCAGTGGGCAGTGGGCAGCGGTGGGCAGTGGACAATGGTGGGCAGTGGGGCAGCGGTGGGCAGTGGGCAGCAGTGGGCAATGGGCAGCAGTGGGCAGTGGGGCAGTGGTGGGCAGTGGAGCAGCGGTGGGCAGTGGGGCAGCGGTGGGCAGTGGGCAGCAGTGGGCAATGGGCAGCAGTGGGCAGTGGAGCAGCGGTGGGCAGTGGGGCAGTGGTGGGCAGTGGGCAGTGGTTGTGGGCAGTGGGTAGTGGTGGGCAGTGGACAGTGGTTGATGGGCAGTGGGGCAGCAGTGGGCAGTGGGGCAGCGGTGGGCAGTGGGGCAGTGGTGGGCAGTGGGCAGTGGTTGTGGGCAGTGGGTAGTGGTGGGCAGTGGACAGTGGTTGATGGGCAGTGGGCAGCAGTGGGCAGCAGTGGGCAGTGGGGCAGTGGTGGGCAGTGGGCAGTGGTGGGCAGTGGGCAGTGGGGCAGCGGTGGGCAGTGGGCAGTGGTGGGCAGTGGGCAGTGGTGGGCAGTGGGGCAGTGGTGGGCAGTGGGCAGTGGTGGGCAGTGGGCAGTGGTGGGCAGTGGGCAGCGGTGGGCAGTAGGTAGTGATGAACAGTTCCTGTCCCCTGGAGTCATGTACACTTGAGATCTTCTTCCTAATAGTTCATGCCTTGTGATTCCTTGTGACCACAGGGCATAGTTTGACCTTGGGCCTGTGGTCTGTCTCTGGGTGACTCCCAGAGGCTTCACACCAACCCTGTAGAGACCCAGCCCAGTTCTCTGGCCTCGGTCCTGCAAAGGATCACAAGGCGCCTGGATGAGTGTCAGCTCACAGCTGGTCACGCCTCAGAGCGTGCAAGCATGCGTACAAAGCACATATGGAAATATTGTTTTCCTTAGATGTGTGACTTGTCTGCATGTGAGTATGTGCACTTCACATGTGTCCCCTGCCCTGGAACTCAGAAGGAACTAGATACACAGGAACCAGAGTTACAAATGGTTGCGAACCACCATGTGAATCCAGGCCCTCTTCGTGAGTAGCAATTGCTTTTAACCTCTGAGCCATCTTTCTAAGGAGAAAAAAAAATTTTTTAAAGGTAACAAGGAAAACTGTTAATTATTATGCCATGACAACAAACATTAACTGTACACAGGGGCACACTGAAACCTACTCTGTCCTCATCCCGACAGGACTGGTGGAGCCCTATGCACACATCCACCAAGAGACTTCCTGCATCTCTTTTTCTGGTTGCTGAATCCCAGGCCTCACTTAAGAGAGCCCAGCAATTTCTCCTCACTCATCCCACTGTGGGGAAGTGGACCATGAAAGGTAGCTTGGTCCTCAGTTGAGCTAAGGTTAGCAGCCCCGGAGACCCTGAAGGGAAGGTAGGAGCTTTGCCTGCTCCAGAGCACCAAGCCCCTGTCACTAGCCGCAGTCCCCATAGATTTGTGGCCATCAGCCACATAAGGGCAATTCTCCGAGCCCTTCCTGTAGACAAGGAAAAGGACGTGACCAGTGGTCACTAGGCTCAAGACAGAGCTCACCATCCTAATGAGGTGCAAATAAGCTTTCCTTCCCAGACATTCCTCCCTGCAAAAGGTATTTAACCTCATGCCCACCCTGAGAAGTGGGGTGTGGTTTTATGCCTTGACAATAAATGCCTTAAAACCACGGACTGACTCTTTTCTTCGGGATTTGCCGTAGAGAGCCGTGGAGAAGGCCTTCACCTATAGAGCCACGATCTAGTCTCCTGTAGAAGGCCTCTCTGCGCTCCCAGCCACAACTGCCACCAAGCCCACTGTGGGACTAGTGGAGCCCGCCAACCCCCCAACCCCCACCCACCCCTCACCCCCTACCCCTGCCCTGGGCCCCGGGTTAGATCCAGACCACAGGCCCAGATTCTGCAGAGTCTGCAATTTCCAGCAGTGCCTGGGTGCCCAGGAGCCTGGGAGCTCCACGGACCTAGCTTCTTCACAGGCCCAGGCATCCCCGAACCAGCTTCAGCTGTCCAGCGCCGCTTTCCCACCCTTCCCCAGCAACGCCTCGGCGCTTCCTTATGGCCCTGTACCTGCCCGGTGATGGACAGCTTGGGTTTGCACAGTCAAACTTCCCACATCCCGCCTCCCCAAGCGGCCCAGCCCTGTGGCAGAGCGGACACGGGACCCACAACCCTACATCCCACATCTGTTTCTTTTCTTTTCTTTTCTTTTCTTTTCTTTTCTTTTCTTTTCTTTTCTTTTCTTTTCTTTCTTTTTTTTTTTTTTTTTTTTTTTTTGGTTTCTCGAGACAGGGTTTCTCTGTGTAGTCCTGGCTGTCCTGGAACTCACTCTGTAGACCAGGCTGGCCTCCAACTCAGAAATCCGCCTGCCTCTGCCTCCCAAGTGCTGGGATTACAGGCGTGCGCCACCACGCCCGGCTTTCCACATCCGTTTCTGAAGCTACTTCTGGGAAGTGACTAGCAATTGTCTTCTACACCTTGTGTTCTTTCCCAAGTTGAACTATCTGCCAGTGGCCATCTCCCCGCTACAGGATATTTTGAAGGACCAGATAAAAGCCATGCAGTGGTGACTCACACCTTTAATCCCAGCACTGGGAGGCACAAGTTCCAGGACAGTCTGGCCAGAGTGAGTTCCAGGACAGCCAGGGCTACACAGAGAAACCCAGTCTTGAAAAAAAAAAAAAAAGTCTCGTAGACTTCTTGGTTGTCTTCAAATGTGATGCATGCAGGTGGCGGAGAGATGACTTAGAGGTTAAGAGAGCATAATACTGCTCTTGCAGAGGATCTGGATTTAATTCCTAGTGCCTTTGTCAGGCAGCTCAGCCACCTGTAACTCAAGGAATATAGCGCCCTCTCCTGCCCTCTGTGAGCGCCAGGCACACATGTGGTATACATGCACACATGCAGGCAAAACAATATACTCCTGAAATAAAAGTAAGTGTATCTTTAAAAAATTAAAATAAATCTTTAAAAAGGAAGTGGTGCATGTTTATGACTTTCGGATTGCAGACCCCATTCCCCTCTCAGGTCTTTACAAATTCCAGTGTTTAGGGCCTTTCTCCATTTGCCTTCCCAGAATTTGGCTCTTTTACAGGCTTTCTAGAGCCTGAGCTCAGTTCCTTGTAAAAGTATCTTTTATTCGCCTGATGCAATTGTCATCTCTGAGGCTCACTACCTAGTCCTAGAAGATTCTAGTCTCCACACAATCTGTGTAGGCCTAGAATGCTTCCAGCCTCTGCGATTTGCTGCTGAAAACTCTCACCCCTTCCTCATTCTTTACTAGCTCTGTCTAGCTGGTCCAACTTTAGCTGTTCTGGCTCAAACTCCTCTCCAAGCTGACTGAATCACTCTGACTTCTATCTCAGACTCTCCTAAACTGCTCTGCTTGCCACATATTAATTAACTTTGGCAATCTGTTCTAATCTTCTGGTTCCTCCCCATTCTCTGGTTCATTCTGTCTTCACCTGTCTAGCTTGTTCTCCCTCTGCAACCTGTCTCTGTGGCACTAAAACTGCCTCTTCTTTTCTTCGCTCTGCACTTCTCCTCAGAGAGCTCCCCTTTCCTCTCTCCTCTGTGAGAGTTGGGCGTGTCCTAGTCTGTCAAATCTTTCTCTGATTCATCACTTTGTCTGCCTCTCAATTAGACATCACTTTCAAACATGGCAGATTCCTTCTGCAAACTAACTTTACCTTCAATTTTCTGGAATTAAAGGTATGTACTAAGAGCATATCTGTATCCCAGTCAGAGGGATTAAAGGCTGAGTCACACCACAACTAGAAACAGGGTTTTCGGTTTTTTATTTCTGTTGTTTTGTTTTTCAGAAAATAACAAATAACATAGTCTTAGGGTTCACAGTGTGATCAAACATCATATTTGTACAGCAAGCACCTCACTAACTAGTCTATGTCTCCAGCCCCATTTACTTATTTATTGATTTATTTATTTTAAAGATTTATTTATTTTTTTAATATGAGTACAATGTTGCTGTCTTCAGACACACTAGAAGAGGGTATCAGATCCCATTACAGATGTGAGCTACTGTGTGGTTGCTGGGAATTGAACTCAGGACCCCTGGAAGATCAGTCAGTGCTTTCAACCACAGAGCCATCTCTCCAGCTACCACCCTGCCACCCAGCCGTATTTATTCATTTGGTTGTTGTTGCTGTTTTAAGACAGAGTCTCCTGTAGTCCATGCTAACCTCTAACTTGCAATGTAACGAAGGGTCATCTTGAACTTCTGTGCATTGATTCCACCATTCTGTGCCTTTTTATTTTAACAGATGTGAGCACTGGAAGGTCTGTTCAGTGCGTGAGTGCAAAGGACTTGAACACTTTCCCCTAACAGCATCACTTACTGTTTGTATTCCTAATGCTACTTTTGTGAGTTCCAGGCCAGCCTGGGCTACATAGTGAGTCCTTGTTTTCTAAAAGGGTTCTATTTTCAAAAATCACTTACCTGTATTTATTTCCATGTCTGTGTACATGTACACACATGCCACAGCACATGTGTGGAGATAAGAGGACACCTACAGGAATCAGTTCTCTCTACCGTATGGGTTCCAGGAATCACTCTCAAATCATCAGTTTAGTGACAAATGTCACTTATCCTGCAACACGTCCTCATCTTTGTCCTAGGTGAACGCTGTGCCTGGCACAGAGCAGGTGTCTGTTGAGTTGAAACTACTTGGTGAGCACTCAAGTGGGCTGCTGGGAGGACAGCAAAGTTGCGGAGGAGGTGGCCTATGTCAGCATGTGCAGAGTCCTCCACCTGTACCCACACTCTAGTCCCTGGGTCCTGGAAACGTGGCACCTTTGCAGGAGGCCAGGCTCCAGTGTTCAGAAGTCTGGTGTGTCCAGCCTGGATTCCAGGTTAGAGACTCCTCCCCAAGGGATCCTGCTGTCTGCTCTACCTTTTCTAACTGAATGCTAATCCACCCTTCCACCCACACCAAACTGTTTAGAAAGTTGTGTAAGCAGCTGCCAAAGCACCATCCCAGAACTTCTATTTTTACCTTCTGAGTACGATCAGTGGGAACACACCCACACCGTGACCAAAGGGCCGATTACAAGCTGATAAGGGGCAGCAGCCAGCATTTGCGTCTGCTGTTAGGCAGACTGACAAGGGGACCAGTGCAGGGGCGCAGGGGCAGAGCCATACTGTGACCAGACAATGGGACAGTGATTTTTGATTTGTTTCCATAGAGGTAAAAAAAAAAATACACTTTCAAGATTCAAAATCCTAGCACTAGTAGAGGCAGGAAAATCAGGAGATCAAGTTCATCCTCTAATACATAGTGAGTTCAAGGCCAGCCTGGGCTACATAAATCCTGGGCCAAGCGGATTCAAATTAGTTGGGCTGGGGGAAAGTTTTTTTTTTTATGACATCTGGTTTTCTGAGAGCATTAAAAGAGTAAACTAGAGTATGGTCTCAGCCCTTCCTCCTGTAAATGATTAACTTATGAGTTTGATTTCCATTTTCTCTCTCAAAAAAAAATAATAATAATCTGAGCCAAGCATTGTAGCTCAGGGGTAAGCAGATCTCTGTGAGTTTGAGGCCAGCCTGGTCTACATAGATAGACCCTGTCTCAAAACAAACAAACAGACAGATAGACAGACAAACAAATTTGCTGTTGAATGCAGTGTAGTTTCAACCCGGCGCAGAGTGCAGGCCTGTGGTGCCTGCAATGGCGAGGTGGAGGCAGAGGGAGTTCAAGGCCTACTTGCTTATAAGTTCTAGATAGGTCTGAACTTCATGAAACTCTCAAAAGACAAAAATATAGACTGGAGAGATGGTTCAATGGCTAAGAACACTTAATTCCTGTTGTAGAGGAGTTGGGTGGAGTTCCTAGTACACACAGCAAGTAGCGCACAGCTGCCTGTAACTCCAACCCAAAGGATGCAACGCCCTCTTCTGACCTCCAAGAGCACCCAAATACACACACACACACACACACACACACACACACACACACACAGAGAGAGAGAAAGAGAGACAGAGACAGAGACAGAGACAGAGACAGAGACAGAGAGACAGAGACAGAGACAGAGAAATCTTTAACAAAAGACAAAGGAGATATACACTTCTACATTTGGGTTAACCATCCTCACATTTATTAAGAAATATGACATATCTGGGATGGAGAGAGAGCTGAGCAGTGAATAGCAGTGGCTGCTCTTCCAGAGGATGAGGGTTTGATTCTCAGCACCCACATAGTGGCTTACAACCCTCTGTAGTTCCAGTCCCAGGGTATCTGATACCCTCTTCTGCTGTCTGAGGGCACCTGGCACACATGTAATACACAGTCATACATGCAGGCAAAACAGCCAATTACAAAAATAAAAAATAAATTAAGAATTTTTAAAAGAAATGCACGGACTGCTAAAATCCTCATGAGTGTCCCAGATGAGACTCTGTAGGTTCCACAGATAGCCTTCCTCTGGCCAGCTTTTGGGGTGACGTCATCCCAACAGTCTTCCGGCATCTGGGACTCTGTCCAGCTGTTGAACCCAGGAGCTTCCCGTTTTTGTTCTGAATGATGATTACTGGAAATGGAAGGCTGCTAGTGGATTTCAGTTTGGCTAGCTTTTTAGGGACAGGAAAAATGCTTGTGGACTTGGCCAAAAGCTTCACTTTCTTCTTTGTCATTATCTTGTTTTGATAGGTTGGCTTTGACTTTGTTTTGTTTTGAAATTACTTCTTGTGAGGAACCTCAGAGGAATTCTGTGACCCTTCCGTCGTCTCCTACTCTTCTCACTGAGACCTCCCTCCCCAGTTCAGCCACCACACCTCATCTGAGACCTACACACTCACATCTGCGATAGAGAGTGGATGGAGACAGCCCAAACCACAGACAGGGTGACTGAGGCCGTACTGCTCAGTTCTCTGGGGATTGGAAGGAACTTACAATATCTGGGTATGAACAAAAGTAGATCCATCCAAGAGTCCACAGATGTGGACGAGCAGAGCGGGAATAGGGCCGTATCTTCAAGCGGAGGCCTGCAACCTAGTCACAGCACAAGCACTTGCCTTGGAAACCGTTCCCAAAAGCAACTTAGGAGAGTCTGGGTGAAAAGGGGGCCCGATGCCAAGAGATGACCATATAAAGACATTGCCTGTACTTCAGAGATTAGCCAAGAGAAATGAAAAAAAAAAAAAAGCTTCCAAATACCTAAATACGTGGACTCCTTCCCCCCCCAACTCCTACCCCTTGATTAATTGTGAGTTCTCATAAGTATGTACAGTTTTTCTTTAAACATTTCAACATGGAAAAGAAAAAAAAAGAAAAGAAAAGAAAAGAAAAGAAAAGAAAAGAAAAGAAAAGTAGTTTGAAATTTGAAATTTGAGTTTGTTGCCAGCCTGGTCTACAGAGTGAGTTCCAGGACAGCCAAGACTATATAGTGAAACCCCGCTTCAAACAAAACAAAACAAAACAAAACAAAACAAAACAAAAATCTAATTAAAACTTTAATCATCCATAGAAACTTAAACATTATACCATGATGAAAGTTAGGAGGTGAAGTGCTTATAACAAGGGTATTCACACAGTGTATGGTGTAACTGGAAGGCCCACATACTAGTTATTCTTCTTGGTACTGGGATAAAATATGTGATCAACGCAACTTAAAGAAAGAAGGAGCTATTTTGACCCATAGTTGACAGTGCGACAGTGCAATCTGTTGTCTTGGTGTGTGTGTGTGTGTGTGTGTGTGTGTGTGTGTGTATGTGTTTGCATGCGCGCAGAGCCTGAGGCAGCTGGTTCTCAGTGCATCTGCAGTCAGGAAGCAGAGAGATGAAGGCTGACACTCACTTTCTTCTTTCTGTTCAGCCCTGGACCCCAGCCCACGGGATGCACGGTGCTTCCATATCAGGGATGTGTCTTCCCTCCTAGTTAAGCTGCTCTGTAAGTGTCCTCAGAGACGCAGGGATGTGCTTCCATTGTGAAATATAAATGCAATCACGTTGGGAATCTCTCGTTAAACATCTGCTGTTGGATTGCCACACTTGTCTTGAAGGGAGTCCACATAAGACACAGTTGTTACTGAAGGCTAAAGCACTGGATGCATATATTCTTCAATGGTGGACATGCAGCAGCTCTTAAGTCTCCTTGTTTCTGGTTTTCAGGGTAAGACATGTCTCCTCCTTGAATGAGGAGGGACAGAGAAACAGAGCATACACTGGGCAGGGAAAATGGAAGCCCAGATGGAAGAGAGCAGACTGCTTCTGGTGAGTCTAAGACCACCTGCCTAAAGAGGTGATGTTTTAGGGGTGAAGAACGTGCAGTTTAGGAGTCACCAAACATTTGCCACTGATGGTTGGGGCCTATGGAGGATAGGGTGCATGCCAAAAAACTGGTGACATTATTATGATTTTAAGAAGAAAAATGGTGGAGACAGAAAACTTAGGATTGTGTCTCAGTGCTCTGAGGCAAAGCTAGAATGGGCACTTGGCAAAGTAGTACAACCCAGGTGAAGTCCCTAAAAACCAAGGGCTCATGTTTCTCCTCTCTTCCTTGACTAGGTCACCAATACAGGAGCTTGGGAACAGCCAGACCACACGGCCATCTGTCAAGCATTTCATGAGATTTTTATGACATTCTTTAAGGCAAGATGGGGAAATGGAACTAGAGTCTGACGCTGTGGATGAGGTAGCAATCAGCCAGATTAGGAACAGGAACCGTCAGGATAGCTACAGTGTTGGAGGCCAGGACTCAACACTTACTGGGAAAGTAAATTCTCAAGGCATGGTCGTCGGGTCTGTAACAAGGCTATCTGAAGTGGGAGGTAGATGAGCATCAGAAAACCATAAAAAGCAGTAGGTTGAGGGACTGTCTCAGCAGTGAAAGCACTTCCTGTTCTTATCCAGGACCTGGGTTCGGGTCCCAGTACATGATGGCTCACAACCATCCATGCCTCCAGTTCTAGGGGATCCGATGTTCTCTTCTGATCTATATGGGCATCCCAAATGCAAGTGGTACATATACATCCATGCATGCAAAACACTCATATGTACCAAATAAAAACGTTTAATTCAGTGGGTTAGTTTCAAAAGGATGAAATTTAAAAGGGATGGTTAGGAGACCTGAAATACACAAACTTGAATGAGCAAAATGCCAGCTGGCTGTCCCCAGCTCACAATATCAACAACAGCAAAACCTCTAAGACTTAGGCTGTTTGCAACACCATGTGAGTGTTTGACAATGGTTGAGGTGGGGCTCAGTTACACCTTGTTAATTTCCATGATGTAAATATTCCCACCATAGCCAAGGCATTGTATGTCACTGATGAGGAATTTGAAGCAGGTGAGTAGAAGGATTCTGAGATAGTTCCTGCATACAATTACAGTAATATAAATAACCACAAAAGAAAAGACTATATATATATATGTATATATATATGTATATGTATATATATATTCTTCACTTTCTTTTAAATGGTATCTAATTGTGCAAGTGCATAGTTTCTTAAATTTGTGTGTGTGTGTGTATGTGTGTGTGCCACAGCATGTTGTTATATGGGTTCCAGGAATCAAACACAGTTTCCCAGGCTTGCATACCCTGCAACTTTATCCTCTGAGCATCCGTGATGGCTCAAAATGTAGCATTTGGGTTTTTTGTTTGTTTGGGTCTTTGTTTTGATTGTTTACTTGCTTGCTTTTTCCAGACAAGGTTTCTTTGTGTAGACCTGCTGTCCTGGAATACCAGACTCTAGACCAGGCTGGCCTTGAACTCACAGAGATCTGTCTGCCTCTTCCTCACGAGTGCTGGAATTAAAGGCATGTGCTGCTGCCACTACCTCTCAGCTGGATTTTGGGTTTTTTTAAGTGTGTGTGTGTGTGTGTGTGTGTGTGTGTGTGTGTGTATAAGAGAGAGAGACAAAGACAGAGACAGAGAGAGGGGAGGGGAGAGAGACTGTCTGAGGAGACCAGCAGAGGGCGCCACAGCGCCCCAAGGATGGCGTTTCAGGCGGTTGGGAGCAATCTGAGCGGGTAATGGGAACCTGTCATTTCTCCATCTCCCAGGGTTTGTAACTTAACTGTGCATATGTGTAGATACTGGAGATCCAACCCAGGGCCTCGCCCAAGCTTTGAACTACACTCCATTCCACACTCTGGGAATTTTTCACAATTTATTCATTAGCTCTTGCATGTTTATGTGTACAGCTTCCTCCCATGGTTACAAGAAATGGGTACACGGAACGTCTCACTGCTCTCTGCCGCTGGCAAGCCACACCCACATCGAATCACTTTCTTCCAAACACGTGTCTCACAGTAGCATGGTTCTGAGATTGGGTTGGACAGCAAGGGCCCCAAAGTCCTGAACCTGAGGAACCAGGGACAGAACATGACGCCCTGCATGTGGGCCACGCCAAAGACCTACAGCTGAGCACTGGCTCTCAAACGTGGAGAGACTGGTGAGCGGGGAAGGAACCAGGGAAACAGATGCGGGTGAGAAAGAAACTTCTTACAGGACAAAGTAACTCAGGCTTGTGGATCGGCCTGAGTTGGGGACCAGCCTGGACTGCATCCTGAGTCAGGAGTTTCAGACCAGCTCAGGCTTTAGGGTGAGACCCTGTCTCCAAAGAAAAGAGAGGAGGAAAGGAAAAGGGAAAGAGAAACAAAGGGGAAAACAGGGGGGCAAGAAAGGGGAGGAGATGAGACAAAAGAAATGGACTGAAACCAGACCCTGCCAGTGAGAAGGGTCAAGGGCCAGATGAGGCAGGTAATCCCGGAGACCCTCCTCCAGGTCGGCGGCGATTTCTTTGGCTGTACCTGTTGCTCTCTAGGTGCAAGCAGAGCAGCCTCCCGGGCCGGAGGACCGTGTAGCTGGGGACCGTGTTGCCGGACCTGTAATTTCAGGACTCCTAAAGCAGAGGTAGGAGAACCACTCCAAGTTCAAGGCCAGCTACGGCTTTATAAGCAGACCTTATCCCACTCCTCCCTCCCAAAAAGGTAAAAAAGAGTAGCAGTGTGAGCGTGCCACCAGGTGTCTAGAAGCATCTGTCTTTCTCGGGGTTGGGTCTGTGTCCTCCACTCAGCTCTTCCCCCACTTCCAGTGTCCTGCCCTTCCCCCACTTCCAGGGTCCCGCTGGGGTGAATCTCTGGGATGGCATAATTTCACTCTCTTCTTTTCTTTTTGAGATTTACTTATTTTTATTTCGTGTGTGTGTGTATGTTTTCGTGTGATATATATATATATGTATATATATATATGATATCAAATATATCAACTGCACCCCTGGTCAGATGAGGACGTCAGATCCCCTGGAGTTGCAGACAGTTGTGAACACACATGGGTATTGAGAGTGGAGTCCCAGGTCCTCTGTAAGATCGTTCAGTGACTGCTGAGTCGTCTTTCCAGTCCCTAATTTATTACCTTTTATTTTTTAAAATAAATCTTATTATAAGAAATTTACAAATAAAAAAACATAACATCAAAATTAAGCAGAAATCTTGAAAGTCTATGCATCGCAGTGAATTTCCACACATTTAGAACATCCTTCTGAACCTTCACGTTGGATTTTTCACTTTCATCACTATAGAACACATTTTTATGCACTTGATTGAATAAATTACAAAGGGAAAGAGACCGGCCCACAGTCCAGAGGTCTGTCGTGGCAAGGTCCTCTTCCTTCATTACAGCCACAAGAACAAGCCCCCATCACCTCCCAGCCCTGCACTGGGGTGTCTTCAATACAGACTTAGGGTTTAGGCAATGAGAGTTTCAGGTATAGCAGGCTAACTCCAAACTGTTTTGTTTCCCCGGGGAACTTGTTTTGTGGTGGCTCTGCTCATTGTCCGGTCAGTTTCCGCACTCTGGGTTTCCTCTCACTGAGGCATCTCAACGCACTGACCACTGACCACCTCTGGGGTTTCCTGCCCTAGCATTCACATTTGGAGAGCAGCGCTTCCCAGTTGGCGGCCAGCACCCTTTGCCTGGAGACTTGCTGTGCTCTCGGTGACCCCAGCACTACCAGTGTTCTGCGTCTTATTAGTCCTTAGGGGTTTCAGATGATGATCTTTTGACCCATCCATCGTTCCTTCTCTCATTGTGCAGAATACCTCTATGTAGGGGGAAGGGAGCGCACCTATCTCTGCCTCTCCTCTTTGTCTCTAGTTCTGTTGTTACTGTTTGTGTTTGTTCGTTGAGACAGGGTCTCACTATGTAGCTGACTGTCCTGGAACTCATAGATCAAGCTGACTTTGAACTCATAGAAATCCCTTGGCCTCTCAAGGACTGGTATAAAACGTATACACCACCACACCAGGCTCAGTTTTTTAATTTTTTTTATTTTTTATTTTTTTTGAGTCAGAGTTTCTCTGTGTAGCTCTGGCTGTCCTGGGACTCACTCTGTAGACCAGGCTGGCCTCGAGCTCAGAAATCCGCCTGCCTCTGCCTCCCAGAGTGCTGGGATTACAGGCATACGCCACCACCGCCCGGCCTCGTTTTATTTTTAAAGACAGGGTGTTGCTATGTCATCCTTGCTGGCTGAAACTTGCTAAGTCGATCAGGTAGGGCTCCAGCTCACAGTAATCCCCCTGCTCCCCCTCCTCATTCTGGTATCATGAATGTGTGCTACCAGACCGGAGCCCTTCCCTCTCCTTGCTCTTGCTCCTCCCACTCCACTGCATCTCCTTGGAAAATACACTATGGGTTCAAGTGGCATCATCACTCAGAGGGATGGATAGTGTTCCCAAATGACAGGTGCTCCCAACCTCCTCCACCTCACACATGCTTCTCCTTCTCACAAATCCAAATTTTCAAAGACACAATGTAATTTTTTTTTTAATATTTATTCATTTGTTTTATGTAAGTAAGTACACTGTAGCTGTCTTCAGACATCCCAGAAGAGGGCATCAGATCTCATTACGGATGGTTGTGAGCTACCATGTGGCTGCTGGGATTTGAACTTAGGACCTCTGGAAGAGAAATCAGTGCCCTTAACCGCAGAGCCATCTCTCATAATTCTTATTTTACAATAAATTGGCAATTGTCTTTAAAAATCTGTTCAAAGGATGGACTCGCTCGGGGCTTGCCTGGCTTGCCTGAGGCCTTGGGTTCCACATCGAGCATAAGAGAAGGGGGGGTGGGGCAGAATAAGTGTTCTAATGCCACCAATGATGGTGTAATTACTAAATTCCAGTTATGCTTGTGTGGCTCTCTTTGGCTTTAGGGTATGTTATAATAGAGATATTACATTAACATCATTTAAGTGGTTCTTTCCTGTGTGGGTTATTTCCTCCAACTCCAAATCTATGTTTCAAGACTTTTGTTTCATTTTAATTTTGTGTTTAGCAATTGCTTTTTATTTAAAAAACTTTAATTTTATAATTCTATAACATATTTACAAGATCGAAAGTTAGGTGGGAATGATAGTGAATGTCTCTAAGCCCAGGACTAGGAACCGTCTGCGGGAAGGTCATGGACTCTGAAGCCAGTCTGGACCACACAGTGAGACCTTCCTTTAGGCGGCAGAATTCCAAAGTTAAACTCCAGCTCGGAGCAGCTTCAGACGAGGGACTTCTGATTGCTTTACTGGGTGCTTTTTGAGGCGAAAGCCTCATGTGTCCTAGGCTGACCTTGAACTCACAGAAGGATGCCTTTGAACCCCCAATTTGTCTGCCTCCACCCAGTGAGTGCTTGGGTTACAGGCATGCATTACCACATCCATGTGGTGCTGGGGATCAAACCCAGGGCTTTGAGCATGCTGGGTAAATAGCTCTACCAACTGAGCAGAGGTGGGACTTCTATCTCAGACCCTTCACCTTGTCTCCTCTCCTCCACAGTGTGTGTGTGTGTGTGTGTGTGTGTGTGTGCGCGCGCGCGCGCGAGCGCATGTGTATATGTGTGTATATGTGTGTATGTATGTGTGTGTGTGTGCATGTATGTGTATGTGTGTGTGCACGTGTATGTGTGCGTGTGTATGTGCATGTGTGTGTATGTGTGCGTGTATGTGTGTGTGTGATGTAGGATGGGGTAGAAGGGGGAGTTGAGTGGGCGGCTGTTGTGGAGTGCTCTCCTCACAGCACCACAGCCGCCATCTACACCAGAGCAGCAGCGGTCACTTGTAAGCAGCCCTTGGATTTAGGCCTGCTGTCTGTCAACAGTTCCTCCTAGAAAGAGGGACATAAAGGGTCATTGAACCCTACCTGAGATCACAGCTGCTCCTTCCTGAACCTTCCAGCTAGCCACAAGTGATTTTGCCTTAATTGCATAAGGCCTCATGTGGAGGGTTACTGCAGAGGGGACTCAGCTATGCAGCTCCAGGGAATGTGTTGTCCATGCTGGGGTGAGGTTGGTTGTCTGTCTGTTTTTGGTGCAGCCACTCTGGGGTCACCGAGGCTCCTGGAAGAAACTTCTCACTCGTGCTCAGGAAGTACACCACTGGCTCTCCTAGCTGGACCTTGGTGGGAATCGGCTTTGGTCTGTGGTTGGTGACCTATTTTGGAGCAGGTGTTTATGTCTGCCCCTCCCCCACCCCGAAAAGCTCAGTTTTTGAGCTCTGCAAAAACAAAGCTTGGCAGTTGCCTCGTGCTAAGCCATCTTTTCTCTAAAACTGTCCGCATCCTTGCTCGAAGTAGCTAATTCTCCGAGAACAGGGCGTACACACCATAGTGTTCCCAGTTCCCCTCGACCATGGGCACGCCCCTCCTCCAGTGCCTTTGTAATGCTCCAGAGAAGCGCAGGGAAACAGTGGGCAACGTTCTTGGAGACGTGCCCTTCTATGTGTCCCGAGGGCTTCAGAAGGGAGCACTGTAAGGAGGAGGGAGTTGGAGGGGACACAGGAGGCTCTAGAGGAGGCTGGGGAGGCCTCCATCCACCATGCAAGGTGTGAGAAGGGGTGCGTATGTTTGGAGCCAGCAGTGACATGCCCCCCAGGTGGAAGGAGAGACCCTGTGAGGTCAGGCACCGTGGTGCAGCCCTTAGTGACTCCAGCACCCTGCCTGTGTCTTCCTGGCCACAGTCCCCTGTGACGGGAGAGGAAGGAAACGAAGCCAGCACAAACAGCTGAGTAAGTTGTTCCATCTGACAGACCAGCCCTGGAGGGTGGGTCCTGACACAACTGGGCTGGGATTCAATGAAGGGCAGCGACTGGGAGCAAACGGTTCAGTGAGACTATGCCCTAGCACCCTGTGGTGTTCACAGCTATCTGGAGTTCCAGAAGATCTGATACCCCCTTCTTGCTTCCTTGGGCTACACACACACACACACACACACACACACACACACATGCAAAACATTCATATAAATAAATATTTTTTAAATCTATATAACCAGTTCAAGACCACATCAAATCCTGTTTTAAAAGAAAAAAAAGTATATAAAACAAAACTAAGAAATTCTTGACTGCAACAGTTGTGCACTAGACTGAGCAGCAGCCCCCTGAGGCTGAGCCCCGACGTCCCCATCGGCACCCCTGGCTCATGTGGCTTGCTTAGAAAACAAGTCACCCGTGTGTAACTTAAACAGTCCCCCTTCCCAGACACCCACTTCTGGGAAACTCTCTACCCTTTTCAGCGATCCGAGACGATGTTTGTGTCTCCAAAACATTCCCAGGTGGAAAGCTAATCCCCAATGCCAAGTGCGACGTTGAGGGCCTTCGGGAAGTGATTAGGAGCCGACGTGAAGGGGTGCGTGCGTAACAGCAGACCAGAGTGCCCTTGTAGGAAAGGCAGGGGCAACAGCCCAGCCGGTACCGGAGACCACCGAAGGACCCTAGAAAGCAGAGTGGGGCCTCAGCGCTTGCCACACCCACAGTGAGACCCAAGCCTTGATCTTGGGCCAGAACTGTGAGCAGTAAACGTATGAGTTCACAAATGGCGGGGCCTGTGATTCCTCTGCCGGTGCTGCTAAACACCCCGAGCCCCCTGCCAGTCTGGGTACGCTGGACTTTGTTCTGCGATGGCTATAAACACACACCGAATTTCAGGGCGCATAGGTAGTGCGAACACCCAAGCACATCCCAGCTCTTCCTATCCTTGAGTTCTGAGCCACATGCCTCCCTGTCACTCAGGGAGTACTGACAGGATGGTGGCTGTGCGGCCAGGGGGTTGGTACCGCTGAGCATCCCGGGCGGCGGGCGGCGGCGGTAAATACCGCTATTCATTTGGTGCTGAGGCAGCAGTCCGCAGCTGAGCTGATTTTTTCTCAGAACTGAAAAACAAACTCAGGTGGAAAATCTGGGCAAGCAATGTGATTTGCTATTTTTGGAGATGAGAGAGAGAAAGGAAGTCATTGGAATGGTGTAATGACAGTGTGGAACGGTGATCGTGAGTGTGGAAGTCCAATGACTCTCATGTTCCTCCGGGGTGGCGGGGGAACTGGACAGAAGCTACAGAGGGAACAGACCACCCGGGGAGGGCTGATGCCCCGCCCCCACCCCCAGGGAGGGACGTATCCAACCTCAGCTAGCTCCCGGGCAGGGAAGGGTGTGAATTGGGAGTGGAGAGGAGGGTTCTTCGCAAGAATGACAGGCATCTCACCCCACTCCCTCAGCTGTCTGGGGCTGGTCATCCCCACTGCCGGTCCTCCCACGCGGCTCCTGCGCTCTTTCTCTTGTGGTGATTGTTATATAACGTCCCCTCCCCCTCACACACACACTGCAGTGCTGGGTGGGGTGCAGCCCCGGTCTGATCACTGAGCAGAACCCCGAGTCCTTTTGCATCCTATCTTCACCATGCTGGTGTGATACTTGTTTTGTATTGCTTTCTGCTTTGTATATGTAGTTTTCTTGTGGCTATTAGTTTTTAGCTCGTTTGTTGGTTGATTGGTTGGTTGGTTGGTTGGTTGGTTTTTTTGAGGCAGGGTTTCTCTGTAGTCCTGGGTATCCTGGAACTCAGAGATTCAGTTGCCTCTGCCTCCAGAGTGCTGGGATTAAAGGCACAGGCCGCCACTGTGGGCTGGCCGATTTTTTTTACTCTTATTGTTGAAAATCAACAGTATAAATATATATAAAAGCAAAAATATATGAAAAGTAGGGAGGCTGCCCAGGGACTTGTCACCAAGCCCCCCACCCTGAAATATTTGAAGGAGACCACAGCCGCCTCATTTTTTCTGTTTTCGATATGTATCTCTTTAATATTTATTTTTTAGAGTCTAGGCTGGACTGAAACTCACTATGTGACCCAGACTGACCCTGAACTCAGAGGTGCTTCTCCTGCCTCGTCCCCTGAGTGCTGGGGCTGCAGGCGCGTGTCACCTTTCCCTCCTGTTGGAACTGTTTGTTTGTTTGTTCTTTTTTGAGGCAAGGTTTCTCTGTGCACTCCTGGCTGTCCAGGAACTCCTGTGCAGACCAGCTGGCCTTGAACTCACTGAGATCTTCCTGCCTCTGCCTCCTAGGTGCTGGGATTAAAGGCCTGTGCCACCATTGCCTGGTGTGGTGGCGCACGCCTTTAATCCCAGCACTTGGGAGGCAGAGGCAGGCGGATTTCTGAGTTCGAGGCCAGCCTGGTCTACAGAGTGAGTTCCAGGACAGCCAGGACTACACAGAGAAACCCTGTCTAGTACTTTGTGAGTATAGCCTGGGCTAACCTCAAACTCCCTATGCAGTTGAGGATAACCTGGCACTCCTTACCCTACCCTCCTGCCTCTCCCTCCCAAGAGCTGGGATAACAGGCCTGTGCCATTGCACCTACATCCTCTTTCCTTTTATATCCGGTTTTTTTGTTTTTTTCTTTTTGTTTTTTGTTTGTTTGTTTGTTTGTTTGTTTGTTTTGGTTTTTTTCGAGACAGGGTTTCTCTGTGTAGCCCTGGCTGTCCTGGAACTCACTCTGTAGACCAGGCTGGTCTCGAACTTAGAAATCCGCCTGCCTCTGCCTCCCAAGTGCTGGGATTAAAGGTGTGCGCCACCACCACCCAGCTATATCCGTTTTTTTTTTAAAGATTTATTATTTTTATTTTATATGAGTACACTGTAGCTGTCTTCAGACACACCAGAGGAGGGCATCAGATCCCATTACAAATGGTTGTGAGCCACCATGTGGTTGCTGGAAATTGATCTCAGGACCTCTGGAAGAACAGTCAGGCTTTTAACCACAAAGCCATCTCTCCAGCCCCTAGTTTTTATTTATTATTGGTATGAGTATAAGTTTGTGTGGGGGCCCACATGGAGGTCAGAGGACAACTTTATAGTGAGGGCCCCCCTTTTCCGTCTTTATTTGGGTTTCTGGGATTGGACTCGGACCTCCAAGCTTGTGCTGCAAGCAACTTCATCTTACCCGCGCCTTGATTTTTCGTTTTAAATCTAGACTCCACATGAGAGAAAATGTACCACATCTAGTTTGCTTAGTGTGGTTGTTCTGGTTTTGTGCATTTCCCGGCAGATCCAACAGATGGCGCAATCTTGCTCCTTCCGGCTGACTCCCTTGGGTGTTCATGCCACATTTTTCTCTGTCATCCATTAATGGGCCCCTGGCTGGTTCCACATCGTGGCATTGTGAACAGTGAAGCAGTAGCCATGGGGAGCTATGTGTGCTGTGCTTATGTGGACTCCTTCCGGTGTGGATGGGGTGGGAGTGGGGGTAGAGCGGGAGTGTGGACCCAGGGGTGGTAGAGCAGTCTGACCAGACTCTGCTCTTGCATCTGTCCTTACCCGTTTCTTCTTGGCCTTGGCTCTCCCTCCACCCTGAGCACATGTCCTCTGCCGCTTCCCATCCGGAGGGCACACAGACTCTCCTCCCGAGGAGGAACAGCATGCCTGCCTCCCTTGTTAAGATGATCTTCCCGGGTCACTGAGCTTAGGACCAGGGCTCCAGCACATGTGAGTGCATACCTGTGAAGCAGCTCCCAGGAAAAGGGACACTGCAACCCTGGGACTAGCCCTTCAGGGTCTTGCAAGCCTGCCCCGGTTTAAGGCAATGCTGGGACCATGGCCTAAAGCTTTGGGGTGGTCTGTTATGTAACAAACCAACTTTGCTATGAAACAGCACTGTGGCAACACCCAGGCAAGCTCGTGAGGTGGCGCTGAACTCTGCCCGCCTTTCTGTCTATCTGTCTGTCTGTCTTCCTACCTAATCCCGCCCCCCTTCTTAAAAATAGATTCTTGCTGGATGTAGTGGCTCATGGCTTTAATCCCAGAACTCTTGATGCAGAGGCCGGTGACTTTCTGAGTTTAAGGAGAGCCTGGTTTGCATACAGAGTGAGTTCCAGGACATCCAGGGCTACACAGAGAAACCCCTCTTAGGAAAAAAAAGAAGGAAGGAAGGAAGGAAGAAAGGAAGGAAGGAAGGAAGGAAGGAAGGAGAAAGGAGGGGAAAGAAAAAGAAAACAGGTTTTCTGAAGTCCCAGACTGTTCCAAACTTGCTGGGAACATGACCTTGATCTGATCACCCTGCCTCTAATTCGATAATGCGAGGATTATAGACCCGTGCCGTCTCTCCTGTTTTCGAGGTGCTGTGGGTTGGACTCAGAGCCTCCTGCTTGCTACAGGAGTGCTTTAGCAGGTGAGCTACATCCCAGCCCCTTTTCTGTTTTCTTTTCTTGAGACCGGGTCTCACTATGTGGCTGAGGCTGCTGCGGAAATCCACCTGCCTCTGTCTTCCCTGTGTTGAGATTGTAGGCACCATTTGCTTCTTTGTGATATCTTTTTTTCCCCTAAAACACACTTCTTAAACATCTTGAAAAACACATATAATTTAAGCACCACTGTGATCCTCGCCAGCAGCCGGGGTTGCTGTGGTGTTGGAACATCCCCAGGCTTATTCTCGAAGCCTCATGGTATCGGGTTACTGTTTATTTTCTGCTTGACATTTTATCAAGGGCAGTTTTTATACTGACTTTATATTTTAACATCATTAGATAACTGTAAAGTATCTCATCAAGTCATAAACAGATGAGTGCCGTTATAAAGATTTACATTTTAATTACATGTAAATGTGTGTAGGTTTGCTCATGTGTGAGTGCGGTGCCCACATGGTCCAGAGGAGGATGTGGGAGTCCCCTGGAGCTGGAGTTGTAGGTGCCTGTGACCCACCCAGTGCGGGTGCTTGGTGCTGAGCTCAGGGCCTCTGCTAGAGCAGTGAGGACTCTGCTGAGCTGTCTCCCATAAACCAGGGAGTTTTCTTTTAATAGGTTGTAACTTGTTTAGAGTGTTATTATTACAGATCCACATACATGCATGAACACTATATACAGCACACTTGCCAGTCAATCATAAGGGAAGCAACACACTTTTTAAAATGGTAAAAACAAGATGTGCGGTGTGATGGTACAAACTCCCAATCTCAGCACTAGGGAGCCTGAGGTGGGAGGGTCAGGAGTTCAAGGCCAGCCTGCATTACATAGTGAGATTCTATTTCAACACCCCTTCAGCATCCCAACCCCTACAAACCTGCAAAAAGTGAGAGGGTGGTTCGCCACAGAAAATATACTTAAATCAAATAAATATACAAAAATAAGCCCCATCAGTCATCTGGGACGGCAATAAGATAATGCTGCACAATCACTAGGTTAGCTAATGTTTTCATTTATATATATATATATATATATATATATATATATATATACATACATACATACATACATACATCTCACATCTCACTATGTAGACCAGGCTAGCCTAAAACTCACAGAGACCCACCTCCCTTAGCTTCCCAAGAGCTGGGATTAACTGTATGGACCTCCATGCCCCGTTTAGACTGGTGTTTATTTATTTAATGTGTTTGTGGGTCTGTGCCAGCATGTGTCTTTTTTAGGTATGTGTGGAGGGCAGAAGCCAACCTCAGGTATTGTTACTTAGATTTCGGATTCAGGACCTCTTACTGGGACCTGGAGCTCCTCAATTGAGCTGACTGGCCAGAGAGACTCCAGGCATCCTCCTGTCTCCTCCGCCCTAGCCTCGGCTTAGGAGTGCACGCTCCAACCCTGGGCTTTAACTGTAGGTTCTGGTGTGCACGCAGCTTCTCATGCTTGCACGGCAAATCCTTTTCTAATTGAACCATTGCCCTCTGTTTAGTCCATTGCCTTCTATTGCTTAGTTTACACTTCTGCTTCCAGGTCTTGCTATGTAACCTCAAACTTACACTGTAGCCGATGGCCTCCAATTCTTGATCTATTTGCTTCAGATCCTGAGATCTGGGATTAAAGGTCTGTTAAATTTGCCCAGGTCAAATTTTTCTAAACTAGTAGTACATTAGTTAACTTAATTAGTTAGTTAATTAGTCATTAACTGGTGGGAAGGACCCTGACACAGCTCATTGGTAAAGCAACTCACCAGTGTTTTAGCAAGTTAAAGTTCCCTGTTGTACCACATGATGAAAGCAACAGCATGTCTGTACAAAGGCCTGATTACACAGTCATAGCTTCACAGCAGCACTCATAAAAACCCCAGACTGAGAGTGACCTAAATGCTTATCAATAGGTGAATAGTCAAACACGTGAGGCACGCCTGTCAAATGGAGGTCTGCTCCGCAGCACAGACGAATGAGCGGACACAGAAAGATACATCCCAAAGGCTGCTGGACCCCAAGAGCACATCCTGTGTGATTCCACTTGTGAGGTATTTTATAAAAGGTTTGAGGAAGTGCATGACTGGTTCCCAAGTATCAGGAGAGACAGCAAGGACTTGACTGGAAAGGGTAAGAGGAAACTTCTGATGAAACCAGTGTTGAAGGTTGTGGCTGGCTGCGGGTGGCTGGGACTGGCAGATTGCTGGTCCAGAAGGCCCTGGATTCAATCTCCTGCCCCAAATAAAGCCTGGTATGCTGCCGCATGCCTGTAATCTCAGCCGGGAGCCATCTTTCCGGCTCCCTGGGAAAGAATGCTTATGACCAAGCCCGATGACCTAAATTCAATCCTGGCCCCCACGTGGTGGAAGAAGAGAACTGCAAGTTGTCCTCTGACCCCCACTAGTGTGTGCACGAAAGCTAAATGAAGTGTAGTAAAACTGTAGGGATAGGAGAATTAGAAATGCTCCGTTCTCCTCCGCTAGGCAGCCTGCGCTCAACAAGATCCTGTCTCAAAAGAGGTGGCGTCTTACGCCATGTACACATTTAGGGAAATGAAACCTGAGCATTTAAAAGGAGCACGTTCAGAATATACATTAGGCCTTGATGATTCGGAGCTTTTATTTATTTATTTTTTTGAGCCACTCCCTTGAAGGAGAACTTGAGAACAGATTGGTAAAATCAGAAAGAGGCACAGGATTTGAGGGGTGTGGGAGACGGTGTCAGAAGCTCCTCAGGTTCGGGAAGTGTTAGGAGGCTGAATTAATTAGCCAGACAAGGAGAGAGAAGAGAGGCAGAAATGAGGATACTGAAGGCAGAAGTTTCCATTTATTTCTCTCTCTTTCCCCTTGTCTTGCTCCTCTTGTTTGTGTGTTTGTTTATATCTGCGGCGTGTTGGTGGGGAACCCTGCACACTATGTGTATTGGTTAATCTCAATTGTCAACTTGGTAAGAACCAAAAGCACCTGGGAGGTGGGCCTCTGCGTGTATCCTGGGGGCATTATCCTGTTTAGGTGAATTGAGGGACGACCTGGCCAGGGTGGGGCTGCCCGGATCCCAGACTGCATAAAGAAGAAGGGGTCTGGGCACAGGCGGCAGCACTCTCCGCCCCCCTAGCCCCATGGGTGTGAACACCACACAACTCCTGCTGTGTGACTTCCCGAGTGGTGGACTGGAGCTGTTAGCTGAAACACACCCTTTCTCCCTAGTTCTGCCAGATGCTTATCACAGCAAGGGGAAAACAAGACGTGTGTTGTCAACATGCTTCCAAATGAGAGAGAGAGAGAGAGAGAGAGAGAGAGAGAGAGAGAGAGAGAGAGAGAGGAGAACCCTTGAGAGAGCTGCCGAGAGGCTTCCACCCAGGTCCAATTGGCCGGCTCCGCCCACCGTGGAACTGGGAGAGCATGGCGGTTGGACCCCAGCTGTCAGGCTATGGAGGCTTGCTCTCAGCTGCCACGCTCTGTTGCCGCCTACATTCCTTTCGGAAATTTCCTGTGCAAGTATTATTGTCAGAGTCAAAAGAAAAGGGAAGGGATGCAGAGAGGCTCCGTCTCCCCATATCCACGTATTTATAAGTAGAACTTCACCTTGCTTTCTAGCGGGGAGCGCTTTCAGTGCCCACACACCCAGGTCCGTCACTCATCCGGGTTCCTCATTCTCCCCTGGGAAGAAGCCACTCGTGTAAGGATGCTGAGCTCGGTGCTGAGCTGGCACTGATGACCGGTCCCTCTGAGGCAGGGGAAGGACCCTGAGCTCTCCGAGAGCCCTCCTCCGTGGGGTAAACACTGCACCGGAGTGGATTTCAGGCAGTGGAGCCGTTTGCAAAATTCCTGAAAATGCAGCCCTTCCTTTTCGCCATCTGTTCTGCGCGGGCTGTAGCCACAGGACACCCACAGAACACAGCTCTAGGGGTCGGCTCCCTGCTGTTCCCAAACCCAGATGTCTGTCCTTAAGATAAGGGAACATTGTTCTAGTTACTCTTTTTTTTTTTTTCATAACTGTGACCAAATGCCCGACAAGAAGCAACTTAAGAATTATTAATTGTCTCTTCCTTCTCTTCTCCCCCTTCCCCTCCCCTTTGACCAGGTCTCATGTAGCACAGGCTGGCCCTGACCTCCCTATGCTTGGGTGTATGACCTGGAATTCCTGATCCTTCCACCTCTATCCCCGAAGTCTGGGATTATAGGCCAATGGACCAGATTTATAGGAAGCTTACTTTGGCTTACAGTTTAAAGGTTGTATAGTCCACCATGACAGGAAGGTTTGGCAGCAGAAACATAAGGCCATTGGTCATGTTCAATCTGAAAGCAGAAGGTGGACAGGAAGTGGGCCTGGGCTACCCACTTCCTGCAGCCAGGCTCTACCTCCTAAGGCTCCACAGCCTTCCAAAACAGCTCCACCAGGGGGACCGCGTGTTCAAAACCAGGAGCCTTTGTATGTCTTCGTGGGGGTGGGGAAGTCACTTGGCCTTCAAACTATCACAAACACAAAGGCATTTGCATAGGGCCAACAACAGAAGGGAGTTCTGACGCAGAGACAAGCTCACGTCCTACCGCCTGTCTTCCGGCAGAGAACCAGGTGCCTAAAGGTGGTGTGCCTCTCTGTCCAACAGCAGCACCTGCGGCTGGTGTCTGCCCATGGTTGTCAAGACTGCAGACGGATGACATTCCTGGCACTCTCTTGTAGAGGCTCTTCTCTTCAAGTTTGGCTACCTCGTGGGGCCTGGGTCTTTCTTGTCCCATGGTGGGCGATGCCCAGGGCTGGGATCAGTGTGGACACACAAATGGGCTGTGGTGGGCATGCAGTAGAGAACTGAGCTTCTCTGTGAGGGGTTGTCCTGTTGTTAGAGAGTGTAAGGGTGCTCTGAGTACCTGGGATCCACACGGGACTTCAGGTCCATTTATAACCACCTCGGAGGACAGCCTAAGGTAGGCCATCGGGGCCTCTGAGCAGGAATGTGACAGAGACTCCAGCCTTCTCCAGCCCCCGTGGCGTGTATGCTGCAGAAGTCCACTTTACGACACCACTCCACGATTCTGGTTTTCACTTAGTTTTTGTTCATGACTTCTCTGGAGGCATAACTACTTTTTTCTTAGAAGGAGAATGAGTGAAATCTAGAATAATTTGAGTTATGGAAGCCACCTGTAGTGTGCCCCTTGATGCCTCTGTGTCGTCCCTTGAGCCACAGGCTGCATCTGACTTGCTTCCTGTGACCCAGGCAGAGCCAAGAGTCCAGTAGGACTTGTGCTGCCTATGGGCAGGGAGTGCAGGGAGATTGCTCTTGGGGGGGGGGGGAAGGGTTGGGGGGGGCTCTTCACTTGTGGCAAATTTGCCTGTGAGGCAGCCAGGGTTCAACCTGAGGCCAATCAATAGCCAGACACTTGGCCCAGAGAGGCTTGAGACCCCTGGTGAGATGGTGAGGCTGCCCTGGGTCTAGGTTCAGAACCTCAGTAAGGTTATCCTTCATTTACTAGGGCTTCTCTACAGCGACCCCTGCTGCACATTGCTATTTACTATATTTTTGAAAAATTTTTTTAAAGACGTGTTTATTTTTATGTGCATTGATAGCCTGCATGTATGTCTGTGTGAGGGCGCCATATGCTCTGTAATTGAAGTTACAGACAGTTGTGAGCTGCCATGTATGTGCTGAGAATTGAACTGGGGTCCTCAGGAAGAGCAGCCAAAGCTCCTAACCACTGAGCCATCTACCTCACCAGCCTCTAATTTTACTAATTTTATGTCATGGCTCCTCTTCTACAAGGATGATGCAGTGACCAGGTAACAAATATCAGCAGGCTCTGGAGAGCTTGAGAAAGGTGGGGTAAGACATGCCAGCTGGTAAATTCCTGTAACACCGTCCCTTGGGAAGTAGAGACAGGAGGATCAGAATTTCAAGGTCATTCTCAGCTACAAGGAGAATTCAAGAGCATGTGCTACATGAGTCCTGTCTCAAAAGAAGAAAAGAGAAAGAAAGAGGGTGAAGGAAAGAAGGAAGAGGAGGAGGAGAAAAAGAAAAGAGGGTTAAATAGACACAGGGGAATGTAGTAATTATAATTAAATTCTCAAATCGATCCTTGCGGCAGTGGGCTCCTCGATACACGCCCCAGTGTTCTGGGTTCCCAAATGAAACACACACACACACACACACACACACACACACACAGCCTCTATATTTTGATATGCCTAAAACAGCTCAATGGCTGGGCTGCTTCCAAACCTTCACGTGGCTAATTCATCTCCCTCCGATATTCCCGAGTATCTTACTTAGGGTTTCACTGCTGTGAACAGACACCATGACCAAAGCAACCTTATAAGGACAACATTTAATTCAGGCTGGCTTACAGGTTCAGAGATTCAGTCCATTTTCATCAAGGTGGGAACATGGTAGCGTCCAGGCAGTCACAGTGCAGGAGGAGCTGAGAGTTCTACATCTTCATCTGAAGGCTGCTAGAAGACTGACTTCCAGGCAGTTAGGTCGATGGTATTTAAGCCCATCCCCACAGTGACACACCTACTCCAACAAGGCCACAGCTCCTAACAGTGCCACTTCCTAGGCCAAGCATATAAAAACCATCACCCCAAGTCATTCCTTACTAAAATCTGTATTCCACCTTTGCTGCCCTGGACCCTGTAGGGAAGCCCTCTGGGGCCACTCTCCCCTGGCTCCTACATGGTGGCTGTGTTCTCAGTCCCACACCTTCTCAGGCGTGGTGTCTCCACTCCTTCCCCTGGAATGGTGAGAATCCTTTCTCTCCCTCTCGATCCCTCACCCAGGAATCCCAATGGTCCTGCCACTGTCTGTCTTGCCCAGCCATTGGCTGCTGACAACTTTATTTACCAAGCAGAACCAACTGGGGGCAGGGTCCTTCTGTTTCTTACATGTGGATGTATGGATTCTGGTGCAAACAATTTGGGGGACCAAAATTAACATAATACAGCATCCACAAGGGACCGTTAGTATAAAGCCATGAAGACCACAAAACTGGTCATCTCCATCATCCTCAAAACCTGCCTGCCTACCAGCCCATTTCAGTGTCTGGGAACCCATCTATGACATGTTTGAGCTGTGCTGCCATAACTGAGTTTAACTAAGTGTAAAGAACTAACTGTTCATGGTAGCATCTACAGTGTGACAAATGCTTTGGTTATCTTCATAGTCCGCAAAGATGGTCCCAGTGAAAGATCAGAGCTGAGGGAGACCTCAGCCTTTCCTGTGACCACCCAGTCCCTAGAAACCCAATAAATCTATGTCCCTCTGAATCCCAAATCTTTATCCTCCATGCCTAGAGGAACAGTCGTGGAGTGCAGGGTTGAAAGTAACAACTGTAATTGCTACTTTCCCTGATAACACCCTCACCCCCATCCCCATTTTTTCCAAGCCTGACTCGCTGAAAAATAGATTACCTATTCTCCCGTCCCAAGTCAAGAAAGATGAGCCGAGACCTGGCTAACAACTCTAGCCACTAGTCACAGGCCAAGCATTGGGCTCACAGCTCCAGCCAAGCTACCTGGACTTTCCTGCTAGAGCTGTGAACAGAAACTGGGGCAAAGATGCCCCAGCATGTCCAAACTCATAAGCTGGGGGCGTCCTGGGGCCAATCAGCCTTCGAAAGAAAAGTCATTCAAAAAGCCACGCCCACTGTGGTGGTGCACATGAATGAATCCCAGAACTCAGGATGACAGAAGCAGAAGGATCTCTGAAAGTTTGAGGGAGCCTGGTAGCAGGTTCCAACTCAGTCAGAGTTCCATGGTGACACCTGTGTCAGAAAAGAACCTCAAAACCAAAGCAAAACAAGAAACCACACTGTGGTGTGTGTGTGTGTGTGTGTGTGTGTGTGTGTGTGTGTAGAGAAAGAGAATGATATACTTAGCAGCATAATTTGACAGTCTACATCTAGCCGTTCTTGAGGTTGACCCCATCTACTTTTTTCTTATGGGATAATATCAATCAATATGTCTCCTTCCTTTTAAGTTAATTAATTAGTTAATTAATTAATTTCACATTGCTGTTATGGAGAGAGAGTGGTTTTTTGTTGTTGTTGTTGTTGTTGTTCTTCTTCTTCTTTTCAAAATAAGATCCCGCCAGGTGGTGGTAGCACACGCCTTTAATCCCAGCACTTAGGAGGCAGAGGCAGGCTGATTTCTGAGTTCAAAGCCAGCCTGGTCTAGAGTGAGTTTCAGGACACCCAGGACTACACAGAGAAAACCTGTCTCAAAAAAAATAAATAAAATTAAAATAAGATTCCAAAGTGTCCAGACTGGCTTCAATCTCAAGCTGTAGCCAAGGTTGGTTTTAAATCCATGCTTTCACCAGGCAGTAGTGGCGCACGCCTTTAATCCCAGTACTTGGGAGACAGAGGCAAGTGGATTTCTGAGTTCAAGGCTAGCCTGGTCTACAGAGCGAGTTCCAGGACAGCCAGGGCTTTACAGAGAAACCCTGTCTTGAAAAACAAAAACAAACAAACAAACAAATAAATAAATCTCTGCTTTCCCTGGCTCAAATCCTAAGTGCTGAGATTCCAGGCTGGTGTGCATCCCTTCTTTGTGTGTTTGGTGTATGTGTACCTGCACATGTGTGAATTTGGAGGTCAGAGGTTCATACTGGGTGTCTTTCTCAATCAGTCTCTACCTTATTATTATTTTTATTTATTTATTTGTTTGTTTGTTTTTCGAGACAGGGTTTCCTCTGTATAGCACTGGCTGTCCTGGAACTCACTCTGTAGACCAGGCTAGCCTCGAACTCAGAACTCTGCCTGCCTCTGTCTCCCAAGTACTGGAATTAAAGGCATGCGCCACCACTGCCCAGCTTTTAATTTTTAAGTTCCATTGATTGACTGATTGACTGATTAACTGAGACTGTGCATGCCACTTGTTCACATGTGGAGACAAGAGGACAGTGTACAGGAGTGGGGTCTCTCCTTCCACCATGTTGGTCCTGGCACGTGCCCTTACCCACTGAGCCACCTTGATGGCTCTCCTTAATGGATGAAATAGTCTTTTCACTACTCTGGAGCTGAATGGTTCTGCTAGACCAGCTAGACCCACTGGGCCCAGGGATCCTCCAGTCTCAACTCCCAGGACTAAGGTTTGGGCTTCATACTGCCACACCTGGCTTTTTCCTGTGTGCCCTCAGTATCACACTCATAGCCTTGTACTTGCAGAACAAGCACTTAACCAACTCAGCCACTTCCTGCCCTTATGCCCCCTCTTACTGGAGCTGTGTGTGTGTGTGTGTGTGTGTGTGTGTGTGTGTGTTCACTTGTGAAGCCTCGGAGTCCTGAGAAGCACACACTGAGGAGCAGTGCTCGTGGAGAAAGTGGTGGGGTTGCCAAAGCAACCGGTAGAGAGGCAGCCGATGAGGAGGTGCCAAAGGTTCAGCCTGGAGCCTGACGGCACAGAGGACTGGAGAGAGGAAAGACCCCACCAGCGAAGGGACAACTGGGAGCAGTGCCAGCGCTGGCCTGACCTGATCAAAGTCGCGGTTCTGCTTCTGTTTTTAATCGAGGTGTGTGGGGCATTGATGAGGCAGATCATTTTGCTTTGGATGGCTGGGAACTGACTGTCTAAACCAGGTTGTCCTCAAATTTGCAGCAATCCACCTGCTTCTGCCTCCCCAGTAGTGGGGATTACAAGCGTGCACCATCATACCCAGGCAAGACAGTGACCTCGACGTCTTGGCCAGTATAGAAAGGACAGCCGGTGCCTTTGGGACTTTCCTCACATACATTTCTGTTTGGTTTGGGCAATTTCTTTCTTTCTCTCCTTCCTTCTCTCCTCTCCTCTTTTCTTCTCTTCTCTTTTCCTTTCTTCTCTTCCAGTGCCAGGACTTTAATCTAGGGCCCCAGGAATGCTGGGCAAACGGAGCAGTCTCCCGCTGAACTGCAGCCCATCCTGCACCCTGCTCCCTGGGGGCTGCTCCCCGGCCCCCACTGCTCCCCCTCCAGCCGGCTCATCTCAGATACAGCCTTCACTGTGACCTGGTGCATATGCTGGCGGTCTGGCTTCCTACTCAGAGACAAGCACTCTAAGAAATGTGTACACTCCGCTAGATCTCATCCCTCTAGGGTGGGGTGAGGGCGCTAACTGGAGTCTTCTCAGTGAGAAAACTGGAAATAAATGGAGTAGTTTCCACCACAGAAAATCTGACCAAGGCAATACTCAACAGAGGCTCACAGGGCACACCCGGGCATCAGCCACGTG
Organism: Apodemus agrarius; assembly: GCA_964023405.1. Classification (NCBI taxonomy): domain Eukaryota; kingdom Metazoa; phylum Chordata; class Mammalia; order Rodentia; family Muridae; genus Apodemus; species Apodemus agrarius. Next base: position 115,931,721 of record OZ030006.1, on the reverse strand, counting down.
CTCCGTGTCTCACAGCAGACACCCAGCTTGGGACGTCCTCTAGTTTATGTGACCTTAGGGGTTCTCTCATTATGGGACTCCATTGTGGGAAGACACTGCTCACCACATTCCCCAAAGGTCTAGCTCATGCTGTGAGCGACACAGAAGGACCTTGCTTGCTCTCTACATGAGAGAAGCAGGGTGTCCCACCCTCCTCTGCTGCTGAGGTCCTCCCAGTAGGTCTGATGACCGGAAGAGGGTTACTACCGGAAGGGAAGACGTAAGGCATCACCCCATCTTCCATCTTCTCTTCCTAACAGTCAAGCGGTCTCTTACAAACTCTATTTAAAAACAAAAACAAAAACAAAAACACACATTTATTTCTTTTATGTATATGAGTACACTGTTGCTGTCTTCAGACCATCAGAAGAGGGCATTGGATCCCATTACAGGTGGTTGTGAGTCACCATGTGGTTGCTGGGAATTGAACTCAGGACCTCTGGAAGAGCAGGCAGTGCCTTTGAACCATCTCTCCAGCCCTCTTAGAAACTCTTTTTTTGTTTGTTTGTTTGTTTGTTTTTTGTTTTTTGTTTTTTCAAGACAGGGTTTCTCTGTGTAGCCCTGGCTGTCCTGGAACTCACTCTGTAGACCAGGCTGGCCTCCAACTCAGAAATCCGCCTGCCTCTGCCTCCCAAGTGCTGGGATTACAGGCGTGCGCCACCACGCCCGGCCCTCTTAGAAACTCTTAAAGAGGCTTTAACTCGCCTGCTGGGAACGTCCTCAGTTTCATCCTATTTGAGCTACTCTGGAAATGCTCACTTAGATTTTTTTTTTTTTGTGTGTGTGGTTTTTCGAGACAGGGTTTCTCTGTATAACCCTGGCTGTCCTGGAACTCACTCTGTAGACCAGGCTGGTCTCGAACTCAGAGATCTGCCTGCCTCTGCCTCCCAAGTGCTGGGATTACAGGCATGATCCACCACTGCCCGGCCTGCTCACTTAGATCTTAAAGTCTCAACCAGAGGAGCTCTCTGTCTCTCTGTCTCTCTGTCTCTGTCTCTCTCTCTCTCTCTCTGCCTCCTCTCTCCCTCCCTCCCTTTGCTCCCCTCCCCCTCCCTGTGTGTGTGTGTGTGTGTGTGTGTGTGTGTGTGTGTGTTGTGTATTGCTGTGATGAGTGGAGCCCTAAGGATAAGAGATAAGCACTCTTCTAAAGAGTTATGTCCCCAGCCACATTTTCTAATTATTGACAATTTTCTGCTCTTACCAATGACAACAATTGGCCACTCTCACAGTGTGGACAAATACTGCCGTGACTGAACAGGTAAGTAGATAGATCACCAGTGCTGCCCCTGCACCATGGAGGATGGAGCCTCTCCTCAGAACCACCAAGCCTGCTGAGACCTTCCTGCAAACAGAATTCCAATTCCAATAAGAACTTTTACATAGCCGGGACTTGCTCTTCGGAGGATGGGGTGGGCTGGGATGGGGAGCAATGCTAACCACCTTGAAACCTGCCTCCTGCCAGAACTGGCCATCTCCTGGGAATGCAGTGGCTCTGGCCACCATTTCTGATCCCCTGGCTTCCTCCACTGACTCTAGCACTGTCAGGTGACCAGTCACACGGCTCTCCCACCTGTACAGCACTTCTTGGGATCTTCCCAGAGCTGAAGCATTGGTAGTGAGGCTGGGGCTGGAGGGCCCAGCAGGAGTCAGAGCATGGCTCTGTCCTAGCCCCAGAGCTCTTCATCTGACAGTGAGGAGGATTCTGGGCAAGGTGATGACTTGGTTGGGTTCTTGTTTTGAGATAGGGTTTTAAGCATTCCAGGCTAGCCTTCAACTCTGGGTTCTCCTGTGGCCACCTCCTGACTGCTGGGACTACAGGCCTGAGACACCACAGCCAGGTAAGTTTGTGTTCAAGATTCCCGTTTGCAGTGCTGAACACCCACCAGGAGGTACAAAGCGACAATTGGGAAGACCCTCCGGTGACGACATACTGACTGCACAGGAAAATCACCTAGAGTGCTTTAAAAGATCAGGTCCTGTCGTTACCTTCTCCTGCAGGTTAGCAGTGGCTGTCGCTGCTGCCAGGCTGAGGACTGTGCTGGGGCCCCTGGAGGGTACCCCGGCAGCTGGAACTTAGCAGAACCAGAAGATTCAACAGCCACGCCATGGGAGTGGAGGCGAGGCCCCCCAGGTAGCTCCTAGACTCATCTATTTTCCAAGTCACACTTAATGTTGGTTCAGCTGTTTGTTTGTTTGTTTGCTTGCTTATATGTGTGAATCTGTGCATTTTGGGCATCTTGGGTACCAGTAGAGGCCAGAAGAAGGAGTTGAATTCCACAGGACCAAGGTTGCAGATAGCTGTAAGCCAGCATGTGGGTGGGGGGAATTAAACTCAGATCCTTTGGAGAAGTAGTCATTATTCTTAACTATTGAGCCATCTCTCCACCACTCCACCTGTTTGTTTTTTTTTTTTTAAGTTTTTATTATTTCCAGGACCAAAAAAATCTACAGACTTGGAGCAGAAGAGATAGCTCGGTGGTTAAAAGCTCCCACTGCTCTTACAGAGGACCTGAGGTTGGTTCCCAGCGCCCATGTCAGGCAGCTCACAATGGATCCAACTCTAGCTCTAGGAGATGCAGCACTTTCTTTGGGTTTCTGTGGGCCTCACAGGCAGACACGTGCGCGTGTGCGCACACACGCACACACACCTTTAGAAAAGATAGAAATAATGAAAATAAAGACAAATATTCATGAAATGGAAAGCAAGAAATGGTAGAGAAACTCAATTAAAAAAAATGGCTTGGGGGAGGGGAGAGCTAAGAGCTGAGAAAGAAATCAGCATAAACGTAGCAAATACAATAACCCCAGTGGGTGCGAGAGAGGCAGGCTCCTGGGTGTTAAGAGCTCCCTGCTGGAGAGTGAGACAGGGACCAGAGCTCGTAATGATGAGCAGGACTGTGAGCTCTGGAGAGTGGGTGTGTCCTAGATGGTGCAGGGCAGGGTCTGACCGGCAGAGGCGTCCCTGCTCCGTTCTCCACTGTCCCCTCCAAGCCTGGGAGCATCCATCCACAAATACCAGGTCCCCAGGTGAGGACAGCTTCTGTGTCAGTTCTGAAGTGTGTCTGTCCATGGGCGTTAAGGTCTGGCGGTTTTCTACCCTTTGGTTTGTCCAGCTCCACTCTATGCTCTGGGATGAGAAGCTGGCCCTGCCCTTCTCCTAAAGACACAGCAGCTAGGAGCTCACAGGCTTTTCTTCATATCATCCGAAAGAGCCCTTCAACACCTAGGATAAAAATCTACATAAAAATGAGTTGCATTTACTTACTGTGTGTAGGGGCGGGCACATGGCGCGCCACCGCACATATGTGTAGGCTAGGGGGCGACTTGGGGGTTTGGTTCTGTCCTTCTGTTTTGTGGGTCTGCGGGATCGGCTTGGCTGTGAGACTTTATCCACTAAATCGTAACACTCATACAGAAAGCAAAACAGTAGTGCTTGTTGAAAACTGTAATTTTCACAGAACCACATCTGTGCAAGTACCATAAACATACCTGCAAGGGTGGGGCCGTTCCTTCGTGCCCCTCTTTTTAGGCAAATCTGTGGGTGGAGGGGTTGGGATAGCTTTTGAAATGCTAAGAGGGAGATTGCTGCAGCACTAGGGCTGAGGGACAGTCAGCACAGGTTTGGTCACTGCAGGAGTTCCTGGACACACACACACACACACACACACACACACACGTGGGGGGGGGCTCTGTCTACCCACATCAAATGCTTTCCGGTGGCATACAGTTGTGAAGAAGTTGACTTTGAGGGAGTGCTCTCAATTGTCTTCAATTTCAAAGTATCTTTTTCAAGGATCCTTTGGAGTTGGGCACAGCTGGAAGGTCCACCTTCTGCGGAGAAATCGGAATTCTGGGAAAGAAGATGAGCTCATTCCGGTAAACAGCACTTATCGCTGCAGTTCCCCCCTCTGGCCACTAGATGGCCGCCCCGACCAGGCACCAGCACTTCAGAGAGGAGGTGGGGCGCAGATGTTGGGAATTGAGGTTTGGAAATTGCTGCAATTTTAGGGAAAGGACCTAGTTTCACTTCACAGCAGTCCCCCAGCTGAGCTGTTCTTGTCTAGGAATCCAATAATTTGTTCAGTCCATGAAGCAGATGTCTCAGCTGATCTTCAGTAGACGCCGGAATGCAGTAGTCTCTAATGGCAGGAAAGGAATGGTTTTGTTAATGAGAACGAGAGCAAGCCGGCCGAGAGCAAGCTTCCTTCTTCCATGCCTTTTATATTGGCCTCCAACAGAAGGTGAGGCCCAGGTTAAAGGTGGATCTTCTCACCTTAAAGGTCTGGTTAAAGTTGTGCCTTTTCACCTCAAAGATCCATATTAGATGTGGGCCTTCCCATTTCAGATGATTTAATTAAAAAAAAAAAATCCCCCACAAGAGTGTCCAGGCCTTTGGGTTTTAGTTAATTCCAGATGTAGCCAAATGAACAACCCGGAGTAGCCACCACCGGCGGCTAGTACCTCTACCCGCTGAGCCATCTTTTTTTTGTTGTTGTTGTTGTTGTTTTGTTTATTGTTTTTCAAGACAGGGTTTATCTGTGTAGCCCTGGCTGTCCTAGAACTCACTCTGTAGACCAGGCTGGCCTCGAACTCAGAAATCCACCTGCCTCTGCCTCCCAAGTGCTGGGATTACAGGCATGTGCCACCACCGCCCAGCCCCACTGAGCCATCTTACCTGCCCACTTACTGGTTTCTACTCAACCTAGAACTTGAGCCCATGGGATTATGAGCCTTCAGTCTGGGCGGGTCTTCCCTCCCCGTTAACCTATCTGAAATCACCATCACAGGCGGGCCTAGAGATGCCTCCTAGGTGCTTCTAAATCCAGTCACGTTGGCAATGAGGAGTAACTAGGACTTCCTGTTGTGGTCCTTCTGCCTCAGCTTCCCAAATGCTGCACTTACAGGGGTCACCACCAAGCCTCGGTTCAGTGCAAACTCTCTATGTGGGCATGACATACATGTAGAGCTGCACATTATACATGTAGAGATGAGCACAGCTTGATGAATTTACACAATTCAGACCCTCCCAGGAATAACACCTAGGGAAAGCAACTGAATGTTGCTAAAACTTCAGAAGCCCTGCTCTTGCCCCAAGGATAGCCATCATCTTGCTAAGACATAGATGTGCAGGGCATGGTGGGAGGTGGGGGCAGGAGTTTTCATTGTCCTGATTAGTTTTAGCACAGCAATATAAACCCTAGCCATCTTCAGCTACATAGAGGAACTTGAGGCTAGCCTGGGATACCTGAGACCCTAAAACAACACAACACAAAGCAGACAAATAAGAATGGAAGAATTTGATCCACATGGAACTTCCCAGAATTTGGGGACACATGCTGTTCGGGCCTGGCTCCCGTCACTCAGTGCCTTATTTAGGGAAGACATCATGTCATCTTGTACTTGCAGTTTGACAGGTCATCTGCTGTGCAGTTGTCTGCTGCATATAGATCACAGGTGAGGAACATAAATCATTTCCAGTTGTTGGGTATTGCAAGCAATCTGTCTCTGTCCCTCTGTCTCTCTCTGTGTTTCTGTCTCTCCCTATCTCTCTGTCTCTGTCTCTGTCTCTCCAGGGTCTCAGGTAATCCAAGGTGGATATAAACTCGTTTTGTAGTTGAGGATACCCTTGAACTCACTAGTGTGTTTGGCTTGTGTGTGCTGGTGTGGACCCCAGGGCTTCATGCTTGTAGGTGGACACTCTTATCAAGTGAGCTATGACCACAGCCCGCCTGTAGCGGTTCTGAATGCATTCCGATACACACTGGCTATGCTGGGTCATGGGACATGTGTTTGTTCAGCTCTTCCTGGTCTCGACACACTAGGCCTGATAGAAGTACAAGTCAGATTCCGGTGAGCAGTAATTCCAGCCTCACACAGAGGCGGCAGCCCCTTTCACTGCTGACCTGCTGCTGTGTGCAAATCCCACCACGCTCTAGCTGGCAGTTGTCTGAGGATGGATGGAGCAGGTTCTCTTTCACACGCTACACTGAAGTATTGTAAGACTTTAGTGGGTAAGAATATTAAAAAGAAAGCTGGGCAGTGGTGATGAATGCCCTTAATCCCAGCACTTGGGAGGCAGAGGCAGGCAGATTTTCTGAGTTCAAGACCAGACTGGTCTACACATCGAGTTCCAGGACACCAAGGGCTACACAGAGAAACCCTGTCTTGAAAAACCAAAAATAAATAAATAAGTAAATAAATAAATAAAATAAAAAGATGTTTCCAGGGGATTGAAAAGATGGCTCAGGGGTTAACAAGTGGACTGCCCTTCTGAAGGATTTCCTGAAACTCCAGTTGGGTGACTCACTCACAACCTCCCATAACTCCAGCTCAGGGAACCTGACACCACTGGCCTCTGCAAGTGCACACACACACACACACACACACACACACGATTAAAAATAAAATGAATCTTTAAAGACGTCCCACACTGCAGATGTCTCTCAGTTGTTAGATTGCGTGGCTGGCCAGGTGGTGCAGACCTGTAATCCCAGCAGAGGTACAGCCACGCTCTCTGAGAATTTATTTTTAAAACTATAATCATAGAGTCAGCAGGATGGTAAAGGTCTTGCCATCAGGCATGACGACCTGAGTTTAATCCCCAGGACCGACACAGGGAGAGAACCGGCCCCTTGGGGTTGCCCCTGGTCTTCACTTGAACACTCCTGGAGAAGTTAATAATTTTTTTTTTATTTTTAAAATGATTGCATAAGAATAGAATAGCATGAAGAAGTAACTCTCAGTGGGGCTTATCTTGTTCTCCATTACACCTTGGCAATGCCTGAAGATATTGCTATCTTATCACAACTGGGGCAGAGACACTAGCGTCGACTGAGTCGTCAGAGATGCCAGTGAGCACCCCCAAAACCAGGGTAGCCTCCCAACAAACTACTAATGCAGCCTGACCCGTCCAGCCCAAGCCCAGTGCGGATCAGCCAGACCCATCCAGCCCGCTCAGTGCAGATCAGGTTTTTCCTGTACTCGTCATTTTATTAGTTGTTCATGGGTTTTCATATTTCATATGACATCGTGGTCTATAAGGACATTTTTATGCTACTAAAGTTAGTCTTAAAAAAAAAAAAAGGATGACTCTTTATTTCTGGCCCGTGAATCAAATCTGACATTTCCAGAAGTTTAAAATAAGAACTTATCACTGTTGAGGGAGAATTCCTTGTGAGCATTCTGTTTCAGGAGATCTGAGCAAGAGACACCAAAGAGTTTTGTTCAAAGATGTCTATGTAACAGTGAGTCTCGGGGGGACGAAGCAGACTCTGCAGGTATTCTGTGGCGATACAGCCGGAAGTCTCATCTTCCTTCCCTGGAGGAGACTGCTGTGTTCGAGAGGACAAACAAAGTGTATGACCTCCCTTACATTCTTAGGGGTGTTGCTGGGAGTGATGGTACGTGTGCCATCCCAACAGTTAGAAGCTGAGGTCGTGGGATTTCCACAGTTCAAGGATAGCCTGGAGGCGAGGGATATATAGCTCAGTCAGCAGAGTGCTGGCCTAGCATGCCTGGAACCCCATCCAGTCACCTGCACCTCATAAAATGAGCATTGCGAGATGTAATCCCTGACCTGGGAAGGCGGAGGCAGGAAAATCAGAAGTTAACTATCACCCTTAAGTACAGAGCTAGAGACGAGCCTGGGTTTTGTGAGATCCCATCTCAGACTTAAAAGCAAAGAAAACTACCCTAAGCAAGACTGAAGAGGGGAGGAAGCCCCTGGGTGAGGAAGTCCCGAGTGAATGGGCTCGGCCATATGCAGGGCTCCAGGGACTCCAGCGCCTCTGCCCCTTGGGAGTGGCACAGCCTTTCTAGGGTGAGGTTCAAGAGGGATGGCCAAGCCTTCCAGAGTCTAAGTGTGGCTGTGTGTGAACAGAGGCTAGCAACAGAAGTTTCTTCCTCCTCCCTGAAGTTTAGGGCCTGAGACTGCTCTCCTACAGAGACCTCGGAGCCACAGTAGAGAGAAGATAAGCCCTCCCCAGGAGCTGGACCTAACACCCACGCTGGGGTTCTGGGATGCGGACTGTGGTAGGTACCCTCAGTCAGAGGAAGCACCCCCCCACACCCTAGCTTTTTTGGGTGTGGATCTATCCTTTCTTTATTTTTTCTCTGCCCCTGGTCAGGGCTCCAGAACCTAAGTCACATGGGTCTCAAGACTTTGTCAAAAAAAAAAAAAATCCACAAACAGGGCTGGTAGCAAAAGCCTTTAACTCCAGGATGCAGAAGCAGGGAGATCTTGGTGAGTTCAAGGCCAGCCTGATGACAGATATGACTATATAGAAAAACCCAATCTCCAAAAACAGGGACAAGGACTTCTTTCACTTAGATCTGGAGTAAACTGCAATGTTTGGGTCTTTAAAGTGACTTTAAGGTTGATGTGACGGCTTCCTTCCCTCTGGCTGTCCTGGAGCATACTCTGTAGACCAAGCTAACCTCAAACTCAGAGATTCACCTACCTGTGCCTCCCGGGTGCTCCCCTTATAGGTGCTCCCTTATAGATGCTCCCCTTATAGGTGCTCCCCTTATAGGTGCTCCTATTAAAGATGCTCCCACTGTAGGTGCTCTCACTATAGGTGCATGTTAACCTCTGCCCGGCTATGATCTCAGTTTCAGACTCCGGGGGACTTTCCCTGTTTAGCAGACCTACCTAGACTCACATGAACACAGCATGGTCCTACCCATGGCTCAAGCTGAAGCCCTTTCCACAAACCTAAGTATTTAAGAGCTGTGCTGTCCAGCCCATCCCAGGCCTGGACTATTGTTGCTGCTGGTCTTACAGCTGAGGTACAGTCAGTGCTTCAGGGCAAACTAAATGCACCTGGAATATTTGTGCAAACAAATGAGGCCATGTTTGTCGGTTTGGTCTGGACTCATTTTCATAGTGATGGCTGGATTCCAAGGGCCTTGTGGGTAGCTGAAGCCCAGCAGTAGGGGAGAATACAGCTAGGGGAGCAATTGTTTAAACAAAGCCAGCCTGGGGCTCGGTAGAAGAGAACTTGCCTAATGTCTTTGTTCTATTTCTGTTGCTTCGATAAAATATCCTCACAAAAAACAACTCAGCAAAGAAAGAATTTATTTTAGCTCACAATTCAAGGTTATAATCCGTCACTGTGAGGAAGTCACAATGGCAGGAACTTGAAGACAGCTGGCCACAGTGGCAGGCAGAGAGAAATGAGTGCATGGCCATCTGCACGCTTGTTTGCCCGCGCTCAGCTTGATGCCCCCACCCTAACAGGGCTCAGGACCCCTGCCTATGGAATGGCGCCACCCACGGTGGATTTTCCCATATCAAACCTATCAAAACAATCTTCCACAGACATAACGACAGGTTAAACCAGTGTAGACAATTTCTCACTTAGACCTTATTTCTTGGGTTGTATCAACTTGACAACGAAAGCTAATGATCCCAGCTAGCATGCCCGGGCCTGGGTTCCAACTCCCAGCACTGAAGCATAAACAAAAGAGTAAAAACAATCTACAGAAGGAGGGAAAATGTCATCCTTGCTGGCTGTCAATATTCCAAGTAGGAAAGGGGCGGGCCTGGAAAGGGGCGGGGCTGGAAAGGGATATGGTGGGTGAAGAGCCTGGTGACCCCTTGCTGCGGGCAGCTGTCACCGCGTGTAATTAATTTACCTTAAATCTCGGACTTTACCTAGGGGTTGCTACAGTGAGACCCGTGGTCCTCCCCTTGGTGAAGCAGGTCGTTCGCTTAGTTGAACTGCAGCAATACGCGGCATCCAGAACAGGTTTCTGTGCTTTCTGTGGGTTTTGTTTGTAGGTGAGCGGAAAGGAGAGAAAAACAAAAGTAGTGCATGCTGCTGCTTTGAACTTTATGTCCTGGAGTTAAGGTCAGAAGCTCAGTGCTGGCAGGGGATGCTCTGCACTGCCATCCAGTCGACTTGGTTCCTGGGGAGGGTGGCCTAGCTCTTTGCACGTTCAGGTCCATCTGCCTGGCGCCGCCCCCTCCCATCGCCGCTCCCCGCCCCCCTCCCCCGCCCCCTACAGGTGAGAAAGCCCAGGCCCAGCAGAGACTGTTTTTCTGAAGGCTGCCAGAGAACCTCAGACAGGGGTTTATGTTTTCAGTTCTGAGCTTTGAACAGGCTCTGTTTCGGGATTTACTGATGCTTTTTCCCCCTCCTTTAAAAAACAAGCCTCACTATGTAGCCTTGGCTGACCCGGAACTCACTAGGTAGATCAGGCTACCCTTGAACTCATAGCGATCCACCTGCCTCTGCCTCCTAGGTGTTGGAATTAAGGGGCTGCTCCAACATGCCCAGCGGAGGCTTTCCTTGAAAGAAGTATTTTATCAGGTTTTGTAAATGTTCTATATAAACTAAGGACTGGCTCAGAACTATTCGTTCTACCTTATAAACAGTACCACTCAGATTACCTCATGCCTTTGGCATATTTCATCTTTGCAGGATGAATCAGAGCCTGTTTGAATTGATTTCTTCACATTGTAAAACCTTTAAAGTCATTTTATTTTCTCTGTCCTCCACTACTCTTTCCTCTCCCTTCTTATTTTTTTAAATTTATTTATTGATTATATGTAAGTACACTGCAGCTATCCCCAGACACACCAGAAGAGGGCGCCAGATCTCATTACTAATGGTTGTAAGCTACCATGTGGTTGCTGGGATTTGAACTCAGGACCTTCAGAAGAGCAGTCAGTTCTCTTAACTGCTAAGCCATTTCTCCAGTCCCCTCCCTTCTTATTTTTATTTATTTTTCAAAAAATGATTTTATTTTTAAGTGTGTGTGTGTGCGCGTGTGCGTGCACACATGCTCGTGTGCAGGTGTCTGAGGAGGCCAGAGCCTCCCATCACATCCCCTAGAGCTGGAGGAGTTACACGCTGCTGAGAGCTGCCTGGGGGGTGCTGGGAATTAGCCTGGGTCCTCTGCAAGAGCAGCGTCTGCTCCTAGCCACCAAGGCACCTCTCTGGTTTCTTCGTTTTTTAAAGTCAGGGTTGCATGTAACCCAGACTGGTCTACCAAGCACGAGCGTGAGCTGACTCTTCTTTCTGTTCTCCAGTCTCCCCCTTCCCGGTTCACTGCTGTGCCTGGCAGGTGTCATGTTGTCCATATTCTAGATTTTTCTGTTATGCATATGTATTTCTCATGCTTACTCATCTGCAAGAGTGAAAGTTCTACATATGCTTTGCATTTGTTCCCAGACAGGGTGACGTCACTCTCCCTGGCCCCCTGCCTGTCCTTGTGGACTCTGCAGGAATATTCCTCTCCTACTTTAAATGCAGTCTGGTCCCCTTCCAGCAGCCTAAGCATCTTATGGAAAATGCCATCCGCAGAGGATGTCACCTTTGCCAGGCTTCTCTCTATGCTTTGTGAAGTCACCGTCCCCAGGGGCCAAAGGCTGCCTGACTTCCTGGCTAGTGACCAGATGTAGCCTGGCCATTGGCCTGGGGTTCCATCTCCAGAACTGGAGCAGAAAATTGTCACTAAAGGTAAAAATCCTCTATTCACATGCCTTGCACCCTTTCAGTGACTATTGGGAGAGGAGTCTCGAATCTGACCCGAAGCGTCCTTCATGTGGAGGTGTTATGCTTGTTTCTTATTCCAAAATATATCCTAGCTTTCATGGTGCAAAACAAAAGTCAGTTGTTGTTTTTTAAATTTTTGACACAGGGTATAATGTAACCCAGGCTATCCTCAAAACTGATGCATAGTTGAGGATGACCTAGAACACCTGATCCTCCTGCCTCTACCTCCCACATACTGGGATTATAGACCAACACCATCATGCTTGTCTTATTGCTTTTGTTATTGTTTATTTATTTTTATTTTTGTTTTGTTTTTTCAAGACAGGGTTTCTCTGTGTAGCTCTGGCTATCCTGGAACTCACTCGGTAGACCAGGCTGGCCTCGAACTCAGAAATCCGTCTGCCTCTGCCTCCCAAGTGCTGGGATTACAGGCGTGCGCCACCACCACCCAGCTCATCATGCTTGTCTTATTGCTTTTGTTATTGTTAATAGAGGTGCCAGGATCAATCAAATCCACTGTCTCCCACACGCAGGCAGGCAGGCAGGCAGGCAGGCACGCAGACACGCACCCAGGCACGCACGCACGCACGCACGCACGCAGGCACGCACGCAGGCAGTCTACCACTGAGCGGCAGCGACAGTCACACAGCCGGTTGTTCCTGCTCTTTCATAGCTTAGGGGGTGGGGGTGGGGAGAGGGAGCTGTGCGGTTCTCTCATGATCCATCAAGGCTGTGCCTTCTCCTCAAACAGCATCACGAACAGGAACCAAGCGTTCAGATACATGAGCGAACAGAGGGGTGTGGGGCTTCTCAACCAGCCCAACCACCTCAGAACAAACATCTATAGTGGCGTTTATTGACACACAAGTATCTCAAGCTGGGGAGGACTGGCTGGCTGGAGCTGGGGAGGACTGGCTGGCTGGTACTGTATATGGACAACGCTTGTGCCCACTGGCCGGAGCAAGTCAGTCTTACAGAAAAGGTAGCTCCTCCCACGATGCATCTGATTTTAAACGTACACACACCCAGTCGTTCATAGGGCATGAAAGGGTGAGCAGATTTTTTTCCTCTAAAAGCTCCCTCAGCCGGGCGGTGGTGGCACACGCCTGTAGTCCCAGCACTTGGGAGGCAGAGGCAGAGGCAGAGGCAGAGGCAGAGGCAGAGGCAGAGGCAGAGGCAGAGGCAGAGGCAGAGGCAGAGGCAGAGGCAGAGGCAGAGGCAGAGGCAGGTGGATTTCTGAGTTTGAGGCCAGCCTGGTCTATACAGTGAGTTCCAGGACAGCCAGGACTACACAGAGAAACCCTGTCTCGAAAAAACTAAAAAAAAAAAAAAAAAAACTCCCTCAGAGGACACAGTTTGGCTTGCAGTGAGTACACACAAATTAGTTCAGGCTGGATCAGCCCCTTATATCCGTTATCCACATGTATCCCGAATAAAACTGACCACGAAAGAGAGTTGTTGAAGGTTGCTAGGGAGGAGTTTGAAACCTGCAGCCTGATGTCTTCGTGTGTGTGTGTGTGTGTGTGTGTGTGTGTGTGTGTGTGTGTTCATGTGTGTGTCCTAAGTTGCTAGGTGCATTGTTAGGAGAGTAGTGTGTGCATAGCCCAAGCTAAGGGGAGGTCCAGGTTGCTAAGCTGGCCCTAAGCTTGTCTGCCTCAGCCACGCCTAGCCTCTGTGTTCTGTCTCTGCAGGTGGCCCCTGCAGCTGTGAGTTCGAGCGTGGACCCATGCATCCACGGCTTGATGAAATTACAAGGTTGGGTCTGTACCGAATATTTAAGACATATTTGCCTTCTTACTGCTTCCCAAATGACACAGAATGGTAACTATTTACATGCTCTGTGCACTATAAGTAATCTGGAGATGGTTCCCAACAGATGAGAGAGCGGGGTGGGGGAGTGCACGTCTGTATCAGCATGGGGGAGGATGAGGCAGGGGGATCACTATTGTGAGATAGTTTAGGTCACATAGTAAGACTGTTCCAACAAAACAGCAGCAGCAGCAGCAACAACAAAACCAAGCAAAGCAAACAAGAATAGGTGAGATTTTTAGTGTTGACCTCAGTTCTGGGAGCAGTCTCCCGCGGGTGCTGGGAATGGCTGCGCGTGGTGATGGGGTCTGTTATTGTTGTTGTTTCCTCTGTGCAACCCTGACTGTCCTGGAACTTGCTGTGCAGACCAGGCTCCTCTGGAGCTCACAGAGATCCTCCTGCCTCAGCCTCTCCAGGGACTTAGGTGGGCTCTGTACTTCCTAAGGCCCCTTCTCCCTCTCATATTGAGCTTTTTCCTTTAAGCTTGATGTATGTATGTATGTATGTATGTATTTATACTTGTGTGTATGTTCACACCATGGCATGTATGAACAAGAAGATCAGAGGACAACTTGCCAGAGTCTTGTCTTGTCTTGTCTTTCTTTCTTTCTTTCTTTCTTTCTTTCTTTCTTTCTTTCTTTCTTTCTTTCTTGGGGGGGCAGCTTTTTTGAGACAGGGTTTCTCTGTGTAGCCCTGGCTATCCTGGAACTCACTTTGTAGACCAGGCTGGCCTCGAACTCAGAAATCTGCCTGCCTCTGCCTCCCAAGTGCTGGGATTAAAGGCGTGTGCCACCACCGCCACCCGGCTGCCAGAGTAATTTCTATCATGTTGGTCCCAAGAATCAAATTCAGGTCACCACCAGGCTTAGTGGCAGGTGAATCATCTCACTGTCTCAGTCTTTCTTTTGTTTTTATACTCTTAATTTAAAAGATTTTATCCTTTAAAAAAGTAAAAATCAGGCTTAGTTCCCTGACTATCTTCTTAAAGGATGTCTATTCTATCATTTTTTTTTTTTTTTTTTTTTTTTGGTTTTTCGAGACAGGGTTTCTCTGTGTAGTCCTGGCTGTCCTGGAGCTCACTCTGAAGACCAGGCTGGCCTCGAACTCAGAAATCCGCCTGCCTCTGCCTCCCAAGTGCTGGGATTAAAGGCGTGCGCCACCAACGCCCGGCTATCATTTTTTTATAAATAGAGTTTCATGTAACTCAGGCTGGAATTGAGTTTCTTATGTAGCCCAGGCTGGCCTTGAACTTCTGATTCTTCTGCCTCACAAGTGCTGGGATTTTTCAGGTGCTACTGCCTCCAGATGAAATTCCAATGTAACTAAATGTCCTGAATTTTGTCCAGCAATCCCACAAGTGAGATTGGCAGCTGCCTGCTAGAGGCAGAGAAAGAAAGGAGACAGAAAAAGACAGTGGGTGGTGCTGCCGGAAGTCTCTGAAAGTGTGTCCAACATGGCGTCGGAGTGCAAGACTAAATTATCCAAGAACCTGCTGTGCATGCAGTTCATGCAAAGGGGCCTGGACTCGGAAACCAAGGAACAGCTAGAAGAGGAGGAGCGGAAGATGATCATCGACAAGAGCGCTGGTACGTGGATTCCCCGGAGTTGAAGGAGAAAGAGCTTCATCATAGAAGAGCAGAGCTTCTCCTTGTGTGAGGAGCTTCTCTATGAAGGATGTCATTCAGAGGGTTCACTCCTGAAGTCAAGAAGTTAATGCTTCAGATGCATTCTAAGAACAGAGCAGTGGCAGCAGCAGAAGATGAGACAGTAGAGGTCAACGTGTCAGATGAAGACATGGCGAAAAGATATGTGACTTTGGTGGGAACAATTGGAAAAAGGCTTGTGAAGAAAAGGGACCAAGTCAATTACGAAGAAGATGAAAATGTAACTATAAAAGTTATTAAGAAGCCGGGCATGGTGGCGCACGCCTGTAATCCCAGCACTTGGGAGGCAGAGGCAGGTGGATTTCTGAGTTCGAGGCCAGCCTGGTCTACAGAGTGAGTTCCAGGACAGCCAGGACTACACAGAGAAACCCTGTCTCGAAAAACCAAAAAACAAAACAAAACAAAACAAAACAAAACAAAACAAAACAAAACAAAACAAAACAAAAGACTAAGAAGATGTTCTTAAAGCCCCAAGATTAAAATGGATGCCTCAGATACAGTGGATGCCGGTGAGCACAGCATGGTCCGACCTCATCCTCTGTCGTCTGTACTGGTTAAAGCACTGTTCCCTTCTAAAGAAATGCATAATTTTGGAAATGTGTTGTTCTTGAGACAGATGTATAATGGATGTTATACATCCTTTTTACAGAATTCCTGGGGGGCTGCAAATATGTGGTCATGGGCCACTCCCTGGATTTCTGACCTGACTCTGTGTGTATATACACACAGACAGGGCACACACACACCACTCTCCAGTTGCTGTCCGGGAATGACTATTGTAAACCAATCACTGCCTTTCTAACTGCCCTCATATTTATATTTTACTTTTTGAATCATGTCAAGCCAGTTCATACATTCACTTTGGATTCAGATATTTGAGAACTTAGAAGTTTTTTGAACAGATATGGCTCCCGGCCTAGAGTATTTACATGCTTTCTGGCCTTTGTCATGTGTAGTAGTAGTGTGGGGTTTGTGTATTTTAAACAGTTGTCTGGGTAATTTTTCTAATGTTCGATAATAAACATGTTTTCATAAAAAAAAAAAAGAAAAGGAAAGGAAAGGAAAAGAAGTGTGTGTGTGTGTGTGTGTGTGTGTGTGTGTGTGTGTAAGCGCACAACAGTTCTTTTATACTTGAGCCAGGCTCTTACCTGGCTGTTGCTAGGTAACTGTTGGGCAGAGCCTAGGGAAAAGCTAACACAGAGCCTTCAGAGTGGGTGGGGCTTGACAGCATGCCTTTATTAGCCTTAGTACAATTTCCAGTTTCTCTGAGTAGCTGATGACAGTCTCTTCACGGTTTTGCTCTTAGATTTCCCCAGAGAGAGACTCCAGTCTCCCAACTCCGAGATTATAATCCCAGCACCAGCGTTCTAGGTGCCGAACAGGAACAGTTCAATATTTACCACCTTAATGTCAGAGAGTAACCCTAGGCCTGGGTAAATCTCCTACCCTAGATTACAGATGGCCGTGGATCCCTCAGATAAGCCCACCCTCGTGCAGACACAATCAGCAGTGGAGCCCTGGAGCCTGGTGGGTCTGAGAGACTACAGATGTAGAGACTGCAGGAGACGTGTTTGCCCTTCTTGAAGACAGTAAGTCACTGGCTCTACTACAGCATTCTTTCTGGTAACCCTGAACTTTCACACAGGAAGCCTGACTTCAGGTGGATACTGAATATGCAGGTTCTCTGGTGGCTGGTACCACTGGAGGGCAGTCCTCTACGCTGTTGTCATAGTGCCTGCCATATTGCCCGACCCATGAATGAATCCTCCAGGTTGCTGAGCACAGCCAGGCTGCTACAGCAAAGGGCTCCGTTGATGCCACAGCAGTAGGAAGCATTGGGCATGCCTAGCCCAGCACTGTCCAAATGCAGGCCCACAGACATCATGAATTTTAACAAGACAGAAATAAAGTGGTCTCTGTTTTAAGTCATCAAGTGTCAGGCTGCTTTTGACGACCAGAGTACCTTGACTGAATCTGGTACCCCTACCCCAAAATACCCTTCTGCAGAAGGCCCTTCCGATCTTCCAGCCCTCTCCTGGGTGAAAGAGGAGAGGTGACAGCTGAGCAGAGGGGACCGAGCACCAGCTGCTACCTGAACAGATTTCCGACGAGAGCTTGACTTTAGTCTTACCCGAATATCTACTTTCAGAGGCATCTGGTACAGCGGTCGAGTCCTTCAGAGCTCGGGAAATGAGGTCATATTTCATGCTGCTTCTTGGCTTTCTCCTGGCACTGGACTCCGCCTTCTCAGGCCAGCTAAGACAGTTATCACTTGGCTTTCTGCTTCCCAGTTGCCAGAGAGGAGTTAGTCTTGAGAGATGCTTATGTTTCAGAAGTCTGGGGGTGGATCTGGGGTCTTGTGTATGCGTAGCTCATGATTTACCACCACGCTACATCCCTGGGACTATTGAGAGGCCTTTGTTTATTTTTATTTTTATTTTATTTTATTTTTTTCTTTTGATCTGTTATTTTTTTTGTATATATTCTATATTTACAATTCATTTCCCTTTTTCTGGTTCCCCACCCTTTTATTTTTATTTTTCCTTGAGACAGTTGATCGTGAATCCCAGGCTGGCCTTGAATTTGCAATGTACTCCAGGATGACCCTGATTTCTTTATTATTATTATTATTATTATTATTATTATTATATGTAAGTACACTGTAACTGTCTTCAGACACTCCAGAAGAGGGAGTCAGATCTCGTTGCTGATGGTTGTGAGCCACCATGTGGTTTCTGGGATTTGAACTCAGAACCTTCGGAAGAGCAGCCAGTGCTCTTAACCACCGAGCCATCTCTCCAGTCCACGACCCTGAATTCTTTTTTTAAATTTTTTAATTTTTTTAAATTTTATTTATTTATTATATGTAAGTACACTATAGCTGTCTTCAGACACCCCAGAAGAGGGCATCAGATCTCATTACAGATGGTTGTGAGCCACCCTGAGGTTGCTGGGATTTGAACTCAGGACCTTCAGAAGAGCAGTCAGTGCTCTTAACTACTGAGCCATCTCTCCAGCGCCGACCCTGAATTCTTGATCCTTCTGTTCTACCTGCCAAGTGCTGGAGTTACAGGAGTGGACCACCAAGCTCAGTTTTTTTATTGGGAAAAAAAAAGTCTACTCTTGCTTTCATTCAACTTCAGAAGAAATCTGAAGTAAATACTGTTAGGTCTCAAAGCTGGGGCAAACAGCTGAGGTGCCTACTTAACACATCAGAGTAACCTGGGGCCAGGTTCTCCCTGCACCCTCAGGCCCTACCTGTTAGGGGGTCCTCCTGGCCGGCACAGCCTACACCCTACCCTGAGCTCTCCAGCCCAGGGGCTGGGCTGCTTTTTCCTGTATCATCCTGGTTCTCCCTCTCACCTCTCCCCCTGTCCTCACATGCTCAGGGTCATGTCCACTCTG
Source organism: Apodemus agrarius (assembly GCA_964023405.1). Classification (NCBI taxonomy): domain Eukaryota; kingdom Metazoa; phylum Chordata; class Mammalia; order Rodentia; family Muridae; genus Apodemus; species Apodemus agrarius. The sequence goes on along the minus strand of OZ030006.1, from coordinate 115,913,303 downwards.
CCTTCCACCGGCTATGCTCTCCCGCGTACCATACCTAAAATAAAACCAGTCATCCAGGAGGGCCCTGACACAGGTGGGGGATACAGAGAGACCCTGGCAGCCAGGGTCTGCTTTGATATGTTAAGTAAGTAACTCCTCCGTTTGTTCTGGGTTTGACATCTAGCAAATATATGTACTTATTTTGCTATTTAAAAAAAAAGTCGGGAGCCGGGCGTGGTGGCGCACACCTGTAATCCCAGCACTTGGGAGGCAGAGGCAGGCGGATTTCTGAGTTCGAGGCCAGTCTGGTCTACAGAGTGAGTTCCAGGACAGCCAGGACTACACAGAGAAACCCTGTCTCAAAAAAAAAAAAAAAAAAAAAAAAAAAAAAAGAAAAGAAAAGAAAAAAAAAGAAAAAAAAGTCGGGCGTGGTGGCGCACGCCTGTAATCCCAGCACTCTGGGAGGCAGAGGCAGGCGGATTTCTGAGTTCGAGGCCAGCCTGGTCTACAGAGTGAGTTCCAGGATAGCCAGGGCTATACAGAGAAACCCTGTCTCAAAAAAACCAAAAAAAAAAAAAAACGTGTAAGGGTGTTTTGTCTCTATGCATGTCTGTACACTGCTTGCATGCCTGATGCCCATGGAGGCCAGAGGAGACTGTTGGATCACTTGCAACTGGAGTTAAAGATGGTTGTGAGCCACCATGTGGGTGCTGGGAATTGACCCTGGGGTCCTCTAGAAGAGCACTCTGTGCTCTTTTCATATTTATAAAAAGTTATTGTTTTGTTTTATGTATATGAGTGTTTTGTCTGCAACTGTGTAGGCACAGCATGTGTGTGGCTTGTGGTGCCTCATGTTAGTGTGAAGTCTGAGTCCTTAAGTTGAACAACTCTGTTATGTTAATTGTTCTAATGCTCTGTGTTAGACCAGGTTACCCAGAAGTAAGGCAGGATGTATATGCTCTGTTAGTGCTCTCCTGGGCATTCTCAGGAGAGTCTGCAGGCTGTTGGAAGAAGTCCTATGTTCCCTGTTGCCTGTCAGAGCTCAAAAGGAGGGAAGACTCCTGCCAGAGGTCAGCCCTCCCCTGACCCCAGACGCCGGATCCCAGATGAGCCTGGGCCAGATGGAGTCCTGGCCTTTTGTGTCCCATAAGGACCCAGGTGGGGACTAGAGAGATGGTTCAGCACTGACTCTTCTCCCAAAGGACAGGCCTTCAGTTCCCAGCAGCCAAGGGTTCCTATGCTGGCGTGCAGATATACACGCAGACAAAGTCTATACACATAAAATAAATTGCACATATGTTTATATGTAATAATAAAATGCCTCGGTCTGTGGCTTTCCTACCTGGGCCAGGCCAGACCTTGGGAGGAGGGGCATCAGAAGCCGGTGGCCTGGCTGCACTTGCTGGTTGGTCAGCTTAGCTGTGGGCTAACTGCAGTTGCTAGGCACTAACCTTTATCTCCCCGCCTCCCCTGCACCTAATTATTTTTAAAAGGATGCATCAGACTCAGATCTTCAGAAATAAAGTATCATTATTTTGTCCTTCCTATTACCTTGATTAATTTTGTCTCCTCCCCTTATGGAAACATAGAAACATTCAGGCTTCCAACATGAAAGGCCAGGCCCGAGTCTAGATCAGCCTTCCTCCTCCTGACCCCTCAGCTGTTAACCACACAGTAAGCCACCCCCTCTAACTACAGTTGCTGATATAATTTAAAATAATGACCACATAGGTTTTGGCTGGCTGGAGAGCAAACACTGCCCAAAGCGACCCATTCTTTGTTAATGAAATTGGAGGTTGCCTGTGGAGCCTCTGTTGCCTGCACCTGCCCCTGTTCTTCAAGCGTTCATTGTACTTGAGGCAAGAGGCGTGCGTGTGCTGGAGGTCCAGGAAGGAGCCAGAGCCAGGCTGGCCAGCAACGAAGCAAGGCTTCAGTTGGAAGTTCAGTGGGAAACCCGGAGTTGCTCCTAACCCCAGTTCTTTAAGGGAGGTGTAGAACTGCTAAGAATTTTCTGGAACGTATGTTGTAATGTGAAAGGAGGACATGAAATGTGCCCTCGGATGTCATTTTCTGCTTTTCCAGTCCTCTCTAGACTGATCTGGGCGCCCGGCTGGAGCACTGAGGCCCCAAGTGCACTCGCTGCAGGAGGCGATGCCGAGACCCTGGGATCTGGAACCAGAGTGGAGTCTGGTTGTGAAGGGGTCAATGTCCTGAGTGGGGTTTGGCGGTGTAGTCTCTGGGTCCTTTGTGGGCTCGCTGTCCTTAGTGGGATTGAAGGCCGAGTGCGTGATCTGCCTCTGATGCCTCCTGGTGCTGGGGGCGATTCTCGTGCTGCTCCAGCTGCGCTTCGCCTGGGAGGGACTTTCCCGTGGGCAAAGGGACAACCAGGAACTTGGGCTCAGTCTCCACCCCGAGACGGGGCGGGTCCTATCGGCCGGGACGAGGGTGTGGCAGCCGGGGTAGACTTGGCCAGTCTCCGCACGAGAGAGGTAAGGGGCTTAGGCAGTGGTCCAGACCTCCGCCGCGGGCTCTGGGCTCTGGGGTGTGGATCCCAGGCTCTGGGCAGGTGTCCTAGGCTTGGACCCGGAGATCTAGACTTTATTTGGGGAATCCTGGGCTCGGCGGCAGCTGGGGCCTGAAAGCCCGAACTTAACCACGGGATCCTGGGCTCGGCCGCCGGTCCTGGGCTCGGACCTGGGAATCTCGGGCTCTCGCCGGGTGTCCTAGGCTGTGGCTGAGGATCTTGGGCTCAGGGGCCGGGTGCTGCGATAGATCAGGAGCGGTTCTTTGGGCCACTTGGCGCCGCGCCCTGGAAGCGTGAGGTCCCGGACCGGAGCAGCCACCTGGGAAACGTGGGAAGGAGCAGGTAGTGCCACACGGTGCACAGCACTCCGAGTCCCCTGCAGTCCTCTGCTGTCAAAGCCCCTGGGACTCCACATTGAGGAGTTACGGAGTTACCATTCTCTGAAGCTCACTCCTCACTACTTGTGTTACCTTTTCTCTTTTGCAAGTAAGTTTGCTTTCTCTTCTTAGGGCGCTCCTGGCCCCTCTTGTAGCAAACGGTCTCCGCACAGTGCCTGGAACCTAGGAATCACCCGGATTCTTAGCTTTTCATTCTGTTTCTGGCTGTGGCTACATCCTAACTCAGTCCTCAGGGCCTCGACAAGTCGGGGACTTTGGCGCCTGAGACAATTGGCGGCTTAACACTGCTGGCTCAATGTGCACCCCAAGTGTGAAAGCTTCCAGTTACTGGAGGGGCACTGTGGGCCCTAAGCTACTGTGCCTTTCACTAAAACTGGGGCTTTAGCTGACGGTGGAAGGAAGGGTAGGATGGCCGGTTGTTATTTATCCCGCTGCCCGTCACTTCCAGACGCCCTGCTTTCTTAGGTGGGCAGCGACTCTCCGAATGGCAGTGACTCCTTAGAGAGCGGAAAAGAACGAGGAGGAGCAGGCATACACTTCAGTTGACAGTGCGCCCCCCAGCATACCAGAAGCCTTGGGTTTTATCCTTGACTCCAAATAGACCAGGTGTACGTTTGCCTTTGATGAAAGTTTGGGGAAAATGACAGTCCCAAACCCAAGCAACACCCTTTTGAAAGCTTCCTGTTATAGATTTAGAAGGAATAAAATCCCAGTATTTCAGGAAAATCGGTTGTTCCGGGTAGTAGTGGAGGCTAGTCTGGACTGCATGAGATTTGTCCTTCAAAAACAGAAAGACCCAACCAACAAAACCAAAACCCAACACAAGAGTAGGTAGGGGCTGGAGGGCTCAGTGGTTAGCAACACTTGCTGCTCTCCCAGGGGACTGCAGTTAAATTCCCAGCACCCACTTCAGATGGCTCACAACTGCCTGAAGCTCTCGATACAGAGGGTCTGACACCCCATTATGGGCTTGGAGAACACACACACACACACACACACACACACACATACACACACGCACACCACTTAGTTAAATGCTTTTGAAAAGAGCGGGAGAGGTTGTGGAGCTAGACTGGGAAGCAATAACCACAGCCACCTGAGAGACACTGACTTCAGTGATCTTGCCAAAGCCAGTCGATTCCGGTTTCTGTTGGTTTTAGGGTGCGCACGCACGCGCACGCGCGCGCACACACACACACACACACACACACACTTGTGCACTCTCCCAGTGGTACTAGAGACACACAGCTATTAAGGCAAGAACAATGATTTCCTCTGGGCTGGAGTCCTTGTTTTGGACAGGGAGCATTTTCTTTTTCTCTGAAAGCTGTCTGGAACTTAACATTCGGGGTCAGGCTGTGCCTGCGGCCATCGGCACCCACAGGGTGAGCCTCTTGGTCCTCCTTCCCACATCCCAGGGCACATTGCTTTGTTTGTGACCAGCCGTTCCTTTCTTTTCCTGGTCTTGCTTGCACAGTTGTGGGCTACCCTGCTCCTCTCCAAGGGAGATCAAGGTAAGGGTCTGTACTGGAGACGGGTCATGCATCAAGGAATGAGGGAAGCTACAGAGTGAATAAGCAGATTTTTCTTTCTTTTTTTAAAGAGTTATTTATTTATTATATGTAAGTACACTGCAGCTGTCTTCAGACACACCAGATGAGGGCGTCAAATCTCATCATGGATGGTTGTGAGTCACCATGTGATTGCTGGGATTTGAACTCAGGACCTTTGGAAGAACAGTCAGTGTTCTTAACCGCTGAGCCATCGCTCCAGACCAAGCAGATTTTTCTTAAGTGACAGTTTCACCCAATTATTTATCTAAAACTGTATTTTACATTTAAACCGTCAGGAAAATTGGGAGGAGGACCCTCAAAATTATATTCTTTATTTTATCTTTGATTTTTAAATAGGGTCTAACGTAGCCCAGGCTAGCCTCAAACTTTCTGTGTAGCCAAGGATGTCCTTGAACTTCTGATTGTACTGTCTCTGCTCCTGAACGCTGGGCTTATAGACCTGCAGAACCATGCCTACGCTTATGCGGTGCTGAGGATCCAACCGGGGCCTTGTGAGGGCGTGGCAAGCACTCTACCGACTGAGCTACGTCTCCAGCCACCGAAGTTATATACCTTTCAAATCTAAAACAGGATGCTTTCAAAAAGGTGTTGCTTGGGTTTGGGGCTGTCATTTTTTTCCCCAACCAAGCCCTTACTCTCTTGCAGTTAGAGTATGGAAGAAGCATAACAGGCACTGAGATGGACTCCTCAGGGGTCTTTGCGCAGGGGTCAGCCGAGGCTCATTATTCTAATTCTCCTCAGCCTGAGGTGGGCTCGTAGTGAGGCGAGGCTCAGGTCCAGCTCTGGCCCTGGACTTGGTTCACGGCAAACCGTGGATTCCTGGCTTCCTTAGTCTTGATCTGTGTTTTTCTGCTTCAGTGTTCCCCTTGGCAACGTGCCAAGTGAAATATAGTCGCCCGAAGTAGAGCCTGAATGGAAATGAAACTATGGTGGCAGACTGCTTGCCTAAGGTTCAATCCCCAGCACCACAGTGCCCTGTCTCAACAGAAACCTGAAGCTCTTTTGACCAGAAAAGGAAACTAGTGTGTGCGCGTGGGAATGTGAATCAGTGGCTCTTATATTCTTGAAGGGCTTGGCATGTGGGTTTGGGAATGATTAACTCCTTATGATCTTGGGCATTTTCTTGTTGAACTTGAGAAAGTGGCTTTTGGGACGCATAGGGAGGGTGTTGGGGCTGCTGAGAGTTCTCGCTGCAGAGGCCTGGGCAGAGGCTCTGTAGAATTGTACTGGTAAAGCTATGAAAGATTCCTTCCTTTCTCTCTCTCTCTCTCTCTCTCTCTCTCTCTTTTTTTTTTTTTTTTTGGTTTTTTTTCGAGACAGGGTTTCTCTGTGTAGCCCTGGCTGTCCTGGAACTCACTCTGTAGACCAGGCTGGCCTCGAACTCAGAAATCCACCTGCCTCTGCCTCCCAAGTGCTGGGATTAAATGCGTGCACCACCACCGCCCGGCCTATGAAAGACTCCTAATACTTCCTCAAACTTCAGAGCTCACCAGGTCCCCCAGGAAGCCTAAATACTATTTAGATCCTGCCCCATTCTTGTTTGCTTGTTTCTGAGATAGTGTCCCACTATGCCACAGCTCTCCTGGAACTCACTATGTAGACCAAGTTGACCTAGAACTCACAGAGATCTGCCGGCCTCTGCCCCCTGAGTGTTGTGATTCAAGGCATGTGCCACTACACCTGGATTTTGCACCATTAAAAAAAACAACAGCCAGTTTTTTTGAGCAGTTCTTACTGTGTATCCCAGGCTAAGCTGGAGTGTGACATCCTTCTGTCTCTGCCTTGTGTGTCCTGGTCGTACTTACTGCAGGTGTGCACCATCATACCCTGCAGGGTCTCTGTCCCAGACTCTGATCCAGTGTGATAAACTGGGATCCCAGGACCTACATGTTTACATGTGGTACCAGGACCTCACTTTGAGAAAGCAGACCTTACAAACTCAAGAACAAACACACTTGCTAAACTGAATGACATGTGAAAATATGATCTTTCACCGACTCTGATCTGTCATGTCTACTGTTACATGTTATATGTAGTGTAGAACATACACTTCATGTTCTAGGTGATATGAAGGCTAATGTTCCATGTGAAGGGGAGCTTTCTAAACCTCCCCATTCTGAAGGGCAAATCTCTGCTCTACCAGTCACATCTGCTTTGTGATCCGATTAACAACAGACATTTCTCCGTCCAAACTTATTTCTCTGTTCCTATCTCTGTCTCTCTCTGCGTGAGCACGTACACGTGCATGCATGTGCGTGGAAGCCAGAGGACAACTTCAGCTATTGTTCCTCGGGTGCCGTCCTGACTAGAAGCCATCGCATAAGCCAGGCTGACCAGCCAGTGAGCCTCAAGGGATCTGTCTCTGCCTCCCCAGCAGTGAGGTGATAAACACACCTACCACACCTCACTGTTTTAAAACTCAGTTTCTGGGGATCAGACTGTCCTCATGTTTGCACGGCACCTCTATCCTAGCTACCCTGCCCGCCTCGTCCCTCAGAGCCGTCTTACAGGGCTCAGAGCTTCGAGGCTCAGCTTCAGCTCAAGGAATTGTTTGTTGATTAATGTGACTGAAGCTGAGATGGACTAATACACTCCATTAACTGCCGCGGAAGCCAGGGGCCGCTGAGGCCCACCATGGGCTGGTGGGGTATGAATTCCTTGGTGTCTGATTGTGTTTGAACCGAGTTGTGATTTTGCTGTGGGACCCTGAAACACCGTTTCTGAAGAACATTTTCTAAACTGAAAGGTTTCCATTGCTCGAGGTCAGTCATTTGTCATACTGCCTCCTGGGCTTGTCATAAAATACCTGTGAATGTTATCACCACCATAGGCACAGACAGAAAGGGTGACTAAAGGCCAGAATGCAGGTGACGGTGTAGAAATCCTGTGAGTTTCTCCCCACCCTTCCCCTAACCCTCAGGCCTAGACGCCACATAGAGCTGAACAATGGGATTCCAGAGAGCAGACACTCTCTGGCCTGCGTGGATGTGTTCTTCTGTGTGAGAGGAGCCTCCCCCTGGAGAGGAACCAGGTGGCATTAGTATCAGAGGCTGGCCTGGAGCCGCATTCTCCTGGTTCACTTGCCCCTGAGCTCTCTCCCATAGCGAAGGGAAACAGGGCCTTTCCAGGAACTGGGGCCTAACATCTACCTGTCAGGGAGCAAAGGAGCAAGCACATTTTGAGGTTTTTAGCGTTCCCATCTGCAGGTGCTCCTTTTGGATGCTGGAGAGGACCTATTGATTCAGTAGTTCTCTTTCTTCATAGAGGATCCCCCATCCCCAGTAAGAATGTGACTGAAGCCCATGGGTCCCACTGACTCTGTGATTGTCATCTTTTATAGAGGTACCCGCCCCTCCACCACCACCCAGAGTGTGACTGAAGCAACCAGTTCCTTCTTGAGAAAAGTGAACGCATACTCAACATTCTCCACAGTTTCGAGAGGTTTTCAAACATCCTCCTGAGCCCAGGCAAGGGTGTCTGGAGAGTGCTGAGGACCATGGGAAGGATTACTCAGAAAGTTGGTAGCATTTGTCAAGTATTTTTTAGAAGGCATTCTAGCAATTTCAATTCTAGAAGTTTTTCTTAGAGCTGCCGTGTATGTGTGTGTGTGTGTGTGTGTGTGTGTGTATGTGTGTGTGTAGAGATGGGTGCAAGGGTGCAAATGATGCAGGCTTGATTAGGAGCAGAAAACCAGAGCGGCTTACTTACCCAGCTGTCTGTAAGGACAGAGTGAGTGTTGGGATTAACAGTATATATCACCATGCCTGGGAAACTTTCCATCTGTGAGAGGAAAAAGAAAGTTAGTTGGCACCAAACTAGAGAAAAGAATAGAGTTCGGTAAGCCCTTTGGGATTACATGGGTTTTAAAAACTAAAGAATCTATTTCTTGGCTAACTAAAGAGGATTTTTTTAAAAAAAAAAAAGATGAATACAGAAAATCAATTCTGGTCACATGGAGTGTAGGAACTCTGAGCAGGAACTGTTGGCCTCAGAGGATTGATGATGATATTCACGTCGCCTTCCAGCGCCCCTTCAGAATGTTGTGTTGTTCTAAGGCCTATAGATGTGTGCTGATACAAATAGGTATTGGATTATTTAAAATACATAAGTCCTACAAGGGCTTAGTTCACTGTGTCTGGTGACATAGAGGCTGCTTGGAACTTGCCACCCGTTAAGCTGCTGTCTCCTGGACCAAGAGGAAATTTTAGTGTGTGTATTTGAAGTTTTTTTAAATTTTTATTTCATTTTAATTTTTTAATTTCATGTATGTGAGTACACTGTCACTGTCTTCAGAGGGTGTGTATTTGAAGTTTTTTAAAATTTTTGTTTCATTTTAGTGTTTTAATTTCATGTATGTGAGAACACTGTCGCTGTCTTCAAACACACCAGAAGAGGGCACCAGATCCCCATTACAGATGGTTGTGAAGCACTATGTAGTTGCTGGGAATTGAACTCAGGACCTCTGGAAGAGCAATCAGTGATCTTAGCCGCTGAGCCATCTCTCCAGCCCAAGATTTTTTTTATTTTTTCAGCGACTCTTCCACTCAGACTTGGATTTGTTTTCTTTTGAGACACGGTCTCCTGTAGCCCAGGTTGGCCCTAAACCGTACAGCCAAGGATAACCTTGACTGCTGATCTTCCTGTGCTTGTTCCCTAGTGTAGAGTTATAGCCGTGTGCTACCACTTCTGGCATTATTGGCAAGCAGTGGTAGGCATCGAACCCAGGGCCTTGTACGTGCCAGACAAGCACTCTGGCACCTGAGCTGCACCCTAACTATCCTGGAGCTTTTGAAAATGTACCATGTATTATCCATATCTGTGGTCACCCTGTTATGCAACTCACGCCAGAACTTCTCACTCTGTCCAACTATAACCAGATCCACTGATCACTCCCTCTCCCTCCCTCCCCTCCTTCGCCAATGGGAATCCTCATTCTACTCTATTTCTGTAAGTTTTATATTCCACCCGAGTGAGGTAGTGCCCTGCTTTTCTTTGTCTGTCCTGTGATCTCTGTGTGTTCAGTGACTCCATTTCCATCCAAGTAGCTGCGAGTGACAAGGTTTCCGTTCTCCTTGGGACTCACAGTACACACTGTGTGTGTTCGTTGTGGTTTTGCTTTGCTTTGCTTTTTCTGCCATCCATTGGCGCGTGCTTGAGTTGGTTTCACTTCTTGACAGTTGCGAAGTGCCGCAGTGAGCATGGGAGAGTGGGTGTCTCTTTTACACACCGATTTCACTTCCTCTGAGTTAGACCCTGGAGTGGGCGTGGCGGGTCATACAGAGTTCTGTTTTGAATTCCCTGAGGAAGTTCCATGCTGTTTTCCATGGTGGTTTGCATCCCCAGTCAACACCGTGTAGGATCCTGTTGCCACACGTGGCTTGCATCCTTGGTCATTTGGATAGCAGCAACCTGTTCCCGGGTCAGGTGACATCTCTGTGGTTTTGATGTTGTCTTTTCTGATGGCTGGTGAC